>MNCI01019215.1:55237-106919 GCA_015680685.1 Gnetum montanum | reverse complement strand
GTTACTATACCAGTTTGTCTCCATGCGTTGGTTATTCACTACATTGGCAAAGAGGGCTTCATTAGGAAAATGATCAGACATTACATATTCATCCTCTTTGTTGTCCCAGTGCAACCAAGATAAATGATCTGCAACTATGTTCTCGGTGCCTTTCCAATCGATCATTGTTAGATCGAACTCCTCTAGAATTACCAGCCATCGTATAATACGAGGGCTAACTATTGGCTTGTTCATGAGGAACCAGATTGTACTATGATCTGTGTGGATGAACACTTTGTAACCTAACACATAATGCCTAAACTTATCCAGTGCAAACACTACAACCATTAATTCTTTCTCTATAGTTATGTAGTTAAGTTGTGCATTGGCGGTACTTCTACTTGCACAGTGGATGTAGTAAGGGTGTTTTTGGTCATCTAACTATGTAAGTATGTCTCCTAAGGCATAATTGGATGCGTCAGTCATGATGTGGAATGGTCGGAACTAGTCAGGAGCTTGTAGAATGGGAGTTTCTAGTAGCTTTTGTTTCAAGGTTTGGAATGCTCGTTCACATTCCCTGGTCCACTCAAAAGGTAAATCCTTCTTTGTTAGCTCTACCAATGGTTTGGGAATCTTAGAGAAGTTCTCAATGAATCTCCTATAGTAGCCAGTGTGTCCAAGGAATGACCAAATGTCTTTGATAGTTTTCGATTGACAGGTGATTCCTTGGATGACCCTAATTTTATCTTGGTCTACCTCTATTCCTGCATGTGAAACCTTATGCCCAAGTACTATGCCTTCTTGGACCATTAAATGGCTTTTCTACCAATTGAGCCTTAAATTTGTTTCTGTGCATCTTTTCAGCACTTGCTCTAATCAGTCCAAGGCTTGATCAAAACTTGTTTCATAGGTGGAGAAGTCATCCATAAAGACTTTCACTCCATTTCCTATCTACTATTGGAATATGCTTAGAACTAGGCGTTGAAAATTGGTAGTAGCATTACACAAGCCAAACGGCATTTGTTTATATGCAAACATTCCCCAAGGACTAGTGAATGTTGTCTTGGCTTGGTCTTCTAGGGCTATCCATATTTTCTTGTATCCACTATAGCCATCTAGAAAACTGTAATAGAGATGCCTTGCTATTGTTTCTAAGACTTGGTCAACGAATGGCAACGAAAAGTGATCCTTAAATGTTGTCATGTTCAGCAGCCTAAAATCTATGCACACCCTCCATTTTCCTTCCTTTTTAGGCATGATTACCAAAGGGCTAACCCATTCGCTATCAGCAATGGGATATATGAACCCAGCCTTAATAAGCTATTCTATTTCTTCTTTTACTACTTGCTTCAATTTTTGGTTCACTCGCCTCTCCAGTTGTTTTCATGGTTTTATGGAGGGGTAAGTGTAAATCCTATGCTGGCATATCCTAGGATCTATTCTAGTTAATTTGAGATATGACCAAGCAAAGGCTTTTGACCGCTTGTATATTACTTTCAGCAATCTTCCTTTTTGTTTGGAAGCAAGTCTTGCATTGATGATTACCGATTTTCCATTTTCAAGAATCATGTATTCCAGACCGGTGGGCAATGGTTTTAATTCTAGGGCTCTTATTTGAATTTTTTAGAAATTTCCAACTTCCCCCAGTTGATGTTTTCAAGGTTAAGGCTTGGAAGTTGGCAACAGACTTGCTCTAGTGCATCTATGCTTTCGATGTAAGCACAAGTTATTCCCTCAATTAGTTCCATGCACGTTAGTGAGTAGCTCTCTTAGTCAACTATCAGCCACTGGGTGTCTTCTTGTCATGTGGCTGCTGCATATAGGCACTTTTATGTTAATGTCTTGTGCATACTAGTTGCATGTAAGCAATGCTAAACTTTGCACAACCCATGATCTCTACACACAATTGCACCCTGTATCACTGTATGCGATGTATGAAACTTTCTTCTTCACGATATTTCCAAAAGTGTTCTCCTTAGATATTTCCAGGGAAAGATCATGGATTCCTAAGCGTGCATCTATAGTACTTAGCCATGCCCTTCCCATTATTATTGGGAAGTCCCCTTTACAGTTATTCACTTGTATCACTAGGAAATTAGCTGGGTACGACCATCCACACATAGTGGTGATGATGTCCTCCACCAGTCCCAAGGGAATAGTGATGGACTAGTCAGTCAGCTCTAGGCAAATATTGCTCTTCTTTAATGGAGGTAGGTTCTAGGCTTTGTACATTTCTTGTGATATTAAGTTGACTCTAGAATCTAAATTCAGAAGAGCTTTGCATGGATCATTCCCAGTGATTTGGAAATAGATTTAAGGGCTTCCAGGATCAGAGAATTTCCTAGGGAGGTGGCCAACCTTGATCCAGTCAATAACGGCATGTGTTAACATAAACGTATGCATTGAGCTCGGTGTTTGGTTCAAAGGGAGCTTTGAAGCTTTATTTGATGGGAAGGCATTCAGAGGTTCAACCGCTTGTGGTTGTAAGGGCTTGGTTGGACTGTTGGTTATGAAGAAAGCTCTTTTCTTCATATGGTTGTTAGAACCAACAGTGGGTTAAGGGTTTACAACCCTTATGGCATTGCATTGCTATGGTTGAGTAGGGAGTTCCCCTTGCATTGCTGGAGTGGGTGGTAATGGAGCTATTGGTGTGAGAGCTGCAGATGGATTTGAAGGATGGTATATTTGTGGGTTATCTTCCCTAGGAGAAGGAGTTCTATAATACTCATGGGCTTGGTAGTGATGTTGTGGTGTAACGTGACTAACAGAGTCAAATAGAGAGATTGGATGCTGCACGTAGTAGCCATATGGGTCAGGTTACCGGTATGGGTATTGTTGCCTTGGTGGTGGCATCCCCCATGACTGTGGGTATTGCCACTATTGATTTTGATCAATGGGTTGTGGTGGAGTTCCAATTGCATAATATGTTGAAGGTTGCTGGAACTACCTTGGGTTACCTTGAGGACAAGATAACCGTTGGGGTGCTTATCATTTATTTAATCGTGGGTTGAGTGCATACACCCCAGACTCTTGTAGATGTGAGATCACTGGGCAACATCCCTTAGAATGGTCATATTGGCATATCTCGCATCCACTATAATTGTCTGTGTTTGAATCCAAAACCTCTTCTGTGATGGCCATTTTACCCTTACCCTTGTTACGTGCATTTTCCACTTCTCTCTTTTTCTTTTTGTCATGGTCACTACCTCGCTCTCTAGACTCCTCTACAATTTTAAGAACAATTTCAAACATACTATCCAGGGAGTCCCACATTTGGTCTACCTTTGTCGATACTTCTGTTGTTAACTTTTGGAGAGGCAAATTTTTCCTATTCACCATCTCTTTGAGTGGGGACTCTTCTTCCTCCTCACAAAATCTCACTCCCCTTTTTCAGAGGGAAGGATCTCAGTTGTATGCTTCCGCACTTTCTCTCTTTTGTAGCTCACCTTCTTCTTTGGCAACTTGCTCTAGCAGTCTATGAATTTGATGAGACCTAAGCTCCAGTAACCTTTCTTGGGCATACATCCCAAGGGTTCTTCTTGTTTCATGCCTAAGTCCATCCACGAGATGGCATAGTTGATCTCGCTATGAATAACCATGGCCAGGGCAACGATGTAACAATGCATAATAGCGGCCCATGGTAGCATCCAAGGGTTTATGATTTCCTTGCTTCCATCCTTGGATTTACTTTGGTAGGTTAAACATTTGGGAGTACATTTGGTAATTATCATTGAACAGTTCTAACATTGTACTCCACCTCTGAATGAATTCTGGTTCTAAGGACCGGTACCAACTTTAAGCTTCTTTCACTAGTGCCCTTGGGAACAACTTCAGTTTTTGCCATTCATTTTCTATGTTTTTCAAGGCACATGCATCGTGGAATACTTGTAAATGATTTTGAGAATCAGTGTTATATCCCCCTTCAAATCGTGGGATGTTGTTCATGTCTAACCTCTTGATCCTACTATCCTTTTGGTGCCTTGTTGGAACTCTTATGGCCTCTATTATATCTAGCATGATTTTAGTTGTGAGTAGGGGTTATTTGTGATCATCTCTTTTGTAGCTTCTATGGTGTCTATGTGGTTCCCTACTCTCCCTTCTTCTATGCCTTGATTCTTTAGACTACCCTCATCCTCGTTCTCAACTGTCTTGTCGATGTCTTTCACTTCATTTTCCGCTATCCTCACGATTGGTTTCCCTATGACTGCATCCAAACACTGAAGGAGAGGGTGAAGATGATGATGAAGGTCAAGAAAAAGGAGAACCATCACCATGACGGTGTTTTCTTGCTTCTCTTCGGTGGTTTTGACCTCGATTATGATCACAATCAAAACATCCACTCTTATCGTGTGTTTGTGTTCCTTAATTGAACACTTCATGTTCATGGGTATCAGAACCAGGGTTGTGAATAGTGAAGTGGAGGTTTTGATACACTACCTCCTGACCAATGTCAGGGGGAGGAACATTGTTTCGTGGGGAACCTATTGAAGTAGGTTCACCATCCTCAATTTCGCTCAAAACATGCAGAGTGTCATGGGAACATTTACCCTTCAAAGATGTATGGTATCTCTCCTATCAAAAGTCCCTTTGATGTTGCACTTTTATGGGATGATAGTCCCTTGATTCATGATCGCATGCAATGTATTCTATGTATAAAAGTGGCATGCCTATTCATGTGAGAGCATGAAGGAGCATGTTGGGGATTGATCAACCTGGAGGTAACACTATGTTACCCTCCAAGTCTCTCCAACGTAGTTGTTCGTCTTGGTGGAGAATAAAGGTGAAATTGGGTACATACTCATAAGGATGAGTATGTACCACACGAAACTATTGAGGAACTGACAGATCTTGGTTACATGTATTAAGCCGCCGACTGCCTCTTGTGTTAGTCCTAGGCGGTGAAGTGCTCTTATGCGAAGAAGAAGACATCTTGTCTTGTTTGGTGTGCAATGTACTATTGTCTTGTCCTTCTTTGATTAACCCTAAGGGTTCGTTTTAACATTCCAATGATATGAATGATTTCCTATGTTCTACGCAGTGCACAAACAACTAAGTCCCTGGTAACGACACCAATGGTGAGTGGCAAGGTACCCCTACACTCAACCAAACAAATACAAGCGTTTCATGCACGATCTGGTCGAACTCCAAGGACTAAGTGGTTATGCGCCTTAATGGAACACTCAAGGTTAATCAATCATTGTCTTCTATATGATTTTTAGAGCTTTTGTATTTTTTAAGTCTTCTGCTAATAAAGGAGAGGGAGAGAGAACTAAGTGGCTAACTTACATTAACTATTTATTAACTAGTTTCTAAATGTTCCTAACACCAGTATCCATTCTCACTTGCTGTACACATCCTGAACTAGTGCAACATTGCTGGGATTACCAAACGCTAATTGTTACTAGGTTACCAAGAGCTACACGCATGCTCGAAGTGGTCGTACTGAGTGTATTTAACTAAGGGGGTTGAAGGTTGAGAGAGATATTAATTAACTAGGAAAGCATTAAATCATCATTAATTACTAATTAGCTTAAGTTGTATGCTGTAAGGTTTATCATAAAGTTCATATTTATTGTCGTACAAAAAATTGTGCTCAGGTACAAATTGCTCGAATAAAGATCCGTTCACTCTATGACTCCTACTATGGGCACACAGAGATAATTCTAACTCTAGAATGACAAAACTGCAAGAGTCTGGCTAAGGGTCTAAATCGAACTGCCTTGGATCCGAGGGCGCTACCACTTATTTATAGAAGATGAGGTAGGACACGATATCGCATGGTGGATGTGATATCTCAGTTCATCATATATCTAAGGACTACATTCAACTGTTGTAGATAATCCTTAAGGGGATGAAACAAATCCTAGAAAAAGAAGGGGGGGGGGGGGGTGCACTCAAGATTTAGGACCTCCTCCAAACCTAGAAGAGATGAACTAGGGAATCATAGGGGAAGATATAGAAGTGGTGGTGAGTCTCCCAACTCACCATCTTCCTCTTCCTCTTTAATGTCTAGTTCTAACAAGGACAAACATAGGTATAGAAATAGAGATACACTAAGGGATCATGATAGAGTTAGAAATGGAAATCAAAGACAAGATACAAGATATCAAATGTGGCATAGATGAGATCATCATAATCAAATAAATAAAAATAGAGATTATCAACATGACATATTTGATGATGAAGAATCATTTTTAGCTATAGATCACAGAGGTAATTAGAATACCTCACAAGCATCAAAGAAAAAGCTGCATTAAATGGCTTAATGTGAATAAAATTCTTAAATTTAAGGGAGGCTATATTTTTGGTCCACAACATCATTTACAAGCCTTCCATTATGCCTATGCTTTGCAAAATATTGAAAGTAAGTGGTAAAACCTTAAGTTCTTCCCTAAAAGACTAATAGAAGAAGCTAAAAATTTGTATAGATTGTTGAAACCAAATTTAATCCACCTATGGTCCATAATGCCAAGCTCTTCAATGAGAAATACCAAACCTGTTCAAAAATATCTAATCTAAGAAAATAAATTTGAGGGTGGAAGCAAGATACCATGAATCCTTAGATGAAGCCTTGGGAAGATACTATTCTCCACTGCATAAATGCCTAGGCCATGAATTTTGTTAAAAAGAAAAGCTTTGTTACATCATAAATGGGCTTCATAAAAAAACAAGGGTGATCCTTGGGATCTATGCCCAAGGAAAATTCTTAGAGTTGAGAGCCCATTGGATACAAAGGCTAATTAAACAAGTGGAAAAAGAAGAAGGAAAGTTGTGTAAAAGGGAGAGTGTAGAGGAATATAATTGGGTTCAAACTCTTTACAAGAAGGAGGTTCATATTTATGATCAAGAAAAAGAGGTAGCTCTCAACAAGTTAATTTCACTCAAAACCTTACCAATATAGAAGTCTATCACTGAGATTAAAGCAAGGATAGATAAGATGTGGGAGTTGATAAATGAAAAAGTTACAACCATTTGAAAATCATAGAGGAGAAGGTAAAGCAAATAGGATCACATCATTAAAATAAGAAGAGGAAAAAGAATAAGGAAATAGTTAAGGACACTTGTTGGAAAAAAGAAAAAATAACTATAGTAGAAGAAGTTGCAAACTTAGATATAGAGGAGAAAGATGGATGTGACATCTACCAATATGAACATCCAAAGGACTATTTCCCACTTATGTTGCATCTACAAGAGGCCAGGGCTTTTGCTTTGAATCCTAAGTTTGTAAAAAAGCAAATGCCTAGGAGATTACCTTACTCACAAAGCAATTATGGATAGTTCTACAACCAACAGTACTATCACAGTGGGACTTCTGATCACAATGGAAAAATCCATAGTTGTGGGGGATGCCATGAACAAACCAAAAATACTCCTATCATCAGCTATATCCTTATGGATATTATGTTCAACAACCTATTTTTTCTACTGGTTTTACTTCCCATGCCTCAACTCATTACTACTACTCTCTTGAATACTATCAAGCCACAACATCTCTTGTGGGATCAGCATCCCATGTTTCTCATCATTTATTTTATCCTCAATACTCACATACTTCCCTCTAATATATGTCACCACCAATAACGCAGGAAGGATTAACACAACCTTAATAGAAGAATGTAACTCTTATTGTGAACATACAAAAGGATAATAGTCCTAATAACTCTCAAAAAAAGTATCAAAAACATCCTCTCTTTAGGATAGCTCCCACATATGTGAACTAAATTAGTAGACCTACTAGCTGATCATAACTAGCATAAGGACAATCTAGTACAACCCCCTTCCTCATAAAGACAATGTCTCCTAATCCTACACAAAAGCCAACAATCACTATTATTCCAACACAAAATGTAAAATAAGAACCTATCATGGTGGAGGTACAAAAAATTCCATGCATTACTAATAATAATAAAGGGTTCAATTACAGGCTAAAAGTTCAAAATGTTAACATGATTCCTATACCAACTCATAATAAACTTGAGGAACAAGTGTGTGTGAAAAACTATTTCTACAGAATAGTCACTAAACTAAAACACACCTAGTGAATACCAAACCATGTAGAAGATGCATGAAAACATCCAACCCACTTATTAGTTCTTGTCCTCAAAAAATAAACCAAAAAAAGAGCTTGGGAAAGGACATCTTACACTCTAACTATACACCAAAAGAAGAGGTTAAACAAAGAGACCTAATAACCAAAATAGAAAGTCAAAAAGAGAACATATTTGGACATTCTAAAAAGAAAATACCTTTCAGTCTAGTTGAAGATATGCCTCAAAATGATTAAAATTTGATTATCATCAATGTTAATCATGGTACCAAGCGAAAACTTAATTACTAGAGAAGATAAATGGAAAACTTATGGTGTATAACCAAGGGGATGTATAATCCATTTTCCAAATGCTCCTCCATGAGTTTAGTCATGGGGGAGATGTTTCATCTTGAATCAAAAACTAATAAGTGCATTTTTACTTTTTGTTTTATACTTTTTTATCATTTTCCTATTTCTTCAAAATTTTCCAATTCTTAATATGTTTTTTGTTTCTTGTTATTTTTATTTTCTTTATAATTTCCTTATTTCTTAAGTCATTTCCTTTATCTTTTATTCATGTTTACTATATTTTTGTTAATAATGATATTGCGAGTCATGATGTAGAATTCAACAACACCATTGTTGGATCTTTGTCTTCTCACATGAAACTAAAATTAACTAATGATCACTATGCGTTGAAGAAAAAGATAAAAGATCAAGTAGGAATGGAAAAGAATATGATGTTAAGGGGATTTATTGGGTTCTCTACTTAACCTCTTTCATGAGGCCTATAACTCCTCATGCAATGTATCATCACTTCTAATATTAACCATAAAGGAAGTATGTCCTCTTAAGGTGTAATTTCCAAAAAAAAAGGAAGAAAAAAAGAAAAATAAAAAAGAGAAAAAAATAAAAATATAAATGGAAATTCAAAGCACACCTCTCTAAAGAATTTTTGGGATACAAGCACTAGTTATGGGGTTGAAAAGACATGTTACCCTGAAGACAACCCTCTAACTAAGGTCCAAAATTCTTTCTCAATAATCTTTAAAAACTACTTTCTTCTACTCTTTTCTTCTATTTCTGGAGTGATGCTCATTCTCTATGATTGTTGTAGACTCATGATGGTAGAAAAGAAGGGGCACATCAATGTGAGGCCACTATTAATGATATGGACTTGGTCTAAAATTTTGATAGATAGGTACGATGGTCATCTTAATCACAATTGACACAAGAACCTATTGTAGACATGGTAAGTACCTCACATCCCAATCTCTACAATACCTTCTAATTTTATTATTCACCTCCATGCTACATGTAATTATAAGCCTAATGGTTTTGTATAGTATAGTGTAGGATCCTAGCCAAGGCAATTGTGTGTTTTTTGAAACAAAGGCATGATCTATATTTAACTTCTAGGATGCCCATAGACATCTATAGAGGTAGTTGTGTACTTATGACAAGAGTCTGCTTTAGGGAGGATCCACTTGCATGACTTTTGTTGATCATGGATCTGAACTGAAACATCACATCTTCCAAGACATCATGAGAAATTTCTTGAACTTTATGCATGATTTTGGGACTACTTCTCGATTAATTTTTACTACCTTTTTATTGAACTATCCTCCAAATTCAATATTTCTTGATCATCTTGTGAACCAGGCCTTTGGTTTCAGTTATTCAAAAACTTATGAGCTTCCAAAGTTTAACTCATTTATCATGGAGGGGCTAAGGCTTTAATTTTTGAAATTTTTCTACCATCCCATTTTTAAACATTTTGGTAACTAATAAAATAAAAATAATCAAAATAACTTAAACAACTTGATCATTTTGATTACGTTAGAGCTTTGGGAAATATTATTATGAAATCACCTTACACCTAAATGTTAAAATGTTTTCAAATTTTGGGCTAACTAAGGATTTAAAAAATGTTAATCATTAAGAAAAAATTATCAAAACTAATTTTGATTCTTTGGTGACTTTAGATAATGTCAAACAAAATGCCTAATTTTGAAGATGTTTTAAAAGTACAGGAAATGAGGCCAAGAGGAGAACAAAAGAGGATATGCCCATGTACAAATAGTAGTACATACAAGGATTAAAGCTCAAACATCACATGTTTGCTAGACCTATAGGATGATGAGGAGAAATTTTAGTCTTTCCTTTAAAAATGTTCCACATAAAAGAGAAGCATTAACATAACAACCAAGGTTGAAAAAATAATTACTGCTAGCAAAGTCATAAAGATTCATCTTCAGTGAATTTTTTAAGACCTCTACAATTTTGGAAACTTTGATCAATATCTAGTCTTTTTATCATTTTGTAATACATCTACTTGAATAAACTTTTGTAATGTGGCACTCCAGTTTTGTAATGGTAGACAATTTAGTCTTGGTTGCCTTTGAATTTTTGTAATGGAACTTTGTCCATTTATATATAACTTAAGGATTAGTTTTTAGTCAGTTGTGGAAATATGATGAGACTTGATATGTCAACTAGATGAGTGATGAGGATATGATGAAACATTATTTTATCAAGTGCATCAATTGATTGAGATATAATAAATGCTATATTGCATATGCTACATCACATCTACATTGTAGCATCTCCATTGAGGTATCTTAGTTGGCTACTACATCGTAGCTGTGATGTTGCATTTGTAATAACTTAGTTGCATCAACAGATCCTCATTGATGTATCTCTATCAAAGAAATGCCTATATTTGCTTATAAATATACAAGCACCTGTTGCATATTTGACATCATTTGGTCAATAGTAGAGCCAAACTCTTACTGTTTTATTTCATAATCTTAGCAAATAGTCAATGAATACTTGCAATGTAGATTTGAGTTAGTTGTATAACATCTTATTCAAGTATCATTGTACCTAAACATATTCTATGAATGATTATAAGATCGAGATTGATTCATATTCATTACAACACTTTGACTTAGAATAGATTTACTTTCAATGCAATTTACTTTCTATGTATTTAGTTAACATTTACTTTTTTCATGCATGTTAATCAATTAATGAAATGAACATGACCCATTTCAAGGATAAATAAGTATTTACTTGGTAATCCTAGTGGCATTATTGCTTGGTTCACCTAGTAGCATAACTAATCCTAACATAAGCATTTGCTTCCACTTACTGTACACATCTTAAACATGTTTGATGTTACTAGGTTACCAAATGTTAAGCGTTACTAGGATGTGTATGGCAAGTGGAAACAAATGCTTATGTTAGGATTAGTTAGGTGTAGCTTGTTAGATTAAATTAGTAATTTAATTATTTTATTTTATACATTATTTTTTACCCAAGACGACACAAAACACAAAACATAAAAATGATAAAATCATACGCCTTAGTTGCACTTAACCATACCTTTGCATTTCACAAGTGTAATTGGGAAGATAATGATTGCAATAGTTAGTTTCACTTCCTAGAGACTAGTGTGGTTAGAAGGTTTTAAGTCAATGGAATTTGACTAGATCACACATGAACGCTTAGTAAGTCATATGGTTAGGCATAGGTCTACTCGCCACTCATCATTAGCATTGTTACCAATGACTTATAATTTGATACGTGCACTATCTAGGACTTAGGAAATATTATTTAGGATCATTGGATCAAACCCTAAGGTCATAATCATTAAAAAAAATATAAATAAATATATAATAATTAATCAAAACTATACTGCAAGAACATTGAGAAATTGTTTCTAACAAAAATATCTTCATCTTCTCGTAGGCATGATGATTCTAAGTCAACAGTACCACAAGAATGTAAAGTGGTGTACACTCATCCTAATGAGTTTGTATTCAATTTTACTTACATCCTCCATTAGGATGAACAAATACAATGACAAGACATTGATGGGAATGTTGTGTTGCCACCTGAATGATCTATTCCCAAGATGTTGCTTCAAACCCTTAGAAAGTTGGGCATCGAGAAGCTTCACAAAGAGTACATTGTGAAACATCATAACTTCCAGGACTACCATCCCATTGGGACATCATGCAAATGAGATTGACAATAGGAAAAGCACCACAAAGACATGAAGGGAAAATAGTTCATTAACCCCTTATTCTTGCTAGATGAAAAGGATAATAAGGAACCTCTTTCTAAGGGTTCTCAACATGCAGACTCTTCACCTCTTGACTCTAGTGAAGGGGAGCTGAACCCAAATCCTAAATTAGTGATCAACAATCTAGGTTTTGGTAACAGTGAGCCTCATAGTCCTAGGAGTTCTAAGAAAGGGATTCAAAGTAGAAACCTAGACAAGCATAATGATGATCACTCTAAGGATCATGGCCATGATAAATGAATGTGAAGTGGCAGACACCACAGTGATGGCAATCCTCCTCCCTCTTTACCCTTTTCATCTAGTTCATTTCTTCCTCCAAAATTTCAGTAGAACCACAAATGGTGAGATAATATTGATAATCACAGAGGCCACCATGAATGAAGGGATGGCAAAGAACATCATAGGCATCATCGAGATCATGACGATGAACCTTTGCTAGTCACTCAAAATATGCTCAGCATCATAGAGGTTATTATAATTCCTACCAAGCATGTGAAAGATAGCTAAATCAAGAGGCTAGACATGAACAATATACCAAAATTTGAGGGGGATATAACTTAGATCCTCAAATGCATTTACAAGACTTTCATGATGCTTATGCTTTACAAAATATTGAAAATGATTGGCAAAAGCTCAAGCTATTTTGTAGAACACTCATCAAGGAAGTGGAAACCTGGTACTAATCTCTAGAACCAAACCCAATCTATCAATGGAGTACAATGCTAGAATTGTTTAATAACAAGTATGAGACGTACTCTAGAGTGTCAAACATGCAAAGGAACATCCAAGGCTGGAAACAAATAACACATGAACCCTTGGATGTCATCATGGATAAATATTATTCATTATTACACTAATGTTTTGGCAATGATTACTCTTAGTGGGAACAACTTCACCATATCATAAATGGGCTTTGCTCAAAAACATGCAAAATCCTTGGGGTCTATGCCCAAGGAAAACTATTGGAATTAAGAATTCATCAGATACAAAGATTGATAGAGCAAGTAGCAAAAGAGGAAAAAGAGTTGAGAAAATTAGAAAGTGCAGAAAAATATAATAGGGATCCTTCCATCATAAAGAAGAAGGTTTACTTTTGTGACAGTGAGGAGGAATCACCTCTTGATGTAGTGGTGCAATGAAAGACCCTACTAATTCAAAAATTTATCTAAAATTTTGGCCAAGGTAGATAAAATGTTGGATTCATTGAATGAAAAATTCCAAACTACTCTAAAAATTGTAAAAGAATCAAAAGAGCATAGTAGTGATCATGATTGTAGGAGGCGAAAAGAAGTTGAACATGCCTATCAAAGGAGTAAGGGCAAAGTTGTTATAGTAGAAGAAGTTATGGAGACTAAACTAGATAATGTCAATGGGTGTGACATATGCCACTATGAACATCCTAATGGATGTTGCCCTATTGTGTCACACTTACAAGAATTTGGGGTGTATGCTTTGAATCCATGACTATCAAAAAGGTAAACACCCAAAAGATCACCTTATCTTTAAGGCAATCCTAGCTAGTTCCACTAGCAACAACCTTATTATCCAAGTGAAACTTCAACCATATGAGTAATATCAATAGTGGCAGTAACCATAGTCATGGAGGATGCCACCACCATGGAAACACTACCCTTATAGGCAACCAGATTTGTATGGATACGATATTTAATAACCCCTATCTCTACATGACTCTTCCAGTCACATTTCTCCTTTCCAACATCATTACCACCCTCTGGAAGATCACTGAACTCATTCTCCAACAACTAGAGGGGATCCCATATTCCATCCATACTCTCATCATGTGTCTACACCAATTCTTCCATCCTTAACATAGCTACCACCTGCTCCATCCATGCAAGGTGAGCTTCCAGCCTAGCCGCAATAACATAATGCTACAAGGGTGATTAATCTACAACTAGTTAATCAACTGAAGGATTTGAAACCTACATCTCGCAAATGACCATTCTTCCAACCTAACAATCCTACTAGGCCCTCAAAGATTCATACAAGTAGTCACCATACTCATTCCTCATCCTCTACAAGTCATCAAATTGAGAGCCATTCAGACCAAATACCTTCCAAGATCCACATTGTTATGTTAACTCATGTCATATCTCACTAGATCTAGGCTTGCAACCTTCCTAGAAAATTAGTTGATCCTAGAAGTCCACTTACCTATTTGCAGATTGCTAGGAATGGATCATGCAAAGCTCTCCTAGATTCAGGTTATGGTGTTAATTTCATTTCTCATGAGATGTATACTACCTAGAACCTACTGCCTCTCAAAAAAAGCAATATTAAATTAGAATTAGTAGACAAGTCCATCACTGTTCCATTGGAACATGTAGAAGATATTATGACCACTTTCTATGGGTGGTCTTATCTTGCTGATTCCTAGTAATCAAAGTTGAGAACTGCAAGGGGGATTTTCCAATCATTATGGGAAGGGTATGGCTAAGTACTATTAATGCAAAAATGGGCATCAGAGATCTTTCCCTAGAAATTTTAAAGGAAAATGCATTTAGAAAGATTGAGAATAAACGAGTTTCATGCATTATGTACAACAATATAGGGTGTTGCATGCAGAAACTATAGTATGTAAAAAGAACATCCATTTCTGCATGCAAGTAGTGTGCAAATGAGGTAGATATTTAAAGGTGCTTGTACGTAGTAGCCACAAAATAGAAGGCCACCCAATGACTGATAGGTGATCTTGAAATTAGCACACTTTGCATGGAACCTGCTGAGAGCCTGACATGTGCCTATGTTGAAGGCATGGATGAATTGAAGTTCATCACCAACTCTCTGTTAATCCAAATGATGATACCTATTGGGGAGAGTTGAAAATCCTTAAAAAACTTAAACAAATGCCTTTATGGATTTTTGAAAAATGGAAAGTCGATAATCATTAACATCAATCTTGCTCCTAAACAAAAATGGATGCTATTGAGGGTGATCAAAAATTGTCCTATAGTCTTTTCTTGGTCATATCCTAAACTCATAAGGCTTGATCCTAGGATATGCCAGCATCATATCTACACTAATCCAGCCATGAAGCCAAAGAGGTAACCACAGTGGTAGTTAAACCCCAAATTGAAGCAAATCATCAAGGAGAAAATGGAACAACTCCTTAAGGTAGGGTTTATCTATCACATTGCAGAGAGTGAGTTGATTATCCCACTTGTGGTTATGCCAAAGAAAGGTGGCAAGTTGTGGATCTACATCGACTTCTGGTTGTTAAATATGGCAACATTCAAAGATCACTTTTCATTGTCATTTGTGGATCAAGTGTTGGACACTATATCTAGGCATTACTATTATAGCTTTCTGGATGATTATAGTGGCTATAACCAAATCCATATCATTCCATAGGATCAGGCCAAAACAACATTGATGAGTCCTTAGGGAACTTTTTCATATCAAAAGATGCCTTTTGGTCAATGTAATGCTCTTGCAACATTCTAATGCTTAGTCTTGAGCATTTTTTAGCAACAAATTGGTAGCAGGGTGGAAGTCTTCATGGATGACTTCTCCACCTTTGGCAGCACATTTGAGTAAGCCTTAGACCACCTTGAGCAAGTGCTTAAAAGGTGTGTGGAAATGAATCTTCAACTCAATTAGCAGAAGAGCCATTTGATGGTCAAGGATGACATTGTATTGGGTGCAAAATTTCTTAAGTAGGGATTGAGGTGGACCTTGAAAAGATAAAGGTCATCTAAGGAATAACTAGTGAACTAGAAATAGTTAAAGATGTCTAGTCATTCCTTGGACACATTGGCTACTATCAATGTTTTATAGAGAATTTCTCTAAGACTACAAAATCATTGTATAAGCTTACAAAGAAAGATGTTTCATTCATTTGGATCAGGGAGTGAGAAAATGCATTCTAGAGGCTTAAGCAAAAGCTCATAGAGACCCCAATTCTATGAGCACTTAACTAGTTCATACCATTTCATATAATGAAAAATGCATCAAATTATGCCTTAGGAGTTATGCTTACGTTGTTGGATGACAAGAAACATCCATATTACATCCACTCTGCAAGTTAACACATTATGGGTGCACAACTGAATTACACCATAGCAAAGAAATAACTAATGGCAGTGTTGTACACTCTAGAGAAGTTTAGGCACTATGTGTTTGGATACAAAGTGTTTGTGCACATTGACCACAATGCCATTTACTTCCTCATAAACCAGCTAATGGTGAGCCCCTATATCATATGGTGGTTGATGATCTTACAAGAGTTCAATCTTACAATGGTAGAGTGAAAGGTGGCTGAGAATGTGGTCAATGATCACTTGTCTTGATTATGATGGGATAATAAAGAGGAGGAGAGCCTACTCTCTAACCAATTTCTTGATGAACTCTTATAGGTGAAATAAATGAACAAGTTCTCGATGAACCAAAATGGTATGATGACATCCTTACTTATCTTCTCACTCAAGAGATGCCATAAGATCTGAACTATAGAAAGAAACAACAGTTTCTTCATCAGGACAAACACCTCATGGAAATCAACAAAAACCTTTACAAGGTGTGCACCAATGGTCTAGTTCATTGCTATGTACCTAATGCTGATCAACTAAATATTCTTTAGGATGCTCATGAGGGTCCTTGTCAGGGCCACTATGCTAGGAGACACATAGCCATTAAGATCCTAATGGTAGGGTATTATTGCCAACCATCTTCAAGGACACCCACTGATTTATCCTCTCTTGTGAATGATATCAATAATATGGTTGGATGATTTCTCGAATGGAGGGACATCAATAGTGGATTCAACCACTAGAATCCTTCGACATTTGGGGCATCAGCTTCATGGATTCCATCACACCCATGTCAAATGTAAAGACATACATAATCATTGTTGTTTATTACTACACAAAATGGGCAGAAGCAGTAGCCATCATTGACTGTACATCATCTACTATTCCATGGTTTGTACAAAAAAATCTTATAAACAAGTTTGGGGTGCTAAGTGCACTAATTTCTGACAACAAAAAGCATTTTATAGGTACAACATTTCACGAGCTTATGCAACACTTGGAAGTTGAACACAAACTAACAACACCCTACCACCCCCAAGCCAACAGTCAAGTAGAAGTTACTAATAGGGAGATCACAAAGATCCTAACAAGAATTATTAGTAAATATAGGAGAGACTAGAGCATAAAACTAAATGATGCCCTCTAGGCATACTGCTCAACATGAAAACTTCCTATAGGCTGCTCTCCCTATGAGTTGGTGTACAAAAAATTACCAACTCTACCTATCTAATTTCAACTCCATATACTTTCAACAGCCTATAACTTGGACCTTGATCTTATTCTAGCACAAAAAGAAAGATTAATCAACCTGAATGTGCTAGATGAAAATAAATTGGTAGCCTTATCCTTGAATGAAATGCACAAGGCATTCAACAAAAAGCACCATGACCTAAGAATACGGAATGTAAAATTTCAACCTAGAGACAAGGTCCTCTACTAGAACCCCACATATGTACCTCAAAAGAAAAAGTTTCAAACACTGTGGAAGGGGCCTTATATTATCTACAATACCTTTTCTTCTAGGGCCATGTTAATTTACAAACCTGAGAGCCCAAACGAAAAGCAACTCGTCAACATGTAATAAGTAAAACCTTTTCAGGAACCTAAGCAAGCCAATGCAATAAACGCCTCATCAAATGGAAAACCACGATAAATTTCTTGGATCTCCTCCTTATAACTTAATCATGGGGGAGATGGTCATCCATGCTAACCATTATAGTGGCTCAGTTTTTCCTCTCTTTTTTTCATGTTTTTGTTTTACACCTTGTTATTTTTACAAATTTTTGTTTTACACCTTCTTTATCTTACACCTTTTTCTTTTTACTTTATTAATTTTTCCAATTTTATGTTTTATCTTTCTTGGATATTTTACAATTTCTTGTATATTTTATTCTATTTTCGTATGATTTTTTCATGATTTTTGTTAATAAAGTGCCTTATTGTCAACAGACACAATTATGTTGTAGTTGTCTACTAATGTCTAGTTTCTATTTTTGAATTTTCTTGCTTGATAACTAAGACAAAGTTTCTTTTTTATGGAATAGGCAATGAGTCCACATCATCCACCCATCAACAAGCTCTATGGTTTTCCTTATTTTGGAAACATGAGATCCGTTTTCATTGGTAAAACCTTAACGAACTTGTGACTTTGGTAGTTTCAAACTTGGAAAGGATTCAAAGGTTTGAAAAGGGTGTGACTTCAAAGGAATTTAAAGGTCTTTGTACCTTCTACCATTTTGAGTGCAAATGTGTTTTTTATGGATCTTTTAATGTGCTATGTCAATCAATAACAAGACGTTGAATAAGTCTTTGCATGATGTGGTTCCCATCCAAAAATCCATAAAAAAACAAATAATGAAAATTCAAAGCATGCCCCTTAGACACAATAAATGGGCTACAAGAACTAGTTATGGAACTAGAAAGACATGTTACCCATGCCTGAAGATCCCCTCTAACTAACACCCTTTCTTGCTTCCTACTTGTCTTTTCTTCTCTAAAAGGAATTGTGTTTGATCTATGGGAGCATTCTTGTATCTTAAGGGATGAATTAGTCTTAGAGTGGTGATGTGAGTTCACTAAATGTAGTCAATTTTGGTCTAGACTAATGTAGTCAGTTTTGGTCTAGACTAAGGATGGACTCTATTAGATCATTTAACCATGAATTCCACAAGGGACTTCATGTGACCATGATTAGGAACTCCATTCCACTCTCTCTATCATCCATTAATGCTTCCATCACTCACCTCACTACTAATTGTCCATGTTTACACCCAATGTCTTAGTTTGGTGTGTTGAAATTCTTAAATAGATTCTTTGGGTTTTGTCCTTAACTTTTGTAATCATTAATCAACTATAGGGCCTACAAACTCTTTAGTTGAGGTTATGCAAGGGCAAAAAGGGCATGGGATGCTATTGGGATGATCCACTCGCATATCTTGTGGTTTGGTTAGTTAATTTTCTTTCCCTTAGATGTTGTTGCAATCAAATCTTTCCTGCACTTCATCGTGCATCCAACTATGCACTCATTAAGGCATTTTCTTCATAAAATCTCGTTCTCTAATCATTTCTCAATTTTTTGAACTTTAAAACCCTCTTCTAATATTTTCATCATGTTCATGGCTTTTTGGACTTCCATTTGATCCTCATTTCCTGTGAAAAATCCTTGTTTTTTATTACTTTTAACAAAGTGAATAATGGTCAATAGTCACATCAACTAGGCCCAGTCAATGAGGCAAGCTATGTCAATAAGGCCTTGTCGACTAGGCCACATTGATGCAACACAAAAATTCTAAAAGTACTATCCAATAGTTAGGAATTTTTGTCATTTGCTTGAAAATGAGAGATGAGTTTTTGCAATATTTCAAAGCCCATAACTTTAATACCATTTGTTCAAATCAATTCGTTCTTCAATCCTGTAGCTACCAGAGGTAAGCTCTTAGTCATGGAGGCCATAAACCTTAAGGTTTCTAATGAAATGTTTTCAAAATTTTTCTAACTCCCCAAAATGATTTATGAATAGAATAATATTAAACCATTAATTTTTGATAGTTTGACCCTTCCAAAAAAACTTTGGCAAACCTAAAATTACTTATTAATATTAAAATAAGAATAAAATGATAATTGAAATGATAGAATCATCCATGCTTACAACTTAGCCAAGTGTAACTTTTTCAAAGAGATAAGGTATCCCAATTGTTTCAAGTTACACATTAAATTCTAACCCTTGGTTATGTTGTGATTATAGATGACACCAAGACCAAAATAGCTGTAGGAAGGAGGACCATCCCAACAAAAGGATAAATGACCTAGAGCTAGAAGAGAGTAGCAAGAACAAGCCTAGGAGCAAGCAACAGAAACTCATGCAATAGGACCTCTTTCCCAAGAGTTTGAAGTGAAATCTGTCTGACAGATTCCTAAAAAAGAGGCTGCAATTAAACAATCCCATCGAGAAGAGGCATTAGGCCCTCTACTAAGACTTGAGGTCATAGTGGCATAAGCTTGCCTTGATACAATCAAGCCTCTTGATGTCCAACACAATTCTCCAAGAACTAAACTTTGGGCCATTCTTAAAACATGCTCCACTAGAAGTTAAGACATAGTTTCAAAACTCTCCCATGTGGCCAATCATCACTTCTAGTGGGAAGTAATACATGGGAGAGATATATCTCCTTTGGAATAGCAAAAAGGCAAGAGCCACTATGAGAATCAAGGATATTCAGGTGTCCTAGTTAGCAAAATTTATTGTGCAAGCTCTTGGTCTGCCTAATTTTGGAACCTATCTAGCATAGATCTCCATAAAAGTAGACCCAAATGCAAAAAAGTAGTGGACCTAGTGGTGTTATGGGGTTGAATGCAAGGAGTTGGGTGTGCTCACACCAGTGGAGTGCATATACTTCAAGATAGTAGCTTATCACCTCAATCTAATGGTGAAGGCCAACAAAGTGATTACTTTCTCCGCCCATGCATGTGTCACTTTAAGTGGGAAATTCGCTATAAATCTTCCACAACTAATCTATCTGGAGATAGAAAAGTGCTTTATGGAAAATGAACATGGAAGAAAAACCCTGCCCTTTCCATGCCTTATCAAAAAACTCTATAAAAGGGCAGGGATAGTTCACTATGTAAATGGCACAATGAGGCATACTCTCATTACATCTTGGTTTGAAATGATGAAAGATAAGACCCCTACCATGTCCAAAGAAGAGGAATAGCAATCGCTACCTCCACCACCCACTCAAGAAATAATGCTAGAGGCTCACACTGCCATTGACTGCCTATGCAAAATCTAAGAGTAGCTCTTATGTGAGTAGGAGTAAAAAGTAGGAACAAGTGATGGGGATCCATCTGTGTACCGTCCTATAATGAGTTACCTCAACAAAGTGGCTTGAACAATTAGTCAAATGGAGGGAGGTGGGCCAATATTCTTAGTCCAGAGAACATAGATGCTTGTGAGGTCAAATCTTAGTGTCCCAAGAGGTAATGATGTCACTCTCGCAACAACAAAAATTCTTAGAAACCTATGGGAATGTTGCTACCTTTTTGATGAACTTGGAGAAGGGTGAGGAGGCAACTATCTTGGTGATGCAATACCAAGGGCAGGAGATAGTAGTGGAAGTGGTTATTGATCAAATCGTCGAAGCACTGAATGCACTTGCAGTGTTTGCACTAGACATTTCTACACTCAAAAACATGTAGACATCCATAGGAATTGTTAGTGATAGATTAAGTGCAGCCTAGCACAAGGAGTTGTTGGACCGACTGGTGAAAACTTGGCAATCAATTCTAGATATCTTTGACTTTTTAGATAACATCATTACAACCTAGTTGAAGCTACTTGAAGCAAAGGGAAAATACATCATTTTGGAAGGGTAACTCAAAATAACTCAAGTGAAAAACCAAAATTTGGCCACACAGGTTGGTGAATTAAGAGCCTACCTTGCTAATCTTACACTCTTCAACCCTACACTAACAAGAGATGAAGCTTTTCAATAGCTTAAAGATAGACTTAAATATGTTGAGGTAGGGATGATGATGGTTTTCTTTGACTAGTCCATGGCCAAGGCCAAGACATATTTAGTTTAGAAGGACTTGGTCTAGATGCACCTAGAGAGTGAGATGCTAACTATAGAGAATCATCACCTGTGAAATGTTTATGTGCAAAAACAATAGATGTAAGAATTCATCCATCAACAACAAGAGCAACTAGCTAGGGTAAAAATTAAACTAAGGAGATTGATAATCAAAAATAGAAATCTCTCCATGGAGGAAGTCTATGACTTATGCCAAAAATCTACAATTGAGATTACCATCTGGAAGAATGAGGTTCTCAAATTTAATAAGGTCAAAACCCACTACAAAGACCAAGTTGGCCTATGGAAGGAAGTTATTGAAAACACATCTAGATGGCTAAGAAAAAAGTTAATGAGATCCTCTAGTAACTCCAACAAGTAAAAGAGGTATGGAAACCTATCGTTGATGGGATAGATGCTTGCAACAAAGTAGAGATTCACATGAAGGAGTCACAAATTCAAAAGAGGATAGAATACATGGAGCTTGCTAATCTATGATATGTAAACTTAGAAATGCTAACTACCAAATGACCATGGTTAGAGTTAGAGAAATAGATGGCCAGATCATACTTGCTATACAAGGTAGAGTTCAAGCACCACAAGGAGACCAAGAAAAAGCTTAAGACTACAAATGCTAAGCTCGAAGTTCTCAAGGCAAGATTCACTCATCAAAGATCAACTACTAAGAACCTAGCTAGAAGAATGAGTGATTACTAAGAATTGTAGAATGTAATTAGGACATGTGACATTGAATGTAAACAATATTTTTCTTTGTTTGTCAATGTAAAGGAGTTGTTCTCAATAATGCCCTGTCCTTAGGATGTGCCCATTCCAATCCACATTGGTAAAGCTACGTTGACCATGCATGATTCTAGGAGCAAGGAGGAGAAGATGAAAGCATTATTTAATGCTTTCTATCTCTCACTAGAAGTTGCAGCTATAGCAAGACAACCATAATAGCCTCAACCATCACATGTGCTTGAAGTAAGAGAAGGTCCTCTGAAACCTCAAGAGCCTCCATCATCTGGGACCATTTAATCTTCTTCATTATCTTCATGCCATCAAAGGGATTTTGTTTGTCAATTTTTTCCTAGTGTTCAATTTTATAGTTGATGAGTTGTGATTTGATGGGCCCTGACACTGAAGTCCCAATGTTGCGTACCCAACATCGAGACTAATAAGCAACGTCGAATACCCAATGTCACCTCATTTAGACCTTGCCTATAAATAATGCGCTTAGGCTTCTAGATAAGACAACTTAGAGCTTAGGAAATAGTAATAGATAGTTTCAATCTTCTGTTTCTTCTTTCCAATCCATTATTCCCAGTGCATGCCTGTGGTGTGATGTTTGTAATCATATGGTACCTTTGTTCGAGTGTGACATACTTGGACACGTTACATGACTGGTAATAAAGATCAAGATTACTTCCATCATTGTAGCATCCACTTAGATTAAAATTGTTGTTTTACTTATTTAATTCTTTCTTTGGTTAAACATTTTCATTTATTATTATTTACTATTCTTGTTGTTAAGTGGAATGTGTATGCCTTAATCATGAGTGTTTAAGTGTAAATACTTGGTCACCCATAGGTGTATTGTGGAATGTGTATGCCTTAAACACTTGGTAATCCCAAAAGTAGCTCCACAAAGTCTAAGATGTGTGTGGATGATTAAGATGGTTGTGGAGAAGCTCATGCAGCACACACCAGGTGATTGTGATCAATAGAGGATACAAAACCAAGAAATAACTGAGAACACTTTTCAGCAAACTAGAAAAATGGTTGACGAAAGTAAGGCTAAAGACTCCACTACAGACGAATATGATGGATGTGATCTATGCATATATGACCACCCAAGGGGTCAATGCCCTATATTATTACATCTATAGGAGTATTGGGTCAAATGCCCACCCGATGTCCGGTTTAGAAAAAGGTATATATAGTTCACCCTCGTGCTACATGAACTTCATTTCTCTCATTTGCTACTAGGAAGTTATTACAATTTTTCCTCATGACTTAGAACTCTACGCCTCCATCTTCCAATTATGATATGTAGCTCTCTAACACTCCAATTTTCATATCATTTGAATCTATTTGAACCTGGAGTGTTCAACGTAGTCGTTGGGGGAGGGGGGGGGGTGTGGGTGTGTGCAACCTTGTTGTCAAGATTTTCTCTTACTCGAAAGGTATTCTAAGGGTAAGGATGTTAAAATACCTTAGGAATTATAATGCAACATCACTAATAGTAATGCCAGATGTCCAATTTTTGTAACCCTCGAGCCCATAACCATCATTTTAAGCCACATATAATGAAAAAGAAACTAGTTGCGATCAGTCATAGAAAGAGATAGACACTTTTTGGGGGATTTTTCATGAAAATTTTCCTAAACCTATAATCATATGCATAATGAGCTTAATGAACTAAGGTTATGAGTAAGGTATGAATGAATTAATGATAATAAACACAACCTTGGTAACACTTGGTTTTTGCTTGATTGCAAATGGCCCTAAAAAGAGGTGTTCAAGGTAAACCCTCATAAAGAGCTACTAAGTGTCCACGTGGTGGCCACAGTCAACAAGGAGAATAGGCAAAACATGCTAAATAGGAGGCCATATCTTTCAGTATCCATCAAGAGGCCCTTACTATCAAGAAATAAGTCTAAGGTGAGGCAATAGAAGTACCAGCTCCTAAACAAGGACAACATCTCACGTTGCCCCTTGACTGCCTTGCTACCATCTCATGGAAATGAACTTCAGCCCATTGGTGGAATTTGCCTCAGAAGCAGTGTAGATGCAACTCAAAGAATCTCCATTGTGACCAATCTTGTCGAATAGTGGTAAATGTTGCCTAGGGGAAGTCTATTAATTTTGGCATAATAAGGATGAAGGTACCACTATGAATATATGTGGAGTGAACGTCTCTTACACAGTTAAAGATATAGTTGTAGCCCTCAACCTGCCCAATGAAGGAGCTAAGGTTGCTTACCTATCCACCAGATCCAACCCTAAAATGAAGAGACTATGGCTGAGGCAAGCATACAAAAAAGAAGATAAGTCATACAATGAGATAACTTTAGAAGAGAGAACCTACTTCAAGATTGGAATGTACCATCTATTTCCCACCAAAGGGCTTAATCGCATTTCCACCTATGTGGTTAGGGGAAGCTCCATGTTAATGGAAAAATTTTCAGGTAACCTTCCCTAATACTACTTCATGGAAATCCAAAGATAGTTTGAAGAAACGCAGTCAAGGAGACTAACACTTCCATTCCCTTGTCTGATCAAAAAGCTATGCAAGCACATAGGAATCTTAGGATATACCAATGATGTCCTTCAAAAGGCCCAACACGCCTTCTTTACAAAGCTCCTCAAAATCATAGCACCAAGAAAATATTTTGGTGGTGAGAAAGAAGTTGAAAAGGAGGTAGAACTGAGAACTAAAACACAACAAGAGCTCACCACCACTATTGCAAGATTATAGATTGTCAATGAGCCACCTGCAAAGAATTATTGAGACATCAACTAGGGGAGCAAGGATGAGGAGAATCTCTTCTTGGTTATGGATGATATCATATGGCCCATCATATCAACCAATCCAACAAGGGGAGAGATCTCGATTCAATCAAGAGGAGAGGGATCTCAATGGTCGCACCAGATCTCTAGAAATGCTGCATCCTTTCAAGTCACTTTGGAAATAGGAGAAGGTGCCACAGTTGTGGTGCTACAACATGAGGATGTAGTAGGTGTAGTAGAGGTGATCACTAATCACATCAAGGAGTCATTCAATGTTCTTGTTATGCCTTTGACTGATTTGGTAGGAACTAGGGATGCACAAACGCTGGTCGGGACCTCAATGACTCCTACAGTGAATGAGGACATGCTTGATCATTTGCTGTAGATAAGTGAAGTCATGACCACATTGTTTGACATCCCAAGTGATGTCACTATAGCACAGTCAGACCTCATCACTACCAAAGAAAAGTTGGTTATGGTTGAGGTTAGGGTAGAACATGAAGAAGCTAAAGTACAAAGATTACAAGAAGAGCTAGCTGCCCTACATGTTGACTGATGGGATCCTACCCAATGTGTTGCACCTAACCAACTCTAATGATTCTGGATAGAAGAGCTAGCTAAGCTAGTGAAGGAGAGAGCAGCTATGAAGTAAGAAAAGGAGATGGTGGTCTAGAATCCCTCTATTGTAGATGCGTAAACCCATGCACATAAAAAGGCAATAACCACCACCCAAGAAGAGAACAAGCATCTTGCTATAGAGAATGCCCAGTTTACCATAGTAGAGAAGCAAAAGAACATTTTTGAAGAGCGTGTCTGCCAGTTAAGAGAACAACTGGTGAGGGTCAACCAGGATATGAGTAGAACCTTCTCTATGGAGGAGGTACATGCTATTCGTCAAAAGACAACAATAGAGATCAGTGCATGGTAGAATGAGGCCAAGAAACATGAAAAGTTAAAAGAACACTTCCATGACCAAGTTGGCATGTATATGAAAATTAATGAGAAGGAAATCAAGATGGCCAAGGCCCACATCAACTCCTTGGTAGCACAAAATTCTGAATGGTAGGCCATTTTGGACAATTATGCCATGGTCCAACAAGTGAAAGTTAAAAATAAGGACCTGTAGATAGAAGATTTGAAGGAATACATGGTGCTGGCTAACCTCAATATGCCAACCTTGCCATGTTAATAGCATGTCATCCCTGAACCAAGTTAGAGAAGCAAGTGGTGGCTACCTATGCACTGTATGAGAAAGAGTTTGTAGATCAAAAGGATTCTTTGCAAACGTTACAAGTGGCAAACTCAAAATTAGAGGTGGTTAAAGCTAACTACTAGGGATGGAAAGATGTAGCCTCAAACCTAACTCAAAGATTACATATTGTCATGAGCTAAGGGATAAAGCTAGGGCTTTTGAGGAGGAATGATGACAATTCGTGGCATGGTATGTAAAGACAAATCAAATGTTTCCAGAATTTCCATGTCCTTGGGATATACTGGCACTAGTACACATTGACACAATAGCCTAGATGGTGCACAACCCAAGGACAGAGGAGGAAAAATTATAGGCCTTACTCAACTGTTACAAATTTTAGCGACTTAACGACAAAGGGAAGTGGCCAATGGAAGAGTCATTGCCTCTAGGCACTACATGAGCTTCCTAGTCTTGTTTTTGCTTTGTTTTGTAATAATGTGTCCATTTTTGTATTGCACCACTATAACATGTGAAGAGTTAGTTATTTTGTCCATTGTTTGAGTCAGTCAATAATCCCATACCTACCCAATATTTTGTAAAGAACTTGTTCCTCATTTTATTTAACTTGAGGTCAATTTTTCATTTAGTCATGGGGATATGATGAGTTGTGATTTGATGGGCCCCAACGTTGGGTATGTGACATCAGAGTCTTGAATTCGTGTACCTGATGTTGGGGCTAATAAGTGACATTGGATATTCAACGTCACCTCATCTAGACCTTGCCTATAAATACTGCACTTGGGCTTGTAGATGAGACAACTTAAAGCTTGGAAAGTAGGAATAGATAGTTTCAATTTTCCATTTCTTCTTTCTAGTCTATTATTGCTAGTGCATGCCCATAGTGTGATGTTTGTAATCATATGGCACCTTTGTTCAAGTGTGACATACTTGAACACGTTACATGACTAGCAATAAAGATTGAGATTACTTCCATCATTGTAGCATCCACTTAGATTAATATTGTTGTTTTAATTATTTAATGTTTTCTTTGATTAAACATTTTCATTTATTGTTATTTACTATTCCTATTGTTAAGCGGAATGTGTACACCTTAATGATGAGTATTTAAGTGTAAATACTTGGTTGCCTAGAGGTGTATCATTTGGCACAACCAATAACATACACTTGGTAAACCCAGAAGTAGCTCCACAAGGTCCAAGACATGTAGAGACAATTAAAAGCAAATACCATCGCCTGAGGCTAATTTAGAATTTTTTTCCATTATTCATTAGTTAATCAATTGATGTATTTCTATCATCAGGAGTAGCGTAGCATAGAATTAGGAACCACATCATATGCCTCACTTTGGACTAAACCATATGTGACAAAGCTACCACTAGTCCATGTGGGAAGATAGTGAATTGTGATCAAGGCATAATGATCTAGATGCTACAACTAGTAGCATTCATGGAATTTGACCAGATTGCGTGTGAACGCTTGTGATTCGTATGGTTGAGCATAGGGGTACCTCGCCGCTCATCAATAGTTTTAAACACCAAAAGAATTATGTAATGATTGTATATCCGTACACTTGGGAACTTGGTATTTGTTTGTATTTGTCATATGTCTATCATCAATCAATAATTCCATACCTCCCCAAATTTTAAAAAAACTTGAGTATGATGAATTGTAAATCGGTTGCATCAACTAGGCCCCATTAACTAGGCCTAATCAACACATGATTTGATGTGTTGATGTAGCCTTGTTGATGTAGTGTTTATTTTTGCCTATAAATAGATCCTCACCAGTCATGTTTATGGCATCTTTAGTCATAGATGTAGTAGAGCTCTTATGGTTTTCTTCCATGAAAGTTAGAATATTTTTCTAAGTGCTCATAGTAGGAGTTAAGAGTGTACGGATCTTTATTCAAGCACTATTTTACCTAAGCACAATAGTATGTGTGGTAATAAAGACGAGATTTTTGATAAACCTTACAGCACTTTGAAATAGATTAATTTTTTATTTAGGTATTTAATGTTTTATGTAATTTCCTTTAATGCTTTCAATAATAAATCTAAATTAACCTAAATTAAATAGCAATTAATTAAGCACATAAGTATGACCACTTTGAACATATGCTTGGCACTTGGTAATCCCAATAACACTTAATGTTCGATAACCCAGTAGCATTAAATGTGTTCAGGATGTGTACAATAAGTGAGAATGAATGCCTATGTTAGGATTAGTTAAGTGTAGCTCATTAGATTAAATTAGCAATTTAATTGTTTTACTACATACATTATTCTTTACTCTTAGGTGACTCAAAACAAAAAACATAAAAAATTATAAAAATATTATGCCTCAATTGCACTTAACCATATTGATGAGTGGTGAGGTACCCCTACACCCAACCATACATATCACAAATCATTCATGTGCAATTAGGGTGAATTCCATGGACTTTATCATTTCCAGTGCTTTAGTCCTTTAGGAAGTGAATCTAGCCTTAAGGTCAATTATTGTCTTCCCAATTACACTTGTGACATTCATTGGTATGGTTAATTGTAACTAAGGCATCAAATTTTTAGCATTTTATGTTTTATAGTTTGGTGCTCAAAATGTAGATAAAATAAATTAGATTAGCTAAACTAAATTAACTAATTAACTAGCATTTAACTAATCCTAACACAAACATCCAATCCCACTTTCCATACACATCTTAAACCCACATATCCACTACTGGGCCACCAAGCGCTATGCTACTGGGCATACCAAGCAATAACATTGGGATTACTAAGCAAATATGTGTTACACTTGAAGCAGTCGTACTTATGTGCATAATCTATTTGGCTTAATTGCTTCATTAATGTAATAATTGGAAAATATTTAATAACTAATGAAAAACATTTAATAAATAGTTAAGAACATTAAATGAATAAATAAAATAGCTAATCTATCCAAAGTGTTGCAAGGTTTATTAGAAAGTTCATCTTTATTACCGCACACACTATCGTGCTCAAGTACAACAATGCTCAAATAAAGATCCATACACTCAATGACTCCTATTGTGGGCACTCAGGAGAAAATTCTAACTTTCAAACAAAAAAACTACAAGAGCTTCGCTGTAACTACAATCTCTTATTGCCATAAATGTGGCTACAAGTGCATATTTATAGCCAAAAATCAAAAACACCTACACTACATCAATGAGGCCTCATCGACACATGGTAAGATGCATCGATGAGGCCTAGTCTATGAGGCTGTGTTGACAAAGCCTCATTGATGTAGCCAACTAAATGTGACTCATCATATCCCCCATGACTAAATGAAAACTCATCCTCGAATTATTTTACAAAATTAGGAAGGTATGGGATTATTGATTGACTTGACAAAAAATGGAGTGCTCAAGTGTACGGATCCACACATTACAAAAAATGAACGTGTTCAGGACACAAAATTGAACACCATCACTCAACTTTTCAAAACTTGGATTGCACGTTCCTTAATGGTGTGAAGCTTGTTGGAGAAGATCATATGGTCTTAGACGGTGGTGCTTCCTAAGGCTCCAAGGGACCTTCACCAGCTTCACACATAGGTGATTGAGATGGCTGCAACTATCCTACTTCTATTGTAACTTCAAGTGGGAGGTAGACAGCATCTAGAAGTGCTTTCATTTTCTCTTCCTTCCTCTAGGGATCATGCACTGTCCATGTAGCTTCCCCAATGTGGGTCTAAACAGGCACATCCCAAGGACACAGGATTGTTGGAAATAACTCCTTCGCATTGATGAACTAGAAAATGAACTATTTTCATTCAATGTTGAACACCCTAACTATGTCTTTTAGCTCCTAGTAGTCATTCATCCATCTAGCTAGGTTCTCAATGATTGATCGTTGGTGTCTAAATTAGGCTCTAAGAACTTCGAGTTCAGCATTTACAATCTCAAGATTTTGCTTGGCATCTTTGTGATGCTTGAACTTTGCCTTATATAAAAAATACAAGCTAGCCACTTGTTGCTCTAACTTTGACCACAACTGTCCAGTAGTCAACATTGTCAAGTTTGCATATCAAAGATTGGCCAACTCCATATACTCTATCATCTTCTCGATTTGCAACTCCTTTAAGCAGATCTCTGCTTTATTGTAGGCGTCAATTCCATCAATGATGGGTTACCACACCTCTCTTCCTTGTTGGAGTTGCTGGAGGACTTCATTTAGTTTTACCTTCACCATCTAGATTTGTTTTTCATTCACTTCCTTTTGCAAGCCAACTTGATCCCTGTAGTGATTCTTCACTTTCTCGAATTTGAGGGCCTCATTCTTCTAGGTGATGATTTTGATGTTCAATTTCTAGCACAAGGCATGCACTTCTTCCATTGATAGATTATGGTTTTCAATAGTCAATCTCCTTAGTTTAGTGTTCACCCTAGCAAGCTGCTCCTATTGTTGATGAAAAAATTCCTATATTTGATCCTTTTGAGCATCAAAATTTCATAGGCACTAATTTTGTGTAGTCAAGGCTTCATTCTTTTGGTGCATCTATTCCAAGTCCTTCCAGATTGAGTGCATTTTTGCTTCAGTTATGGACTAGTTGAAGATGGCCATAACTACCTCCTCCTCAACCTTCTAGAATCATTCTTAAAGCTATTTGAAAGCTTTGTCTCTTATTATTGTTGGGCTAAGGATTGCAGGATCTACAAGTTGGGCACGAAGTTTAGCAACCTCTATGGCCAAGCATTGGTTTCTTTCCTGGGCCATTTCGAGTTGCCCCTCTAGGATAATGCATTTGCCCCTTGTGTTAAGTAACTCCAATGATGTTTTCTATAAGATCAAAGATGTTTGAAGTCGATTACCTGGCACCCACTAGTTGTTCTAGCAACTTTTCATGCTAGGTTGCATCTAACTTCCTACTAACCGTGTTTGTGAATGTTTGCACATCTTGAAGCATAGATATGTCTGGTATAGATGTTGCAGATGCATTCAATGCTTCTACTACATGGTCAACTACACTTCAACTACTATTTCCTACCCATGGTGCTACATCACTAAGATAGTTGCCTCTTCACCTTCCTCCAACCATACTTAAAAAATGGCAGCATACCTAGAGATTTTTGGGAATAAATGGTCTGTTGATAGTGACACCAGTAACATCGTCAACTCGTAAGTGTTGGAATTGAACCTCATAGGTAGCTGTGTTGGCTATGTAGAGAAGATTGGACAACCCCTCTCCATTTGGCTAACTATTCAATCCACTTCACCAAGATAACTCATTGTTGGTCAATACATAAATGGATCTACCCCACTCATTCTGACTTGTTACTCTCATTTACTTAAGAGCTATTCTCAGATTTTGTGCAGGCATTCCATGACTGCACAAGCCTTTAGTGTTGTTTCTTGAGTGGGTGGTGGCAGCAGCTACTCCTCTTCTCGGGTTATAGTTGGCATTTTTTCTTTCATGATTTCTAACCATGAGCTCAAAGGAGCATGTCTAAGGGTATCATTTGAATAGCGAATAATGCCTGCCATTTTACAAAGTTTCTAGATGAAGCATAGAAAGGGTAGGATCTTCCTTCCATGTTCATTTTCCTTGAAACATTTCTCAATCTCTAAGTAGATCAGCTATGGAAGGTTGAAGGGAAATTTCCCACTTAGAGTGGCACATGCTCAGATAGAGAAGGTGGTTACCTTGCTTGGCCTCACCATTGGATTGAGGTAATAGGCCAACATCTTGAAGTAAATTCGCTCTACCTATGTGAGTGTAGCATACTCCTTACGATCAATCCCATTACATCACTAGGTCCAATTCCTCTTGGCCTTAGGATTACCTTTTGTTGATAGTTCTACTAGCCATGTTCTGATATTAGGCAACCAAAGTGCCTATGCAATAGCTTTTTCCAAATAGGACACTTGAATGTCCTTCATTTTAACAATGAACCCTGGCCTTCGACTACTGTAGAAGAGATATGTCTCTCCCATGTATCATTCTCCACTTGACGTGATGACTAGCCACATGGGAGAAACTTGTAGTTGTGTCTTAACATCCTCTGGAGCTTTCTCCAAAAATAGCCCAAAGTTGATCTCTTGAAGAACTGATCTTTAGATCTCTTGGGACTTGATGATATCAAGGCAAGCTTGAGTCAAAGTAACCTCAAGCCTTGGTGCAGGTCCAGGCACTTTCCCTTTTTGAGATTATTCTGTTGGGAATTCTTCTTTTAGGAGGTCCCATTGCATGGGTTGCTTCTAGTAATTCTTAGCCTTTTTCTTGTTCACCCCTTCCAGCTTTGGGCTATTTCTTCTGTGGTTATTATGTTTCTCCTTCATATGGGCATTTTTGTTTTGGTACCATCTGTAATCACAATGAGACCATGGATTAGCAATCATTGTGTAACCTTAAAATCATTGGGATACCTTATCTCTTAAAGATAGTTACACTTTGGCTAAGTTGTGATTATGGCCAATTTAATTAATCCAATTGTCATTTTACTTATGTATTATCATTCATAAACCATCCCAAAGGTTATTGGAAGGGTTAATCTTTGAAAAAATTAATGTTTCTATGTTATTAAGGTTATTAACTCTTTGGGGAATTAGAAAAATGTTCATTGAAAACCTTAAGGTTTGTGGCCCTCATGGTAAAAATCTTACCTCTGATAAGTGCAGGGTTGAAAAACAAAGTGATTTGGACAACAGGTTGGAAAGTTATGAGCTTTGAAAGGTTTTGGGCTCTGAAAAATTGCAAAAACTCCCTATGTGTTATGAAAAATTTGCAAAAAATTCCTAAGTGCTAGGTGGTATATATAGCATGTATGCACTGTGTTGATGAGGCCTCATCAATAGGGCCTCATTGACATGATCTACTGCATCGATGAGGCCTCGTCGATGCAGCCATTAACCATTGTTGACTTTTGTTGACTTTGGTCAAACTTTCAAAATACAAGGAATTTTTGGATGAAATTGGGATCAAATGAAAGCTAAAAGAACCAAGAACAATATGAAAACATAAGAAGAGAGTGTTGAAGCTCATAAACTTGGGAAAATGGAGAAAATTTGATTTAGTGGATGAATGAAATGAAACATTAAGGAGCATTGAGTGATATACTCAATGGAATATGTGAAAGATAGGATTGTAGTGATGTCAAAGGTAAGGAACCTTAACTAAATAAGCTAAGAGCTATGCAAGTGGATCCTTCCCATAGCAAGCTCATGCCCTTTTTTCCCTTGCATAACCTCATCTGAAGAGTATCATGAAAAGTTAAGGACCAACCCAAAAGAATCTACTCAAGAATCCCAACAATCAGATCAAGACATAAAGCATAACATAGAACCCAGTAGTGAGGTGAGTTATGGCAGCATGGATGGATGATAGAGAAGGTGGAATGGAGTTCCAAATTGAGGTCATAAGAAGTCTCTTATGGAATTTGTGTTTAAAATGACTCAAGAAGTTCCATCCTCAGTCTAGACCAAAGCCATCCACTTTCAATGACTTCACATTGCCACTCCAAGACTGATCCACCCACTCAAGATACAAGAAGGCTTCCACAAAACAACCACCATTTCACAAAGAGAAGAAAAGAGAAGTAGGAAGTGAGAGATAGGACCTTAGTTAGAGGGGACCTTCAAGCATGGGTGCATGTCGTTCAAGTCCCATAACTAGTGCTTGTAGCCTGTTTATTTCTCCAAGGGTTGTGCTTTGAATTCCCATTGTTTTTTTTTTTCTTTTTTCTTTTTGAAATGAGAACCACATCATGCAAGGACTTATTTTTGTTGAAAGGGTATGCTTTGAATCCCCATTGTTTTTTTTTAATGGGAACCACACCATGCAATGACATTATTTGACTTCCTATTAGTGGGTGGTATGGAATGGTAAGAAGTTCATGAAACACACTTGAGCACTCAAGCAAGTAGAGGACAAAGAGTATTGAGTTCCCTTGAAGTCACACCCTTTACAAACCTTTAGATCCTTCCTAATTCTAGAACTACCAAGGTCACCGATTGATTAAAAGTTTCTTTAATGAAAAAGAACCTCAAATTTTCAAAACAAGGAAAACCATAGAGTTCATTGGATGGGTAGATGTCATGGACTCACCACCTGTTCCATGAAAAATATACAATGTCAAAGTCATCAAACATCAAAATTCAAAAATAAAAACTAGACATCAACAATTACAACATTAAGCACAAACCATCATTAATAAATAGTAATAGTGGCATTGTGTCTTGTGACAATAAAGCACTCTTTATTAGCAAAAATGTAAAAATATCACACTTGAATAAAACAAAACAAAGTAAAATATATAAGAAAGTGTAAAATAGTTAAGAAAGTTCAAAGGTACTAAAGATGGTATAAATTTAGAAAAATTTATAAAATTAAAAAATTTGAAAAAAAAGGTAAAAAAATTGAGGAGCCAATTTGATGCTTAGCATGGATGGCCATCTCCCCCATGACTGAGTTGGAAGGAGGAGATCTGAAAAATACAATGTGGTTGTCTATCCATTGAGGTGGTAGTTACACTTGCCTATCTTGGTTCTAGGAAAGGCTTTACTTATTGAGTGTTCACTAACTGCTTTTTACTTGGGCATTTAGGCTTGTAGATCAACATGGCCCTAGAGGGAAAGGTTTGATCAATTATATAAGGTCCCACCCACAATGTTTGGAATTTTGTCTTTTGGGGTACATGTGTGAGGTTCCAATAGATGACCTTATCTCCTGGTTGAAGTTTTACTTTCTTGATTCTTAGGTCATGACATTGCTTACTAAATGCCTTGTACACCTCATTCAAGGATAAAGCTACTAATCAATTTTTGTCTAACATATTTAGGTTGATTAATGTTTCTTTTTATGTTAGACTTGGGTCCAGATTTAGTTCACAGGTTGTTGAGAGTGTACAAAGCTCATATTAAATCAGGGGCATTAGAAGTTTTTCGTACACTAACTCGTAGGGAGAATGGCCAATAGGAAGTTTCCAAGTTGAACGATAAGCCCAGAGAGCATTGGTAAGCTTTGTACTCAATCCTTCCTATATTTGCTAATGGTTCACGTTAGTATTTTTGTGATGTCCTAGTTAGTTACCTTTACTTAACTATTGGCTTGGGATAGTAAGGTGTTGTTAATTTATGTTCTACCCCCAAGCGTTGCATTAACTTTGTACATGTGGCACATGTGAAATGAGTTCCATTATCAAAAATTAGTTAACATGGCACCCCAAACCTATTCACAATATTTTTTTGTATAAATTTGGCAGGAGTGGATGATGCACAATCAATAACAGCTACTACTTCTGCCCATTTTGTGTAATAGTCAACTCCTACTATAATATATGCCTTTTCATTGAACATGGATGTGATGGGACCCATGAAGTTAATGCTCCATATGTTGAAAGATTTTAGTGGTTGAATCCACTATTCAAAACCTTCCATGCGAGTGGTCCTCCTCTCAACTTGTTGACAACATTCACAAGACTTGATGAATTGGTGGCCATCCCTAAAGATTGTAGGCCAATAGTATCCTACTATCAGGATATTTATGGCCATGCATATCCCTACATAATGGTCTTCGCAAGGCCCTTTGTGAGCATCCTAGAGAATGCGCAGTTGATCTTCATCAAGGACACACTAGCAGATCAGGCCATCGACACATACCTTGTAAAGATGTCTATTGATTTTCATAAAGTATTTGGCCTGATGAAGAAATTGTTGCTCCTTCCTAAAATCCAAGTCTTATGGAATCTCTTGAGTGAGAAGATATGTGAGGATGACATTATACCATGTTGCTTTTAGAGGTATTTATTCACTTATTGCTCTTATAAAGAGGAGTTCATTTGGAAACTGATCAGAGAGTAGGCTCTCCTCCTCTTTAGTATCCCATCTTAAGGGAGAGAGGTGATCAATGACCACATTCTCAATCCCTTTTCAATCTACCATCGTGAGATCGAATTTTTGCAAGATCACAAGTCACCATATAACATAGGGGCCCACTGTTGGCTTGTTCAGGAGGAAGAAAATTGCACTGTGGTCCATATGTACAAATACTTTGTAACCAAGCACATAGTTCCTAAACTTTTCTAATGCATGCACCATTACCATTAGTTCTTTCTCTATGGTCATGTAATTTAACTATGCTCCCACAATGCTTCAACTCATGCAATGTATGTAGTATGAACATTTCTTATCGTCCATCTATGTGAGCACTACTCCCAAAGCATAGTTAGATGCATCTATCATGATATGGAAGGGTATGGACCAATCCGGTGCTCATAGGATTGGTGTTTCTATGAGTTTCTCCTTTAATTTTTGGAATGCATCTTCACATTCCTTGGTCCAAATGAAAGGTGCATCCTTCTTTGTAAGCTCTACCAATGGCTTTGCAATCTTAGAGAAATTCTCTATGAATCGTCGGTAGTAGCCAATGTGTCCAAAGAATGACTAAATATCTTTAATGGTCTCTAGTTGGTGTGTTAGTCCTCAGATGATCCTTATCTCTTTTAGGTCTACTTGGATCCCTTTTTGTGAAATTTGGTGTGCTAACACAATGCATTCTTGGACCATGAGATGGCTCTTTGGCTAGTTAGGCTATAGGTTCATCTCTACACATCTTTTCAATACTTGCTTAAGTTGTTCCAAGGCTTACTCAAAGGTACCTCCATAGGTGGAAAAGTCATCCATGATGACTTCAACACCACTACCTATCTACTATTGAAAGATACTAAGGACCAAGTGTTGAAATGTTACAAGGGCATTACATAAGCCAAATGACATCTTACAATATGCAAAAGTCCCCCAAAGACTTGTAAATGTTATCTTGGCCTAATCTTTGGGTGCAATTTGGATTTGGTTATAGCCACTATAATCATTCAAGAAGTTATAATAACAATGTCCATATATGGTGCCTAACACTTTATCTACAAATGACAAAGAAAAGTGATCTTTAAATGTTACCATATTCAACAGCCTAAAGTCAATGCAAACCCACCATTTTCCATCCTTCTTTGGTACAATTATGAGTGGACTAACCCACTCACTATCCCCAATTGGATAGATGAACCCTACCTTGAGGAGTTTCTCTATTTCCTCCTTGACGATTTGCTTTAATTTAGGGTTGAGCTACCTTCTAGGCTCCATGGTCCAGTTAGTGTAGATGCAATACTAACATATCCTTGGATTGATTCCTATTAGCTTTGGATATGAACAAGCAAAGGCTATTGACCATTTTTTCACCACTTTCAACAACTTTTCTTTTTGTTCAAGAGCAATTTTGGTATTAATGATGACCGATTTACCATTCTTTAAAAATTCATACTCCATACCAACCAGTAAAGTTTTTAGTTCTAGAGTCTTCTACTTGAAGTGATCAGGGATTTCCAACTCTTCCCAACAAGTATTATCATCCTCATCAAAGATTTAAGAATGAAATTATTTAATTTTGTCCATGCCTTCAACATATGCACATATTAGGCTCTCAGTTAGCTTCATGCATATTGTGCTTTTATTTGAATTAACTATTAACCATTGGGTGCCCTCCTGCTTTGTGCCTACTACGTACAGACACCTTTGAATATTGATCTCTTGCACATACTAATTGCATGTTTTAATGTATATGCTCTTGATTGACCAGATCTTTTGCACACAATTACACCCATTGTTGTTGTACATGATGCATGGAATACACTTCTTCTCAATCTTGCCTAGCTTATTTTCCTAGGATATTTCTAAATTTAGGTCCCATATACCCATTCTTGCAACAACTATACTTAACCAAGCCCTTCCCATAATGATGGGGAAGTCACTTTTGCAGTCGTCCATCTTGATCTTGAGAGGTGGTAGGTCACAGGCCTTGTACATGTCATGGGAGATGAGGTTAACTCTGGAACTAGAGTTAAGAAGAGCCTTGCATGGCTTATGTCCAACAATCTATAGATAAATGAGTGGACTTCTAGGATTAGATCTTTTCATAGGAAGATTACTAGCCTTGACCCAATTAGAAATGGCATGAGTTAGCATTATAGTGCAGATCCTAGATTGTAGTTGGTTTAAAGGGCACTCAAACGTATTTGATGTAGAGGATGAGGGTGTTGGAGATGTAGGGTAATCAACCAAACTAAATTATGAGGGCTAAAAAGGACTGCTAGGTCGAAAGAAAGGTATTTTCCTAGATCGATTATCTAAACCACTTGGTTGACAAACCAATTGTGAGTGCATAGCCCTTGTAGCATTTCATTGTTGTCGCTATGGAGGAATCTCACCCTACATGGATGGAGCAGGAGGTAATTAGGTTAAAGATGAAGGTGTATGTGCAGAGGGATGCAAAGGATGGTATGGATATGGATATGGGTTTTTCCCTTAAGTAGATGGTGAATATGTGTGGTGGTACTATGACATCCTATCCCCTAATGTCATGGAAAACGTCAAATATGATATATTAGACATTATGCATACAAAGAAAACATAGCAATGTGAAATATAAGTGATATTCAGCATTATGTATAAAGGAAATAATAGGAAAAATGTAGAAAAAGAAAGAAAAGAATGCTTTATTGATATGGAAAGGTGTGTTTGGAGAGTGCTTTGAGAGAGTTCCTTGGGATTTTCTTCCTTTGGCATCTATCCCTTAGAGGCAATTCAACACTGCCACCACGGTTAGGCCTATAACCTAGCCAGAAGGATGGGCCAATCCCCTTCTTGTCCCACTTCAGCTAGCTCATGTTACTCACCTCTCCAAGCTCCACAACTCCATGCTGGCACGACCTCTAACCCCAAGTATAAATGCCTTAGGTTAAACCCCCAAAGGTTACCTCCAGAGACACGTTTGTTATTACAACATGCCCTTTCGGGTCTTAATCACAACTACCCTTTTAGGTCTTGTTAAGATAATGATAACATATATTATGAAGAGATACCATCTTCATTAGGCAACTACATCATTTGGAAATGGGGATGTGATAGGTACTCTAGAGGGTAATAGTGATGTTGGAATGATGTATGACTTGTATAACTACTAGGGGAGATAGGCTACTAAACATAGCACCCATATGGATCTGGTTGTCTATAACGATATTGTTGCCTTAGTGGTGGCATTCCCCACAATTATGGTTGATACCACTATTGGTATTGTTCGTACAATTGCGAAGGAGTTCCACTTGGATAGTAAGCTTGCTGCTATTGATGGAACTGCCTTGGACTACCTTGAGGGTAAGGCAATCATCTTGGAGCTTGCCTACGTGCTATACAAAGATTCAATGTGTACACTCTAGACTCTTGTAAGTGTGACACTACAGGGCAACATCCCTTTGGATGTTCATATTGGCAAATGTTACATTCAATTTCATCATCAAAGTTAGACTCCATAACTTCCTCTACTACAGCAGCTTTGCCCTTATCTCTTTGGTAGGCATGTTCAACTTCTTTTCGCCTCCTACAATTACGATCACTATTTTGTTCTCTAGACTCTTCAACAATCTTCAAAGTGGTTTAAAATTTTTCATCTAAAGAGTCCCATAACTTGTCAAACTTGTCCAAAACATTAGAAACATATTTTTGGATGGGCAAGGTCTTTCTATTCACCACTTCATCAAGTGGTGACTCCTCCTCATCACAAAATCAAACCTCTCATTTCCTGATAGAAGGATCCTTAGTATACTCTTCAACACTTTCCCTTTTTCGTAACTCATCTTCTTCTTTTGCTACCTACTCAATTAGCCTATGGATCTAATGAGATCTCAATTCAAATAATATTTCTTAGGCATACATCCCTATGGTTCTTCTTATTTCTACTTTGAGACCATCTATGATGTGGCAAAGTTGTTTCCTCTAAGAATAACCATGGCTAGGACATCGGTGAAGGAGTGAATAGTATTAGCCCATGGTGGCATCCAAGGGTTCATGTGCTTCTTATTTCTAGCCTTGGTTTGCCTTCTCAAATTAGACACTCTAGATTACATCTAGTATTTTTCATTGAATAGCTCTAACAGTACTCCATCTACAGATAGATTCCAGCTCTAAGGATCAGTACCAACTTTCAACTTCCTTGATGAGTGTTCTTGGGAAAAGCTTGACTTTCTACCACTCATTCTCTATGTTCTGTAAGGCACAAGCATTATGAAAAGCTTGTAGATGTGTCTGCGGATCCAAATTATATCTCCCCCTCAAATCTTGGGATATTATTCATATCTAGGCTCTTGATCTGACTATCCTTCCTATGCCTAGTTGGGATTTTCATTGCCTTTGCAATGTTGAGCATACTTCGAGTCACCAATAGAGGTTCATCATCATTACTACGTCAATGATGCCAATGATGGTTTTAGCCACCCCTTCGATTTTGGTGGCCTTCATAGTCATTATTATCTTACTGATCACCTTCATCATGGTTATTTCGACAGTAGCTTCCATGAGAACCATTAGATAAAGAGGAATGTTCGAAATTAGATGAAGAGGATGAAGAGGAAGGTGGACCACCACTACCACTACAGTGTCTGCCACCACTCTTACACTTATTATGATCACCATCCTTAAATCCCTTACTATTGTGGTACTTACCCAAGTCCCTACCTTGGTTGTCACTTCTTCTTGAACTTATTTTCTGGATAGTGGATTGTAGGTTCATGTTAGTGGTTTGTAGGTTCAAATTCACACCCTCACCATCTATAACAGGGGATGGAGAATCTTCATGTTGAGAACCTTCAATAGGAGGATCCTTAATTTCATCTTGATTTAGTAGGAATAAGGGATTGATGTAATGTTTTCCCTTTGTAGCTTCATGGAGTTTCTCCTCACGTTGATCTCGTTTGCATTGTGTTTCAACAGGATAGTAGTTTTAAGTGTCATATCCATCCACAACATATTCTTCATAAAGATCTGCTATGCCTAGCTTCTTAAGGGCTTTAAATAACATCCCAAGCACAAATCGATCAGGGGGCAAGACACCGTTGCCCTCCATATCACACCATTGTAGCTGTTCATCTTGATGTAGGATGAAGATGAAGCTTGACACAAACTCATCTGGATGAGTGTATACCACCTTGAATTCTTGTGGGACCAATGCTTTGGTATCTTCGTGCTTGTAAGAAGAAGAAGACATTTTGCAACACAAAATAAAATTATTAGTGTGCTTTTATAATTTTATGTATAGTGGGAATGATATTGACCTTGAGGTTCGTACAACGATATTAATGGTATTCACTTAAACCTAAATAACACATGTTCCACAAACAAAGTCCCTAACAACAGCACTAATGATGAGCGGCGAGGTACCTCTATGCCCAACCATATGAATCACAAAGTGTTCATGCGTGATCTAGTCAAATTCCATGGACTTTATCATTTCCAGTGCACTAGTCCATTAGGAAGTGAATCTAGCCTTAAGGTCAATTGTTGTCTTCCCAATTACACTTATGATGTTCGTTGGTATGGTTAAGTGTAACTTAGGCATTCAATTTTTATCATTTTGTGTTTTATAGTTTGGTGCTAAAAATTTAGATAAAAGGAATTGGATTAACTAAAATAAATTAACTAATTAACTAGCATTTAACTAATCCTAACACAAACATCCAATCCCACTTTCCATACACGTCTTGAATCCATGTATCCACTGTTGCATGACCAAGCGCTATGCTATTAGGCATGTTAAGCAATAACACTACTAGGATTACCAAGCAAATACATGTTATGCTCAAAGTGGTCATACTTATGTGCATAATCTATTTCGCTTAATTGCTTCATTAATGTAATAACTAGAAAATATTTAATAACTAATGGAAAATATTTAAGAAATAATTAAGAACATTAAATGCATCAATGCAATAGCTAATCTATCTAGAGTACTACAAGGTTTATCAAAAAGCTCATCTTTATTGTTGCACACACTATCGTGCTCAAGTACAACAATGCTCGAATAAAGATTTGTACACTCAATGACTCCTATTGCAGGCACTCAGGGAAAAATTTTAACTTTCAGATGGAAAAAATTATAAGAGCTTCACTGCAACTGCAATCTCGTATTGCCATAAATGCGGCTACAAGCATATATTTATAGCCAAAAATCAAAAAGACCAACATTGCATCGACGGGGCCTCATTGATGAGGCCGTGTAAACGAGGCTGCATTGATGCAGCCAACTAAACGTGACTCATCACATACCTTTGCATTTCACAAGCGTAATTAAGAAGACAATGGTTGCAATGGTTAGTTTCACTTCCTAAAGACTAGTGTGCTTAGAAGGCTATAAGTCCATGGAATTTGACTAGATCATGTGTGAACGCTTAGTGATTCATATGGTTAGGCGTAGGGTCTACTCACCACCCATCATCACCTCATAATTTTTATAATTGGACTTCATCCATTTGTATATAACTTAAGGATGAGTTTTTAGTCAGGCATGAAAATATGATAAGACTTTATATGCCAGCTAGCTAAGTCATGAAGATATGATGAAACATCATTTTATTAATTGCATTAGTTGATTGAGATACTGTAGATGCTATATGCAAATGCTACATCACATCTACGTTGTAGCATCGCTGTCGAGGCATCTCAATTGGCTGCTACATTATAGATACTACATCACATCTACTATAACTTAGCTACATCAACATATCCTCGTCAATGTATCCCCATCAATGCAATGCCTATATTTGTTTATATAAATGCAAGCACTCACCACATATTTGACACCATTAGGTTAAAAGTATAACCAAACTCTTGCAGTTTTATTTCATAATCTTAGCAAATAGTCAATGATTACTTGTAGTGTAGATTTGAGTTATTTGTATAACATTTTATTCGAGTAGCATTGTACCTGAATACATTCCATGAATGACTATAACATCGAGATTAATTCATATTCATTGCAGCACTTTAACTTAGAATAGACTTACTTTTAATGCAATTTACTTTCTATGTATTTAGTTAATATTTACATTTTCATGCACGTTAATCAATTGACAAAATGAGCATGACCTGTTTCAAGCATAAATACATATTCACTTAGTAATCCCAGTAGCGTTACTACTTAGTTTGCCCAATACCATAACACTTGGTAATTTCAATAATGGATATGTGAGTTTAGGACATGTATGCTAAGTTGGGAATGAACACTCATTGCCCTTAGGATAATTTAGGATTTAATTTTATTTTTAATTAGATTAAATAATTAATTTCTATATTATTATTCATTTAGTTCAAGGCCCCAACAACATCATAATCATATGCCTCACTTTGGACTAAACCATACGTGACAAAGCTACCACTAGTCGAAGTGGGAAGACAACAACCTACAATCAATGTTTAATAATCTAAATACCATACTAGTCCCATTCATGAAATTCGACCAAATCAAGCATCCATGCTTGCAATTCGTATGGTTGGGTGTAAGGGGTACCCACTGCATATCAAGTACATATGCTTTTTTAAGCTCGACTTTGATTATACTCCATTGCAAATCAAATCCTAATAATCCTTCTTATGCTTAATCATTTTCCTTATCCATCCATCAATATGGTGTTGAGCCTTGCAATTTTTGAATAATCAACTAATTGCACTCATAAGAATTACAACTTAACACTTAAAATAACATCTTCACTTCTCTAAGCCACTCTACAACTCCATAAGGATTATTGTATCCTAAGATGTTTGGAGGGTTAAAACTATGAAATTGTACTAGTAACTTTGAGTTAGATACTAATGAATTCTATTCAACATGTGGATTTGACCTAGATATCTGAAGTTTGCTTGTTTTTGCTATCAATGTCACACAGGTTAGTAGGCGTTAGGTCAACCCATAGCTTTAATTCCAAAATGTTAATTGATTTTAGACTTCAAAATGATATCAAGATTTGATATAAAAATAGACATTATAAAACTAAAATCTTTAATTTTAGATGTTTGATTAAAAATCATTAAGAATTTTTGTTACCTTTGTTGATGGTTGATGAGACGCGATTTACACTAGGCCGCGATATCGCGTACGTGATATCGCGGCCGACGCGATATCGTGTCTTCTCCTGCGATATCGCGTACGCGATATCGCATCCCGCCGCCATTTCTATAAATAAGAGGCGGCACTCCCTTCATTTCCCAATCCTGGCTAGTGTAGCGAAGCTCTGGCAGATTGATCACTCCAGAGTTAGAATTTTTCCCCATGTGCCCGCAGTAGGAGTCCTAGAGTGAACGGCTCTTTATTCGAGCAGCTTGTAACTTGAACCCAAGTTGTGTACGGCAATAAAGACGAACTTGTTTGGATAAACCTTGCAGTACATGGTTTCATTTATTGCTTTATTTCCTGCTTTCCTAGTGCGTTCAAGTACGACTTGATTACGAGCGTCTACGGACGTGTACGGCTAGTCAAGGAATCGGCTGCTTGACGCAATGCATGAGTACGACTCAATTACGAGCATTGGATGCTTGGTAACCCAGTAGCGTATTCCAGGATTCTGCGCTTGGTAACTCCCGGGTCTAATGTGTACGGCTAGTTGAGGAATCGGCTGCTCATTGCTAGGCTAGATCGTGTGATAAGTACGACTTAGTTACGAGCACCCACGGGTGTGTACGGCTGGCTAAGGAATCGGCTGCTTATCACACGTAGGCTAAATAGGTGCCTCAGTACGACCACTTCGAGCACTTGCGTTACGTGTGGCGATCCCAGTAACGATTAGCGTTTGGTAAGCTGCAGTTGCATAGTTCAGGGTGTGTCCGGCAAGTGGGAACGGATGCTGACGCTAGTTAATTTAGACTTAGATCTTAGTTAGAGTTAGTTTAGTTTTCTCAACCCTTCCTCCTGGTAGCATAGAAGATAAGCCGAAAATACCAAAAAAATCACATACCTCAGACTTGCTTAACCATACACCGTGACACATACAAGCAAGCCTGGGAAGACAACGAACGATTAACCCCAAGTGTTTCTTGTGGCGTTAAGGCATTTAGTCTGCGGAGTTCGACCGGATCGCGCGTGTACGCTCGTATTCGTATGGTGGAGTGTAGGGGTACCTCGCCACTCATCATTGGCGCCGTTGCCGGGGACTAAGTGTTTTTTCGCCAATTTAACATAAGGGATATCACTCACATCGTTGTGAGCTTAAAACGAACCTTAGGGTTAATCAGTTAATCAAGAACAATAAATAACGGTGAAATTAGCACACCAATAGAAATGGCTTCTTCTCACGAAATCAACTCACCTAAGGACAATACAGGAGAAAGTCAGCATCATACGCATAACCGAGATCAACCATGTCCTCAACAATCTAAGGTCACATATACTCATCCCGATGAGTATGTGCCGGATTTTACCTTTGTTTTCCATCAAGATGAGCAACTGCGGTGGAGAGACATGCAAGGTAACATCGTGTTACCCCCAGATCGCTCTGCTTCCAACATGCTTTTCCGTGCCTTGGTACGGTATGGCATGCAAGAGCTGATTACTGAATACGTTGCGGATGATTACACTCTGAGGGATTATCAACCCACAAAAGCCCAACGTATTCGGGATGCAAGGCAGGAGAGCCAACATTCACTTCTGAAGGGCAAGGTTTCCCACGTCATTAGTGAAATAGGAGACGAGGAACCCCTCACAACGGGTTTCTTAGAAAATGATGTTCCTCCTCCTCACTCTAGTGAAGAGGTTAGGCATCAGGGCCTTAGATCAACGATACATATTCCAGGCTCTGATCCCCGTGAGCACCAGCTGTTCACGGCAGGAACAATCACTCGCACTAATGACGGACTCGTTGATCGTCGCAACGGTCGGGACCGAAGCAGCCGAAGAGAAGGTAAGAAACATCACCATGGTGATGGATCCCCTTCTTCTTCCCCTTCATCACATCATTCACCCTCTCCTTCCACATCTGGGCGCAGCCACCATGAGCATAACGCGGAGAGTAAAGGTAAAAGAGATGAAATGCCTCGACAAGAAGGTCGAGAGGAGTTAGGACAAGGGCAAGGACGTAGGGAGAATAGGGAACCACAACGTAGACATCACAGACGTCATGAAAGAGATGATCATGACGAACCCCTATTCGCAACCCGAAGTATGCTTGACATTAGAGAGGCAGTTAGGATTCCCACAAGGCATTTGAAAGACAGTAGGATCAAGCGTTTGGATATAAATAATATCCCACGTTTTGAAGGGGGATACAACGCTGATCCTCAACATCATTTACAGGCATTCCACGACGCCTGTGCCTTGCAGAACATAGACAATGAGTGGCAGAAACTCAAGTTGTTCCCAAGGACACTCACTAAAGAAGCAGAAAGCTGGTACCGGTCCTTAGAACCGGAAACCATCAGGAGGTGGAGTACGATGCTCGAATTGTTCAACAACAAATATCAAACGTACTCCAGAGTGTCTAACTTGCGTAAGCAGATCCAAGGCTGGAAACAAGGAGCTCATGAATCCTTGGATGCTGCCATGGCCCGTTACTACACATTGCTACATCGTTGCCCGGGCCATGGGTACGCTAAGCGGGATCAACTTCGCCACCTCGTGGATGGGCTACGAAATGAAACGAGAAGAACTCTTGGGACTTACGCCCAAGGGAGACTCTCCCAACTAAGAGCCCATGAAGTTGAAGTATTGTTGGAACAAGTAGCGCAAGAAGAGGGTGAGCTACGGAAAAGAGAAAGTGCGGAGGAATACAACCGTGATCCCTCCCTTCGTAAGAAGGGAGTGAAATTCTGTGATGAGGAGGATGAGTCACCACTCGAAGAGTTGGTGAACAGGAAAACTGTGCCGATCCAAAAGTTAACAACGGAGGTATCGGCTAAGGTAGACCAAATGTGGGATTCCTTAGACTCACGAATAGAAACAGTCCTGAAAATAGTAGAAGAGTCTAAGGATGAGCTAAGTAGTGATAAAGGAAAAGACAAGCGGAGAAACTTTAACCCTGCACATAACAAAAGTAAGGGAAAAATCTCTAATTCCGATGAGGCTGAAAATTCTGATTCAGACAATGACGGTGGATGTGAGGTCTGCTACTATGACCATCCTAAGGGATGTTGTCCAATTATCTCACATCTGCAGGATTCTGGGGTGCATGCATTAAATCCAAGACTTAATCAACAGCAAACACCCAGAACGTTACCTTATCCACAAGGTAACCCGAGGTAGTTCCACCAACCCTTGACGTATTATCCAAGTGGAACACCTCCGCAGCCCATCGAGCAACATCAGCAGTGGCAATACCCACAGTCATGGGGGATGCCACAGCCAACACATCGATACCCTTACCGGCAGCCTGATCCTTATGGTTATTATGTGCAGCAGCCAGTTTCTCCAGGTGACGCTATGAGTCACACTCCACGCCGTCACTACTACGCTCGGGAGTACTTCAGAAGGACTCCTTCTCCTCCGGGAGACATTCCACATTCTGTCCATCCTCTAACTCCACCCACACCTTTTCCTCAAGTAGTTCCCATAACACCTCCTGCTCCAACAATGCAAGGGGAATTACCTACCCAACCGCAGCAACGTCACGCCGCGAGATCTGTAAATATTCAGAGTGTAAATATCCAACCGGACACTAGTTCTGGCGATAACTGTACAAAAAGGAGACCCTTTTTCAGAACTAGGAGCCCGGATAGGCTCTCGCAACAACAAGCGGACGGGTATATGTATAGGCCTCTAACTACTAACACTTCGGAGCACCCTTCAGTCCAAGGGAATGTAACGCATACGGTTATGCTAACACATACCGTAACTGACTGGATCAAGGTAGGCCACCTTCCCAGGAAACTAACTGACCCTGGGAGTCCCTTTATTCATTTGCAGATCGCTGGGAATGCGCCACATCGAGCTCTTCTTGACTCAGGTTCCGGAGTCAACTTAATTTCGCGAAAGATGTATCACGCCTGGAACCTGCCCCAACTTAAGAAGAGCAACATTCAACTGGAGCTGGCAGACCAGTCCATTGCCATCCCATTGGGTTTGGTGGAGGACGTTATCACCACTGTGTGTGGTTGGTCCTACCCAGCAGACTTCCTAGTGATCGATGTTAACAACAACGAAGGGGACTTCCCAATTATAATGGGAAGGGCATGGCTAAGCACAGTAGATGCATGCCTTAGGATCCGTGATCTTTCCTTGGAAATCTCCAAGATAAACATATGTGGAAAGATCGAGAAGAGGATAGTTCCATGCATCACATACAGTGATTCATCGGGTGATGACACGGAGGAAATGTCTCCATGTCACAGGTGTGCCCAGGAAACTCTGCAACAAAGATGCCTGTATGTAGCAACCACACAAGAAGTAGTAGACACCCCGTGGTTGACAGCTTCTCATAAGGGCAAACAAATATGCATGGAACGAACTGAGGAAACTCATGCCAACAACCGTGGCATAGACACACTGGAACGTGAGCGTCGCCAACTTCCAACCCTGAATTTAAGATCATCAATTTGGAGAAGTTGGGCACTGCTTAGAAATTCAAATAGGCGCTCACTACTTCGGATCTCTCCCTCACAACTCAGTCATGGGGGAGATGGCCACCTATGCTAATCATATGGGGCCCTCAGTTCTTTTTCAGTTTTTGTTTTACACATTTTTGTTTTACAACGTTTTTGTTTTTCACATTTTTGTTTTACAATTTCTTTAACTTTTCTAATTTTTGTTTTACAAATTTCTTTAACTTTTCTTGTTTTTGTTTTACAACATCGTTATATTTTTCTATCTTTTTGTGTGTGTGTGTGTGTGTGTGATCCATCATGTAAATTCGTCACCCAATAAGTGTTCGGGCCGATGGGATGAACTGTTTTTCATTAATTGCTAATGTTTGGTTTTTACCTTTAAGTTACATTGTTGATACTAAGGTATGTTCTTTTGATATGGCAGGCAATGAGATCACTTCATCCATCCATCCATCAAGTCTATGGTTTCCCTTGGCTTGGAAATGTACAGTTCCCTTCCAATAAGAACTTTAACGAACCAGTGACTGGGCATTTCTCAAACTAAGGAAGGACTCAAGGATTTGAAAAGGGTGTGACTTCAAGGGAACTTGGTGCTCTTGTGTTGGTCATTCACTTGGGTGCTTGGATGTTTTCTTCTTGGGTTTTCTTACCGTTCCGATGTAACCCAATAATCGGAAGCTGAGACAATAAAAATAAAGAAGTCTTTGCATGGTGTGGTCCCCACGCATAAAAACACAAAACAAAAAAAAAAAAAAAAAAAATGGAAAAACAGAAAAAAGAGAAGAAGAAAAAGCTAAAAAGCTAAAAGTGAGGATTCAAAGCACACCCCTTAGACGGAATAAATTTGGGCTACAAGCACTGGTTATGGAACCAAAGTGTTCCCTCTAACTAAGGCCCTTCTCGCTTCCCATTCTCTCTGTTGTTTCGTCGGAATGGTGGTGGCTTCTCGAAGTTGCATCCTTGTTACCCAAGTGGATGATTTAACCAACTGCATTGATGCGAAGTCACTGGAAGTGGTTGGTTTGAGGCCAGAGTTGGAATGAGATTCGCCAAGTCACATTAATCATGAAACACACAAGGGGCTGTACACCACCTTGTTCTTGGGATTCCATTCCACTTCTCTTCTTCCCATCCTTCTCTCCATTGTTCACCTCATTGCCGGTTGTATCATTGTATATACTTTGGTTGATGCTTTGTTTTCTTTTTGGTAAATTCTTCCGGTTAAGACTTTAACTCTTGTTTCCAAAGGACATTCCCCGAGCCTACGGACTCTTTGAATGTGGGATTGTCAGGGCATTAAGGGCATGAGCCTGCTTTGGGGAGGACCCACTGACATTCCTATTTGGAACACTAGTTAACTTCTTTTCCTTAACGTTTTGCAATTAATTATCATTTTTTGTTCATTTCCATCATGACATCCTTTTCTTGATGCCATAGTTGTCCCTTTTTACCTATCCTTCCTCTTCCTTTTCTCTTTCCATTCTAACGCTACCGGAGGTTCGCGATTAGTCATGGGGGTACGGGGCCTGATTTTTCGATTTTTATCCTAAGCCCCGGATTTTTTCGTTTTTCTTCCTAACCCCTATACCTTCGGTAGTCATCATCTACATTTTCCCAGATCCATATCAGCCATACCACACCTTAGCCAGTGAGCCTAAACCGAAGCAAGGTATGCTTTACTTAATGATTCAATTACCCTTGCTAATATATGATGGTGTTGTGTGTGCAGATGGCAATCATACAACAACGGAATGGATCTGGAGCAGACACTTGGAATGGAGCAGCGCTGAAGCAGCATGCAAGGAATGGAGTTGATAATGCGCTTACAGATGGACAACGAAAGGCGCAATCTAGGCGTTGGCAGCAACAAGACTCTTCTCTCTTCTTCTCTTCTATTCTCTCTCCTCTTTTCTCTCAGCTGCCAACTGTGGCCTGATGTCATTGTAATAAGGTGTTCACCCATGTTGTCATGAACACCAGTTTTTGTCAAGTCTTGTAATAAAGACCGTTCACATGTCATCCCATTAGTTCCATTTCCCCTAATAATCCCATACCTACCTGATATCATTGTAAGGAACTCGAGGACGAGTTTTCATTCAGTCATGGGGGTATGATGAGACGCGATTTACACTAGGCCGCGATATCGCGTCCGCGATATCACGGCCGACGCGATATCGTGTCTTCTCCTGCGATATCGCGTACGCGATATCGCGTCCCGCCGCCATTTCTATAAATAAGAGGCGGCACTCCCTTCATTTCCCAATCCTGGCTAGTGTAGCGAAGCTCTGGCAGATTGATCACTCCAGAGTTAGAATTTTTCCCCATGTGCCCGCAGTAGGAGTCCTAGAGTGAACGGCTCTTTATTCGAGCAGCTTGTAACCTGAACCCAAGTTGTGTACGGCAATAAAGACGAACTTGTTTGGATAAACCTTGCAGCACGTGGTTTCATTTATTGCTTTCTTTCCTGCTTTCCTAGTGCGTTCAAGTACGACTTGATTACGAGCGTCTACGGACGTGTACGGCTAGTCAAGGAATCGGCTGCTTGACGCAATGCATGAGTACGACTCAATTACGAGCATTGGATGCTTGGTAACCCAGTAGCGTATTCCAGGATTCTGCGCTTGGTAACTCCCGGGTCTAATGTGTACGGCTAGTTGAGGAATCGGCTGCTCATTGCTAGGCTAGATCGTGTGATAAGTACGACTTAGTTACGAGCACCCACGGGTGTGTACGGCTGGCTAAGGAATCGGCTGCTTATCACACGTAGGCTAAATAGGTGCCTCAGTACGACCACTTCGAGCACTTGCGTTACGTGTGGCGATCCCAGTAACGATTAGCGTTTGGTAAGCTGCAGTTGCATAGTTCAGGGTGTGTC
>MNCI01019215.1:39306-54615 GCA_015680685.1 Gnetum montanum | reverse complement strand
CCTAGCTACACCACTAGGCTACCAAGTAGTCATACTTAAATGCTCGTAATCAAGTCGTACTCATTTCGCATCTAGGAGTTTAAGGGTGAGAAACTAATCGCGATGAGCAACCGATTCCTTAACTAGCCGTACACACCCGTAGATGCTCATAGTTAAGTCGTACTCACACCGCGCTATGAAAGCAATAACTAGCATTAAATAAATAATAATAAAATAAACTAAGTGAATGCTGCAATGATGAAGTAATCTCGATCTTTATTGCCAGTCATGTGCGTGTCCAAGTACGGCACACTCGAATAAAGACACCGTACAATTACATTCACCACACTGCGGGTAGACACGGGAAAAATTCTAACTCTCGAGGGATCAAACTGCTAGAGCTTCGCTACTCTAAAATTGGGATCCCCAAACAAGGGAGAGCAACCTCTTATTTATAGACATGGCGGCGGACTGCGATATCGCGTACGCAATATCGTAGGGAAGGACGCGATATCGCGTCGGCCGCAATATCGCGTACGCGATATCGCAACCTGTGCGAACCGTGTCTCATCATACCCCCACGACTGAATAAAAACTCGTCCTCGAGTTACAAAGAGAACAAGCTTCAGTGATTACACAGTGGATAGGTATGGGATTATTAACTAGAAAAAGAAATGGACTAATGCCGCAGTGTGGGAAGACACAACACAGAGAAAAACTGCTACAACTACAAAAATGTGGAACTCATGTAGTTCCTGGTGGTGGTGGCTCCTCCATGGGTGCTTTCCCCTTGTCACGTGCTCCGAGCTTTGAAGGTTGATGACGCTGAAGAATAGCCTGGAGCTTCTCCTCTTCGGTCCGAGGGTCTTGTGCCATCCATGCTGATGCTCCGATGTTTGATGGAGTCGGCACTTCCCACGGACAGGGTAGTTGTGGGAACATCTGATTAGCTTTGACGTACCATGCCGCAAACACCCGTCGTTCCTCTTCATAGGCTCTGGCTTTGTCTTTGTATTCGTGAAGTTCTGTTAGCCGTCGAGCCAAGTCGGTTGCCACATCTTTCTGCCCTTGGTAGCTCTCTTTTACCACCGCGAGTTCAGAATTTGCAACATCTAATTTTTCAGCCAACTTCTTTCGTTCTGCAAACTCTGCTTCATATTTGATGTAGGTGGAAGCTACCTGCTGCTCGAGCTCTGACCTCGGGCGTCCTGCTGTTAACATGGCCAGGTTGGCATATCGAAGGTTTGCCAACTCCATGTATTCAGTTAAGTCTTGGATCTGCAGGTCCCGGTTCTTAATTTCCGCCTGGTGGGCATAGGCATAAGTGTCCAATATGGCCCCCCAATCAGTGTGCTGGGCACTGATGTTGTTGATTTGGGCTTTTGCCATATGGATCTCCTTCTCCAGGATCTGTTTGTACATCCCCACCTGGTCACGGAAGTGCTCCTTCAGCTTCTCGTGTCGTTTAGCCTCATTCTGCCACGCGCTAATCTCGATGGCTGATTTCTGTCGAATAGCGCGCACCTCCTCCATTGAGAGGGTTCTATTTTCTCTGGCTAAACGGCTTACATCCTGGTTGACTCGGATGAATTGTTCTCGCAGCCGATGAAAGTGCTCATCGAGAACATTCTTTTGTTTCTCCACAGAAGTCAACCGAAGGTTATCGGCAACCAACTGTTTATTTTCTTCTTGTAAGGCCTTGAGTGCCTTAAGATGCGCATGAGTTTGCGCCTTTGCTGCGGAGGCATCCCAAGTGGCCGTCTCCTTTTCTTCTGCCACCTTTTTATTTTCTGCAATTAATTTGGTTAATTGCTCGATTTTAAAATTGTCTAACTGGTCTGCGGGAACCAATCGCAAGGGATCCCGCTGTGCTGCTTGTAAGGCGATGAGCTGCTCTTGTAATTTCTGCACTTCAGCCTCAGCATGCTCAGCCCTTACTTCGGATATGACCAGTTTCCCCTTGGTTGAAATGAGGTCTGACTGCATTGCGGTTACATCCTGAGGGATGTCAAACAGAGACGTTAAAACTTGTCCTGTTTGAAGCAATCTGTCCAATGCATCCTCATGTTCTGCAGGAGTCATTGAGGTTCCGGCAATGGTTTGAGCATCCTGTGCTCCTGAAAGATCTGCCGGTGGCACAACAGGTACATGAAAAGATTCCTTGATGTAGTCAGCTACCACATCAGCTGCTCCTGCGGCATCCTGGTGTTGCATGACCACCACTGTGGCCCCTTCACCAGTCTCTAATTGCACTTGAAAAGATGCCGCATGTCCAGAAATCTGTTGTGACCATCTACTTTCCCCTCCTCCTGTTTGCACTGACAACTCACCCCTTGTGCGATCTATTGAAATTGTAGGCTGCCTGGCATCATCGATGACACGGAAGAGACTGGTGTCATCACGACTTCCCCAACTGACCGTCTCAGCAATAGCCCTCAAGTGGCTCATTGACGGTCTATAGTCTTGCGGCGGCGGCTGATCCTGGCCTGTGCCGGGTTCTGCTTCTTGTTGTTGGCTAGGACCTGTGGCTGGAGGTTGACTGGGTCCTGCAAGCTGAGTTGCAGGGGTTTCAGTCACCTGTTCTTCATTTTCCTCATCTGGTCCCAACTCTTCGCCAGTACTCTTTCTTGGAGCTGGCGCCTTTAACAATTCAGCATAAGAAGCATTTTGGGCCTTTCGGAGGACATCGTTTGTATATCCCCGAATACCTGCCCGACGGCACAGTTTCCTGATAAGACAGGGAAAAGGGAGTGCCATTTTTCCTGTCTTCCGTTCTTCGAATCGCCTTAGGATCTCCGTCAAATATAGATGAGGAAGGTTAGCGTTAACCTTTCCCATCAACACTGCACATCCTCTTGCCGCATACGTTGATATTCTCTTTAAGCCTTTTGTGGGGAAGAGGTGATAGGTCCCGATTTTAAAATAGACTCGCTCTTCCGTGGTCAGCTCACCAAAAGCCTTATCTCTGCCATAAGCCTTCTCTAGCCAATCCTTTCGCACATCAGGGTCTGATCGGGTGGATAACCGAGCAACATGGGGGCCCGAATTCGGAAGGTTTAATACTTCCGAAATCGCCTGTGCAGAAAAATCCACTGTCACACCACCGATGTTTACCGTGGTGCCTTGCTCCTTATTGTGCCAAAACAGGTACGTTTCTCCTAAGTACCAGGCACCTTGTTCAGAGAGGACAGGCCATAAGGGAGACCCTTTGAGGTGATCCCTAACAGCCTCAGGAGCGAACTCTGCAAAAGATTCGAAGTTGAGTTCCACAATCACCGAAGCAATTGTGGACTTCGTGTGGATGGCCTGAACACATTCCGGGGGCAACGTGAGTTGTTGTCCCAGTTCAGGCGCAGCAGCTCCTCCTTCTGCCTGCCCGGACCGTCTGGTAGGAGGTTCATCTTGATGGATGCTGAATGAATGCACCTCCTGTTCATTATGTTGTCCGGCAGGGACTTGTCTTCGACCTCTCCTAGGTTGTTTTGCTCCACCTTGGGTCGGACTCTTCTGCTGGGTGCGTTTCGGGGCCATCTGCAATCACACGGGCCAACATTAGTAAGGTTGTTTAGGAAATCAAGTTATACCTTACTACTTGCCTTAATTAAAGATCTTTTATTATTGTGTGATCGTGCCCGAAAATTATAATGATGGGTCCTATGACTTAGGTGGATGTGTGTTTTAATATCCCAGTATACTTAAGGTCATATGATTTATGGCACAATTTATCTAAGTGTTAGAAGTAACTACCCTAATTGATGTCCTTTGGGCGATGAAAAATTTCAAAAAAGTTAGGCACTTTTCGGCAAGTGTCTCTCCCCCACGACTAAACTGAACACTCCGGGTTCAAGCAGGTTCAAACGGAATTCAAATCGGAGTACCAGCGCGCGAGATATAGTTGAAAAAGCAAGGGTCACTCAAGCGCAAGTCGCAGAGAAAAAATTCAAAAACTTCCCCCCGCGTAAATGCCAAATGAAGCTAAGTGTTGCGGCGGGGGTTCCTATTTATAGGAACAGGGGACGCGATATCGCGTACGATACATCGCATACGCGATATCTCGTCTCAGCTATAGTGAGACACCTTAAGGAAACCGAATTTTTAATGATTTTGCTTGAAATCAATGTGTAAAACTAGGACATTAACAAGGATTAAGGTATTCAAGGGTAATTACATGAATTCGAGAGGCACTTTGGATGATAAAGGTGTGAATTTTAACAACTAAAACTTTGGCGGTTATGGAGAAAAGGGAATGTAATGGAATATTGGAACATTAAAGTTTAGAGGGTTAATAAATGGAAAAGAAAATTATGAAAAACTAAGCTGAGGGTCAAAAATTGTGTGTTTAAGCGAGAGAATTAAGGAAGATTACAACAAAATTACACAAGTGGGTCCTCCCCAAAGCAGGTTTCAACCTATTATGCCCTTGTGTAATCACACTTAAAGTGTCCGTGGGCACTAGAAGGGTTAAATGTAATCTGCACTAACTCCACAAAACACACACATGTAAATATCACCGGAATGAGATGAAAATTTTATGTTACACGGGACACGAGCTACAATTACACGAACAGTGAGATGAGATGAAGTAGAGAAAGGGATCGTAGAGATCGGGACATGAGGTAACTGTCGCAGGGCACAATGAATCCTGCGTGTAAAGCATGATTAATGTGTCATTAACCCGTCATTCCAAGATCAAGACCAAGTCCATTCCTCTAAACAGTGACATCGCATTGTTTCATCCCATGATGAACAACTATGAGAGTACCATAACAACAAGGCGTACGATCACTTGGCGTTTAGTACAAGGGAGGAGTGATTTTTGTTTTATGGCACTTCTTTTTTTTTTCTTCTTCTTTTCTCTTTCACTTTACTGACTCCAGAGAAGCCGCCAACCTTCAGGCATGGGTGCATGTCTTTCCAGTGGGACCCCCTAGAACAGCTTTTGATTTTCGAGTGCCCTTTTGATTACTCTTACTCCCATTTTTCATTAGATCTACAAGGATCTTAGTACAACCAAGTTGCATGATAACACCCACAGATGACACCAAAGAGAATCCACAAGTCCCCTTGATGTCACACCCTAATCATTCCCTCTTGGTCCATCCTTCTTCATTCTGGGTACAATGAACACAAAATTAATTTTAAGTTTTAGAAATTTCAAGAATATCACTGTACCCTCGAACAGAACCTCTTTATTTATAGAGTGGATGAGTGGGTGTAGTGGGCTCACTGTTTCAAATAATTGATCACTCATGACTTAATAACATAAAACACATCTCAACCAACGATCCACATGAGTGTTTTATTCGTAGATGAGATTACTTACAAAAACATGAAAATACAAACACACAAAAAGATAAAACAAAAAAGTTAAAAGATGAAAAACTGGAAAACAAAAAGTTGCAAAATTAAAGAAAATTAAAAACATTTATTAATCCTGCTTGTTACTGAAATGGGGGATATCCCCCATAACTAAACGGTTGAGTATGGCAAGGATTAATAAATGAAGAATGAGGATCCTTGCATATTGGAATTATTGACACCGGTCCAAACTTATCCCCTTGGATTTTACGCACTTTGTAATAAACACAGTGGGGCACTTCATACGATGTAGTTCCCGGATAACGAGTTGACCCACTATGATGGTTAGGACCGTTAGATGGTATGCAAGGATTGGACTGATGCCTCCCATGGTTGTGTTCATTGGGCCTTGTGGTTGTTGGAGTGTTAGTTGGTGGCCCTGATGAAGGTACATGAGGCGCTGGGTTCGAAGGTAAGGATGCACCACATTGTTGGACTTGTGCTGGGTTGGAAGATGCAGTGGCCTCAGAGTTATGTTGTCCCTTCCTACGGCCGTGTTTAAAGAAAGGACGTCTTTGATGTTGAGGAGGCTCTTCACTATAGTTAGTAGCAGCAACACAAGTGTTGTTCGTGGGTTGCGGTGGTACAAACACCTGAGGAACAGTTGGTGGCATTGTGGAAGGAGGGAAAGGATAAGAATGTTGAAAGTTAGGAGGAGGATAAGGTGCACAAGGTGGTGGTTGTGTTGGAGGTATGGGTTGATGGTATTGTGAAGAATGGTATTGTGGTGAGATAAAGTGTGGTGGCCCAGTTGAAGAAACAGGATGTTGAACGTTATAAGCATTTGGATTCGGAAAATGTGAAGGGTGCCTCCAGTCTAAGGGTGGATTCCCCCACGACTGGGATTGTTGCCACTGTGGTCTAACACAGTATCTCTGTACGAACTCTGGATGTAACGTGTTTCCCCAATGCTCATGTAGATGTAACAGTATTGGGCATTGGCCTTTGGGGTGATCGTACAGGCATATGTTGCATTCATATGTATGATTGGCAGTTGAGCGCTTATTCCCTTCATTCCTTCTTTCCGAATGTCTATGATTTCGCCCTGCTTCTTGGGTTGTGAAAACTCTATCTCCAATGTTGTTGACATATTCTCCACACTTTTGATTCATCCATTCCAACATCTTATTGATCTTTGCCTCGGCTTCTTCTAACAATTGTTGTATTGGCAAAGGTGATGTTTCCACCTTGGAATTTGTTGATCTCTCCTTGTTATGATCATGGACCTTTGTTGAGTTAAGATTTTGGTCCCGTTGATGTTTTTCAACACTCTCCCATGTAGCTATTTCTCCTTCTTCTTTTGCTACCCGCTTAATAAGCTCTTGGATTTGATGGGTTCGTAGGTTGTATAGTTGACCTCGGGCATACGTTCCTAAGGTCTCTCTTGTTTCATTACGTAGCCCATCAATGATATGGTACATTAGCCTTTCCTCGGAAAACCCATGGCCTGGACAGTTGTTTAACAGTGAATAATATCTTTCTAAGGCCATGTCCAAGGGTTCATGTTTTTCTTGTTTCCATCCTTGGATTTGTTTCCTCAAGGCTGACACTCTTGCGTAGGTTTGATATTTTTCGTTAAAGACCTCTACCATTGTTGACCAGCGTCGTATTGAATTTGGTTTTAACGATCTATACCATACTTTAGCTTGGTCAACGAGTGTCATAGGAAAGAGCTTCAGTTTTTGCCAACTGTTATCAATGTTATTCCATGTGCAGGCATCGTAGAAGGCTAGTAAATGTTGATGCGGATCTAATTCATAGCCTCCTAAGAATTTGGAAAAGTTGTTTAAATCGAGCCTGGGTAGTCGGCTCTCTGTATGATGCCTACGTGAGATTCGAACAGCCTCTTGTATTTGCGTTAAGCTTGTAGTGGCCAGTGGGGGTTCATCGTCATCAGGTAAGTTATGCTTTCGTGTGTTACAATGATGTTGTTTTTGTTCATTCTTATAGGAAACTCCCACTTCAAGTTGTATACTCCAATCTTCATCGTCATATAGTTCGTTGGTTCTCTAATGAACTTCCTCACTAAGTGTGGCGTTATTATCATCTTGTGGGAGAGGCATTGTTGTGTGTGAATTTATGCATGACTTTGTATAATTATTATTTTTTGAAAGATATATCGTTAAGTCCTTTACAACGACCTTGTATGATATAACTAATCTAGATAACTAGCACCATCCCCGGCAATGGCGCCAATGATGAGTGGCGAGGTACCCCTACACTCAACCATACGAAACGAGCGTCGCACGTGCAATCCGGTCGAACTCCGCAGATGGACTAGTTGTGGCACCTAGATAGTTAGCCATAGGTCGTAGTTCGCTGTCTTCCCACCTAGACTAGTTTTGCATATGTCACATATGGTTTAGTCTAGATGAGGTGTATGATGTGTCCTAATTCTACGCTACTCCTGATGGCAGTGGAAAATAATACTAACTAAGCTAAGCTAGGAGGAAAAGGGTTAAGAAAATCTAATCTAGCCTAAGTGCGACGAGCAACCAATTCCTTGATCAACCGTACACATCTTGGACTTCGTGCACGACTGCCACTGGGACTACCAAGCATAGGCCTAGGTACGCCACTGGGATTACCAAGCGTAGACCCCAAATACGCCACTGGGTTACCAAGCGTAGATCCCCCTAGCTACACCACTGGGCTACCAAGCAGTCATACTTAAATGCTCATAATCAAGTCGTACTCGTTCCGCTTCTAGGAGTTTAAGGGTGAGAAACTAATCGCGATGAGCAACCGATTCCTTAACTAGTCGTACACACCCGTAGATGCGCATAGTTAAGTCGTACTCGCACCGCGCTATGAAAGCAATAAATATGATTAAATAAATAACAATAAAATAAACTAAGTGAATGCTACAATGATGAAGTAATCTCGATCTTTATTGTCGGTCATGTGTGTGTCCAAGTACGACACACTCGAATAAAGACACCGTACAATTACATTCACCACACTGCGGGTAGACACGGGAAAAATTCTAACTTTGGAGGGATCAAACTGCCAGAGCTTCGCTACTCTAAAATTGGGATCCCCAAACAAGGGAGAGCTGCCTCTTATTTATAGACATGGCGGTGGATTGCGATATCGCGTACGCGATATCGTAAGGAAGGATGCAATATCGCGGCCTGTGCGAACCGTGTCTCATCAATTAGCATAGGTGGCCATCTCCCCCATGACTGAATGGAAAGGGAGAGATTCGAAATAATGAGCACCTGTTTGAATTTCTTAGAAGTGTCCAAATTCTCCCAATTGATGTTTTTAGGTTAAGGGGTGGAAGTTGACGATGCTCATACTCCAATGTATTTATGCCTTCATTGCGGGCATGACTTGTTCCCCTAGTTCATTCCATGCATGTTGGTGGATTGCTCTTTCGATTAGCTATCAACCACGGCGTGTTCACTTATTGTGTGGTTGCTACATACAGGCACCTTTGTATCTGAGTTTCTAGGGCACACTAGTTGTTGAGCATTCCTCCATGTCATCACCCTCTGAGTCACTGTATGTGATGCATGGAACTTTCTTCTTCTTGATCTTTCCATAAATGTTTACCTTAGATATTTCCAAGGAAAGATTATGGATTCCTAGGCATGCATCTATTGTACTTAGCCATGCCCTCCCCATTATAATTGGGAAGTCCCCTTTGTTGCTATTGACTTCTATCACCAGGAAATCGGCTGGGTATGACCAACCACACACGATGGTAACGATGTCCTCCACCAATCCCAAGGGAATGGTGATGGATTGGTCAACCAACTCTAGTTGAATATTGCTCTTCTTGAGTGGAGGCAAGTTCCAGGCTTTATACATTTCTTGTGAGATTAAGTTGACTCCAGAACCTGACTTAAGAAGAGCCTTATGAGGTTCATTCCCAACGACTTGGAGGTAGATTAAGGGACTTCCAGGGTTAGAGAGTTTCCTAGGAAGGTGGCCTACCTTGGTCCAGTCAATAACAGTATGTGTTAATATAACCGTATGCGTTAAGCTCTATTGTTGGTTTGAAGGGAGCTCCAAAGCCTTATTTGTTGGAGGGACGTACACAGACTCAATTGCTTGTGCTTGTGAGAGCTTGTTTGGGCTTTTGGTTCTGAAGAAAGGTCTTCTATTCTTGCAGTTGTTAGAACCAGTAGTAGGTTGAAGGTTTATAGCTCTCGTAGCATTACATTGCTGCAGTTGAGTGGGGAGTTCCCCTTGCATTGTTGGAGCAGGAGGTAGTGGAACTAGTGATAGAAGAGTGACGAATGGATTCAGAGAATGGTATGTCAGTGGTATGTCTCCTAGAGGAGGAGTCCTTCTAAAATACTCTTGAACTTGGTAGTGACGTTGTGGAGTTGTGTGACCCATGGATTCACTTGGAAAAACCGGCTGCTATACGTAGTAGCCATATGGGTCTGGTTGTCGGTAGGGGTATTGTTGTATAGGTGGTGGCATCCCCCATGACTGTGGGTGTTTCCACTACTGATGTTGCCCGATAGGTTGTGGTGGATTTCCACTTGGATAGTACGTTAACAGTTGGTGGAACTGCCTTGGGTTACCTTGGGGATAAGGTAACCTTCAAGCTGCCTGTCGTCTATTAAGTCTTGGGTTGAGCGCATACACCCCGAACTCTTGCAGATGTGAGATTATTGGACAACATCCCTTAGGATGGTCATATTGGAAAATCTCACATCCACTGTCATTGTCTGTGTCCAGATCCACAACCTCATCAACGATAGTCATTTTTCCCTTACCCTTGTCACGTGCATGGCCTGAATCTCTCTGCTTTTTCTTGTCATGGTCACTACTTCGTTCCTCCTTAGACTCCTCTACGATTTTCAGGACAAGTTCAAGTCTACTGTCTAAGGAGTCTTGTATTTGATCTACCTTAGCTACCACTTCCATTGTTAATTTCTAAAGCAGCAAAGTTTTTCTATTCACCAACACTTCGAGTGGTGAATCATCCTCTTCATCATAGAATCTTACTCCCCTCTTTTAGAGGGAAGGATCACGGTTATATTCTTCCACGCTTTCTCTTTTCCATAGCTCCCCTTCTTCTTTAGCTACTTGCTCCAACAATTGATGGATTTCATGGGATCTAAGTTCTGATAATCTCCCTTGGGCATAATTCCCAAGGGTTCTCCTAGTTTCATGTCTTAGCCCATCTACGAGGTGGCGGAGTTGATCCTATTGTGCATAACCATGGCCCAGGCAACGATGTAGCAATGCATAATATCGGCCCATGGTAGCATCCAAGGGTTTATGAGTACCCTGCTTCCATCCTTGGATCTACTTACACAAGTTAAACACTCTCGAGTATGTTTGGTATTTATCGTTGAAGAGTTCTAACATCGTACTCCATCTCCTAATGGTTTCTGACTCTAAGGACTGGTACCAACTCTCTGCTTCCTTTATGAGTGTCTTAGGAAACAACTTTAATTTCTGCCACTCATTTTCGATATTTTTCAAGGCATAGGCATCATGAAATGCCTGTAAATGATTTTACAGATCAGCGTTGTATCCCCCTTCGAAGCGTGAGATATTGTTCATTTCTAGTCTCTTGATCCGACTATCTTTTTGATGCCTTGTAGGTATTCTCACTGCCTCCGTAATATCTAACATACTTCAGGTGGCAAGTAGGGGTTCATCATCATCATCTCTTTCATGAAGTCTATGATGCCTATGTGGTTCCCTACTTTTCCTTCTATGCCTTGACTCTCTAGAGTGCCCTCGTCCTCTGTCTCGACTCTCTTGTCAAGGTCTCTCATCTCGCTTACCCTTATCCTCACTGTTGTGCTCCTTATGATTGTGTCCTGATGTGGAAGGAGAGGGTGAATGATGTGATGAAGGGGAAGAAGAAGGAGAACCATTTCCATGACAATGGTTCTTACCTTCTCTTCGGTAACTACAGCCCCGATTGTGATGAAGATCTGAATGCCTGTCCTTGTCATGTGTTTTTGTTCCCTCGGTGAATAGTTGGTGTTCATGGGGATCAAAACCATGGTTATGTATCATGGAGCATAGGTTCTGATACCCCACCTCCTCACTATTGTTAGGAGGGGGAACATCAACAGATAGAGAACCAGTTATAACTAGATCACCATCTCCAATTTCACTTTGGATGTGCGGGACCCCTTTGCCCTTCAACAATGTATGGTGGCTTTCCTACCACAAATCCCTTAAATGTTGCGCTACTGTGGCATGGTAATCCCTTGTGTCAAAATCACCTATAATGTATTCAACGTATAGCTGTGTCATGCCTATCTGTGCCAGAGCACGGAGGAACATGTTGGGGACTGCACGATCCGGGGATAACACTATGTTACCTTGCAAGTCTCTCCAACGCAATTGTTCATCTTGATGGAGGATAAAAGTAAAATTAAGTATATACTCATCAGGATGAGTATATACCACCCAGTATTGTTGAGAAACTCACGGTTCTCGGTTATGCATGTTAGACTGCTGACTATTTCTTGTGTAATCCCTAGGTGGTGAAGTGCTTATGTTTGAAGAAGAAGACATTGTTTCTTATTCGGTGTGCTGATTAACCGTTATATAATATTTCGTTTAATTAACCCTAAGGGTTCGTTTAAGCTTCAAATGATGTGGATGATTTCCTATGTTCAACTTAGCGCACAAACAACTTAGTCCCCAGCAACGGTGCCAATGATGAGTGGCAAGGTACCCCTACACTCAACCATACGAATATGAGCGTTACACGCTCGATCTGGTTGAACTCCGCAGACTAAGTGCCTACACGCCTCATGGAACACTTAAGGTTAATCATTCGTTGTCTTCCCAGACTTACTTGTATTTGTCAGGGTTGTATGGTTAAGTAAGTCTGAGGTATATGATTTTTATGTCTTTTCTGTTTTATCTCCTATGCTAATGAGGTGAAGGGTGAAGAGAATAATTAACTAACTTTAACTACTAACTAAGCCTTAATTAATCTAGCATCAACATCCATTTCCACTTACCATTCACACCCTAAACCAATGTAACCTTTGTTACCAAATGCTATTCGTTACTGGGATCACCAAGCATAACGCACGTGCTCGAAGCAGTCATACTGAATGCACTTAACTATGGGAGAAGGGTTGAGAGAGATTTAATTAACTAATAAAGCATTTAAATGAAAAAAAATCAATAACAATAAGTAAAGTCCTATTTAGCCTAGTCCATGTACTACAAGGTTTATCCAAGAAGTTTGTCTTTATTTCCGTACACAAACTTGTGTTCAGGTACAATATTTGCTAGAATAAAGATCCATTCACTTTGGAGTTCCTACTATGGGCATATGGAAATTATTCTATCTCTGGAAAGGTAAAAATGCTAGAGTTTTGCTAAGGGTCTAAATCTAGATTGATTAAACAAAGGAAAGCCGCCTCTTCTTTATAGACTTGGCGGCACACCACGATATCGTGTCCCATCACCATTGGTTAGTGGCGTAGGGGTTACAAAATTTTTGTGACATTTAAAGATAATATTTAAAATGGCAAGGGTATTGGAACTCAAAAGAATTAAAACATAGGTACACCCCAGGATTTATAGAAGTTTATAACTCAATGCTACCTAACAAAATTGAACTTGTGGCCTAGGGTTACCAGGCTAAGATTGGTACCACTAGGTAAACAATATTTGTTTAAATAACATTCAAAATGGCAAAAAAGTATAGGGGGTGGTTAGAGTGACACTTTGATGATATGTACTCCTAGACCATACAACTAACACGATGCCAATGAAAGGTGGTTGAATTGCTTATGACATTGTTTGTCAAATATATTTTGTAGGGTGGAGTGGTAGTTTGGGTGGTGATGAGTGGTGAGGTACCCCTACACTCAACCATACAAATGCGAGCGTTACATGCACGATCCGGTCGAACTCTGCAAACTAAGTGCCTACATGCCTTATGGAACACTTAAGGTTAATCATTCTTTGTCTTCCTAGACTTACTTGTATTTGTCACGGTTGTATGGTTAAGTAAGTCTGAGGTATGTGATTTTTATATCTTTTATGTTTTATCATCTATGCTAATGAGAGAAAGGGTGAAGAGACTAAGTAACTAACTTTAACTAACTAAGTTCTAATGCCTAGCATCAATATCCATTCCCACTTGCTGTTCACACCCTGAACCAATGCAACCTTCTGGGATTACCAAACACTATTCGTTACTAGGATTACCAAGCGTAACACATGTGCTCGAAGCAGTCGTACTGAATGCACTTAACTAGGAGTGTTGAGGGTTTAGAGAGAGATTCATTAACTAATAAATCATTTAAATAATTAATAATAATTAAATTCCTAATTAGCTTAGTCCATGCACTGCAAGTTTTATCCAAAAGTTCGTCTTTATTTCCATACACAAACTTGTGCTTAGGTACAATATTTGCTCGAATAAAGACTCGTTCACTTTGGGACTCCTACTATGGGCACATGGAAATTACTCTAACTCTAGAATGGAAAAACTACAAGAGTTTGGCTAAGGTCTAGATCTAGATTGAGAAACAAGGGAGAGCTACCTCTTATTTATAGATTTGGCGGCGCGCTACGATATCGCGTACGCGATATCGTAGGAGAAGACACGATATTGCGTGCGATACATGTGAACAGATCATCATTACAGAACATGACAAAACTAGTGTTCACGACAATAACAGTGAACACATTATACATTTGACATCAGGCCTTATTTGGCAGCTGAGAGAGAAGAGAGAAGAGAGAAGAAGTCTGCTGCTGCCAACGCCAAGATTGCATCTTTCGTTGTCTATTCATAAGCGTGTCATCCATCTCGTTCCTTGCATAGCTACTTCAGCACTGATCCATTCCAAGTGTTCCCTCCAGATCCAATCTATTGTTGTATGATTACCATCTTCACACACAACACAGTCTTATATTAGCAAGGGTAAATGAATTACAATGCAGTCGATACCTTGCCTCAGTGTAAGGTCCATTGGCTGGGTTGTGGTATGGCTGATGTAGATTCTGGGGATATAATATTGGAGACTACCGAAGGTGTAGGGGTTAGGAGAAAATTGAAAAAATTGGGTCAGGACCCCCATGACTTAGTGTGAACCTCCGGTAGCGATAGAATGGAGAAAGAAAAAGAACAAGAAATATGGAGAAAAGGAACAATTGTAACATCGATGAAATGGATGTCAAGATAGAAATGAAAAAAAAAGAGTGGATTGCAAAAATGTTAAGGGAAAGAATTTAACTGATGCACCAAATAGAAATGCCAGTGGGTCCTCCCCAAAGTAGGCTCATGCCTTTAATGCCCTAATAAACCCACATTCAAAGAGTCTATAGGCTCTAGGAATGTCATTTGGAACAAGAGTTAAGTCTTAACGACAAGAATTTACCAAAAAGAAAATAATGCATCCACCAAGATATGCACTACTGATACAATTGGCAATGAGGTGATAGATGGGGGAAGAAGGATGGAAAGAACAGAATGGAATGGAGTCTCAAGAACAAGGTGGTGTACAGCCCCTTATGTTTTTAATGATTAATGTGACTTAGTAGATCCCATTCCAAGTTCGGCCTCAAATAAACCACTTCCAGTGACTTCCATTAATGCATTCAGCCAATCCACCCACTTGAAGTAACAAGGATGCCTTCCCAAAGAGCCACCACCATTCAGACGAAACAAAGGAGGAGAGAATGGGAAGCGAGAAGGGCCTTAGTTGGAGGGAACATGTTTATTTTAGTTCCATAACCAATGCTTGTAGCCCAAATGATTATTTCTTCTAAGGGGTGTGCTTTGAATTCTCACCATTTTTTTTTTGTGATTTTGCGTGAGAACCACACCATGCAAAGACTTATTATTTTTATTTACTTAGCTTCTCGATAATTGGGTAACGTCGAAGCAGTAAGAAAACTCAAGAAGAAAACATCCAAGCACCCAAGAGAATGGCCAACACAAATGCATCAAGTTCCCTTGAAGTTACACCCTTTTCAATCCTTGAGTCCTTCCTTAGTTTGAGAAATGCC
>MNCI01019215.1:21101-38978 GCA_015680685.1 Gnetum montanum | reverse complement strand
AGTCACTGTATGTGATGCATGGAACTTTCTTCTTCTCGATCTTTCCATAAATGTTTTCCTTAGATATTTCCAAGGAAAGATCACGGATTCCTAGGCATGCATTTATGATACTTAGCCATGTCCTCCCCATTATAATTGGGAAGTCCCCTTTGTCACTATTGACTTCTATCACTAGGAAATTAGCTGGGTATGACCAACCGGATGAAATGAATCAATTTTATTGCAAGATGAAAGTTACAGTGCATCGGTCTGAACGTAATTGTGGATCTAACACAAGGTAGACGAAGAGCCCCGATGGATGCGGAGGGATGATGGTATGTTGGTTTGGACTGCAGGCACAGCATGAAGGCTATATGGTTAGCGTGCAGGGTAGAAGTCCAGCATGCAGGGTTGGTGTTCCAAATTGTCTCCAAAATGTGTTTTCTTTTTCTATCTCCGCCCTCCCTTTACTTGGTGGAAAATTGTGGTTTTTATAGGTTTTAGGACGTGAAACTCGGATCTGGAGTGGTATGAGTGGCCGTTGATGAGAAAATTTCGAGTCGGATGACATGTGGCTGCGTTGCCCGCGTGCAAAAAAATATTATAACTGTACAGCATGCTGCATGCCAGCGTGTACACGTTGGGCATGTGAACCCAGTGTACAGACTTGACCAACACAAAAGAATTGAACTTTACAAACGAACACTACTGTTACAATAAAAAATGTTGAACTTGGCCCTTGGATTTGAGCTCTAGTGTCATGAGAATGCTACCTGTAGATTTTCAACTCATTTGGACTTGATCTAATACAGTTTTTGAAGGCTTCAAGCAATGTACACTATGCTGCGCACTGGGCGTGCAGGTTGGCTGAATTGTCTGATCGACCACGCTTCTGGTGGTGCACACTAGGCATGTACACTAGGCGTGTAGAGTATGTATGCTCAGCGTATAGGTCATGGAAGTGCATCATTTCAAGGTTAAATCTTCATTTTTGGGATTCGGGGATGATGCCTAACAATTTCCTTGCCTCTGAGAGTCAATTGCAGGTGGAGATCTTGTTCTAGGATGCCTGTTTTGAGATATCCTTAATGGTGCACGCTGGGCGTGCATGAATGAAAACCCATCATTTGGAGCCCAAAATTTGATTTTCAGGTGCCTGAGATGATGTCCAATGATTGCCCTACCTCCGGGAGTCAATTTCAAGTGAAAATCTTGCTCTTTGGTGCCTATTTTGGGTCATTTTTGGTGGTGTACGCTGGGCTGTACGCTGGTCGACGTACACCAAAATGTACCCAGCGTACACACATGTAAATGCCTCATTTTAGGGCCCAACATTTGATTTTTAGGAGGTTGAGAGCTACTAGGGACCTTGGTGAAGGCCTTGGGGGGTCCAAATGCTCAATTCTGGCATGTTTTGGCTCATTTTTGTGGCCCAAAAGTTGCTGCATGCTGAGCCCGACACTGGGCATGCAGGCTTGTGTGCAAAAAGTATACTTAATCAAACCAAAATATTTTGACCCCAAAACATGGAATCCCTGATGCTGGATGCTAATGTAGTCACCTATGGATCCCAGGGAACTCTTTCTTGTTCAATTATGCTCTGTTTGATACTATTTTTTTGAGGCTTTCAAGCTTGGTCATGCTAGGGACCAACATGACCTAGCTCAATTTCTATCTATAAGTGTTAGCCAAAATTTGTGTGGTGTTTCATTAGCCCCTCTTTGTTGATGCCTAGAGGAATTGACCCGAGAGGTGTCAACAAAGAAGTACAAAACATCACAAGCAAATTGGTAGCTAGCATTGTCCTTTGGCACTTGGCCAGATGTCATCGCACCGTGTTTAGAAGTACTTGGGATTGGGAAATGAATTTTTGAGATGATATCTAGAGGAGATGTTTGTAACTGTGGGATTGGGAATTGATCAAGAGATTGTGCTGGTGTGGGAGAGGAGTATTCATCTTGTGTGAACAAGTCATGTTGTTCCTTGTCGATGGCCAATATTTGGTAGACTTGGAACCAAGGCATGAGGAGTACGTCCTTTGGAGGAATGAGATTCTTGTATCATGTTTAAGAGAACTCATTGTCATAGCCAAAGCCATGAAATGAGGTGGTGCGTTCTTTGGAGAAATAGGACCCTTGTGTCAGGTTTAAGGGAACCCATTTTCCAATAGCCAAAGCCACAAAATGAGGTGGTGCGTTCTTTGGAGAAATAGGACCCTTGTGTCAAGTTTAAGGGAACCCATTGTCCAATAGCCAAAGCCATGCAATGAGGTGTAACATGATGGTTTGAGACATGAGTACTTCTTTCCAAGACAACTGCCTTCCCGCCTGTGGCTTGTATGGGAAGTGCCGAGGGTCTTGTGGTTCATTTTTCTCTTTTCTCTTTGATCTTTTCTTTTTATTTTGCTTTTTTTTTATGTTTGGAAAGAGCTTTCTTTCAATTTTGTACTCATGCTCATGTGTCGTGTTGTGTGTTGCAACTACTTGAGAGTGTCGCAGCGTGCAACAATGTGCTCAAAGTTTTGGGGTGTACTGGGTGTATCTGGGAATTGTAACCAAGTAGGAAAGGGAACAAGAGTGTTGGGGAAATGGAGAATGTATTGGGAACTGGGAATGTACTTTTAAACAGATTGATTAACATGGTTTGCATGCGTTAGAAACAATGTGGCACCTTGTCACCATGATGAAGTGTATCTGTGTACGAGCACCATTGGGTGTCATCCTGCAAACACAACTCCAAGAAGACAAGAAAATCACAAGTGAATGAGTTATCAAACACTTTAAACACGAATGTGGCCGATGCAAATGGAGGCACCATGTGAAACTTAACGTAAACAAAATCAGCAACAATAGTGTTGTCAAAGCCGGTGTGATGAATGATGCAGTATGCGTTGATGAAGAAATGTCATGAATTACAGTAGCAGATGAATGTGCCAGAGATGATCTTGCTAGTTTATAGTCTTAGTGGACTGTCATGGGTTAGTTTTATGTCATAACCCGTTGGATGTTGCCAGTTTATCATCGTAGCAGACGGTGCGATGCTAGTTTATAGTCATAGAGAACTATGAAGAGGCAAGCTAGTTTATAGTCTTAGTGAACTCTGGTGAATGAGTGTGATAGTTTAGTGTCATGTCGAACAGAGCTCTATGGCGTCGGTTTACCATCATGATGCCAGGGCGTATTTGTGGTATCAGTTTACCGTCATGATTCCAGGACATACACATACCTGTGATGTTTAGACATGAAACGACTTAAGGTACAGGTGATTTGTTGGATGAGCAAGCTTGTTACTATTTATATCAACTAGCTTAAACACTTCGTTGTCGTATGCTTTAGTGACCAAGTAAGGCCCTTTCCAATTGGTTGAGAACTTGTCCGCATGTTTACGAACCACCTTAAGTACAAGGTCACCTTCTTTGATCAGGCGTTTGTGAATGTCATGCTGATGGTGCCGTCATTGTTACTTTTGATACCACTCAATTTGATCAAGCGTTCGTGTGCGTTCTTCTTCCACCGAGTCGAGGTCAACAATGCGCAAGGCATTGTTTTGACCTTCATTAAGGAGTTTAGAGAGTGTGATCCTTAGGGATGGTACCTGCAACTTCAGAGGTAAAACAGCTTTTGATCCATAAACAAGACTATATGGTGTTTTACCTGTGGATGTCCAATGCGTAGTCCGGTAGGCCCATAATGCGTATACTAGATACTCATGCCATCCTTTCTTGCTCTGAGTAAGCATCTTCTTGAGCACTAAGATGACAATATTGTTCATGGCTTCTGCTTGTCCGTTGCTCTAAGGGTAGTAAGGCGATGAAAATGAGTGTTTAATACCTAGGCTCTCACAGAACGTTTTTGTTTTGACACTGCTGAATTGTGGCCCGTTGTCAGTGATGATAGTCATTGGAATGCCAAAATGGGTCACAATATTTTCTAAGATGAAGTTGCATACTTGTTTTGATGTGGTTTTTCTAAGGGGGATAGCTTCTACCCATTTAGTAAAGTATTCTGTTGCGGTTATGATAAAGCTATGTCCCACAGAAGATGGGGGAGTTATTGGTCCTATAATGTCTAACCCCCATTTCTGGAAAGGCCATGTGATTTGAGTCGTATGCAATTCATTAGGTGGAACATGTATGAGATTACCATGTTTTTGATAGATGCTGCACGTTTTGACTTTGGAGAAATAGTCGTACTCCATATGTGGCCAATAATAGCCTAAACATTTGATTTTTGTTGCCATTGCTTTAGGCACTATGTGCCCTCCGCATACTCCCTAATGAACTTGTTCCACGATGGTTTGGCCATCGGTACTACTAACGCATGTTAACAAGATGCCTTCGTAGGATCTATGACATAGTGTATCTCCTACTAGTGTATATTGTCTAGAGCGTTTTCCTATTGCGTACTTTTGAGCATTCGTTAGATATTGAGGTGGTTTGCCATGTAGAAGGTACTCTTTGAGGTCATCGTACCGTTCTACAACGTGTGTCCTGCTAACGGATGCTATGGGAAGTTCATCGGGCGCATCAGTTATCGGCTTGTCGCAACTCCCGATGGAACTGGGCAGCACACGAAACATATCGGGTGAGATATTTAGAGCTAACGTTGCTAGTGCATCTGCAATGGTATTATCATTTCTAGGCACATGTTGTAGTTCTATATTTATAAAATGTTTCAGCAAGTGTTTCGTCAGGTCACAGTAGGGTTGTAGATGAGATGCTTTGCATGCGTAAACGTCTTTGACTTGGTTTATGATTAACTGTGAGTCGCCTCTAACTATGAGACGTGTGATGTTTGAAGCTTGTGCTACCATGAGGCCTATGAGGAGACCTTCATACTCTGCTACATTATTGGTACAAGGAAAGTTAAATCGGTAAGCAAAGGATTCGATCTCCCCGGAGGGGTATGTGATAATGGCGGTAGCACTTCCCCCTCAGGAGGTGGATGCTTCATCGAAGTTTAATATCGCATCATAATTATCAAGCACTATGTCAATTGTGCTTACGTTTTCATCCGGAAACTCTAGATTAATCGTTGCTTGATCTTGTGTTGGTGATGCTGTCATCTGATTGACTATAGCTTGACCTTTGATGGATGATTGGGCTATGTAGCGTAGGTCAAACTCAACAATCATTGCTTTCCATCGGGCTATCTTACTTGATTCGTACATGTTGTTTGTGATAGCTCTGAGCACGTTGTTTTTACAAACGATATTTACTTGGTTATGGAAGAGATAATGTCGCCACATCTTTAAAGAAAAGATAAGGGCAAGGCATGATCTTTCCACATCATTGTAACATTGTTCGTGGGCTACTAATGCATGGCTCAAATAGTAAACAGGGGTTTCAATTCCATCACCGCGTTTTTGACAAAGCATAGACGCAATAGATGATTTAGATGTTGCAAGGTAGATGTAAAATGGTTTATTGCTCTATGACAAATAAACTGTCAATAATTGAGTTAGTGTCATTTTGATATTATCAAAAGCTTCCTGGCATTGTGGGGTCCATTGGAAATGCACACTCTTGCGTAGCAAATGGTTCATGGATTTCAACTTATCGGTTAGTTTTTCTATAAAGCACCTAATGAACTGTAATCTACCTTGTAGGCCTTGAAGTTCGGTAAGGTTGCTTGGCGGTTGCAAGTTTGTGATAGCCTTCACCTTATCGGGGTCTACTCGAATCCCTGCTTCTGAAACTATGAATCCTAGCATTTTGCATGATTTGACCCCAAAGACACACTTCTTTGGGTTCAGTCTAAGCTCATATTTTAAACAACGCTTAAGCACCAAGTCTAAGTCTTGTATGTGCTGCTCTTGTGTCTTCAATTTAACCGCTATATCGTCTACGTAATCGTTGAGCGAGTGAAGGATGTAATCACTAAAGATGAAGGTCATCGCTCGTTGATACGTAGCGCCAGTATTCTTTAAACCGAAGGGCATCATCGTATAACAAAATATCCCCCATGGTGTCATGAAGGTTGTCCTGAGTTGATGTTCAAGATTAATTCGGATCTGATTATATCCTGAGAAGCCATCCATAAAAGATAATAGTGCATGCCCAGTGGTTGAGTCAACTAGTTGATCAATACTAGGTAGAGGAAAGTCATCTTTTATGGTTGCTAAGTTGAGGTCCCAAAAGTCAATGCATAGGCGAATGCTTCCATTCTTCTTTGGGATAATGACCATGTTGGATGCCCAGTCAGTGTAGTCAACAACCTGAATGAAACCAGCTTGATAAAGTTTGGTGATCTCATTACGAACCACCAATGCTACCTCAGGCTTAACCTTACGTGCTTTTTGCTTCACTGGTCTTAACTTCAGGTCAAGTATGATGTTGTGCTGGACTATTCGAGGGTCTAGCCTTGGCATGTCAATGTAAGACCAAGCGAATGCCTTGATGTTGCTTTTTAGCACTTTTGCTATGTCATCGAAAAGTTGTGGGTCTAGTAAAGTGCTTAGTTTTAGTATCTTAACTTCGCCGCTTGGCATAGTGATGGGGGTTTCAATTAATGGATCCTCGATGATGTTATCAGCTTCAATATCCAGTGATTTCGTCATGCTCTAAAAGTGTTCTATCGTTTCCTCTGTCGATGCCATGGAGTTTTCGCAAGTCGATGTGCCTAAATCAATGGACTTTCTGATCATCTCCCGTTGGATGGGTCTGTATGATCCATTGATGAACAGTGGTGTGAGTAGTTGCTTGCTATCCATGCTTGCTCCTGCCAAGCCACAGGAAGCAACGTTAACAAAAAGGGGGGGTTTGCTTATTTTTTTTATGACACTAATTCAAATATTTAAATATGCTCGAAGCATGCTAAAGTTGGTTTATCATCTCACCTAGTCACACGGAAGTTTAAGGCCTTACCTGGCCAATCGAGACAATTTAGGGCCTTACCGGGCCGTACCTATTCGTTTATGATTTCTAGTTGATTGTACGATTTATAATCCTTATTAGGTGTGAGACTACAAGACGAAGAGTATGCACCAAGGTGTTTAGTTTAGACAACAGGAGTCACCGTGAGAGGGAAGGTCTTATGTGGGTAATGTTTAGCCTAGTACATATCTATATACTCTTTTTCTTTATCCTTGGTCTATTTATATTTATATGTTTTTTAGCTAACGTTGTGTTTGTTTTTTTTTATTTTAGAGTAAAATACCCAAAGTGCCGATTTTCTATGAGGGTGATTGGACGTGAGCAACGAGGGGCGTGAAGATTTCTACTTAATAAAATTACCTTAAAATTGGACAAGTTACTTTTTCCACTGTAGCAGGCGTAAACCCAAAGTTGAGCCAGAACCAAAGAGAACAGCGTGAATCTACGTTAAGCTTCAACATGAACAGTGGGAGATTCTGCGTGACGAGGAGGCGAAGATCTGGTCATGGGGGGTAGGGAAAGGTGGCGATTAGGTGTGAAGGAGGCAGCAACAGTGGCAAAGATCATGGCGTGAAGCATCAAATGAAAGCCCCCAGCGTGCACGCCTTGGAGAAACCCTCAGCATGCAGGGAGCTGAAACCCCAGCGTGAACGCCTAGGAAACCCCAGTGTGAACGCTCCATCATGTAGTTAGCGTGCAACAACAAATCCCAGCATGAAGATGACATGGGGGATCCAGCATGAAGCCTCAAAACCAGCCTCCAGCGTGAACCCCCTTCACTTAGAAATCCTCAACGTGAACACCAGACAGGGACTTTCAACATGCACATCCTTGCTCCAGCGTAAGGGTCTTGAACGCAGCATGACAAGATGGGTAAGGGAAGGAGCCTAACTTGACCTTTGCTGAGGAGAGTGAGGCGATGCTCTAGTGCCTGCCCAAGCCCATGATCCCATCATGGTCTGGATCAATGCACCGGTAGACCCTGGTCCTCTATCTAAATTTGTGTTTTTGTTTATTGTTTTCGTTAATTTGTGTTTGGTTTTTCTCATTTCGGCACATAGAATTTGTGTGAGGCCTGGCCTATTTCTTTGGTGTAGATATTAGTGTGCAGGCCAATGTCAACCCTTGTCTCCCTTGCTCGGCGTATGGCCAGTTTTATGTCTGACGTGCTCAGCGTGCAGGGGGGAACCAAAATGCTTAGCGTGTAGGGGCTGCACACCCACATTCCAAGCGTGCAGGACCTACACGCCCAGCGTGCACCTTGAAAGCTTTTCCATGTGCTAGCCCCCCAGCGTAAAACCTAGTCTTTAGCTCTTTTTTTGTGTGTGTAGCTTACTTATCCTAGTTCTTGAATATGTGCAGAGGTCTTAAACCTTTCCTCTTAGTAGTGGAGCTTGTTGGAGTTTAGGCGTGGTTCGGGACTATTGATTCTGATGGGCCGGTACCTGATATGACCATCGATTGAGATGGGGTATGGTTCAGAATGGGTTCCAATGAGTTCCTTGCCTTCATCTTACAAGGATTCAGTGTGGTAATATGGTCTCACCTAAGTGAACAATTAGCACAGAGTGTCCTTGAGACTATGTTACTAGGATCCTCAAATGGCATAGTGGCCTTCATGGTCGACATCAATGAGGGATTGTTTACAGTTGGGAATGGTCCCTTTGGAGGGCCCCAATCCACCCATCCATTGACATGTGTATGGGACCTATTATCATATAGCCCTCACAACATCAATAGCACTTTATTCTTGGCCTCTCGTGCGCACACTTTGTTCCAAAATCCTCCTGGAACGGTGTACCGGGTAGAAAGGTAAGGTTGTTTAATTTATCATTTCTAATTTGATGCTAAGTGGTTGTTCATATTTTGACCGTCATTTCTTTGCAGGCCTCAATTTGATAGAGAAGGAGTATGCATAGGTGATGATGGACTTGCATTGGCTCATACCACCTTGGAGGCTTTCATGGCAGGTCCCACTCTCTATGGTGCCGTGTTAGCCCAGACCAAGGATGAAATTGTCCATTTTCACAAATGATACTCCAAGGCTTTTGCACGATGTGAGGCTTGGGGTGGCTACATGGGGATTGGTCCCGTAATGGGCCGGTTTTCCCATGCGATGCTGATTCAACTCCTAATGGTCTTAATCCATTGACCAATGGTAAGTAATAGTGTTTTTGATGCCTCACATTTGTTTGTTTTGCTACCTCATTGGTTGTATTGATTCTGTGGTTTTACCCTGCGTGCATAGTGGATGTCACCCCTGGTGGAGTCATCATAACAACTGGCTAGATTGAGGGTACTTTGGCCATGAAATTTGAGGAGATCAACGATGCACAACAGTGGTTGCATGATGAGGCACCACCGCATATTATCAGTTGCTTGAGTGATGCTAGCCTCATGGAGTTGTTTACTGCTCTAAGTTCTAATGTCTCTGTGACCGAGATAATTGCGATCGTTAATTCTTTCAACGAAGCTGTTACTTACTATAGCACTCGTGTCAAGGGAATTAAAGTAGCTTTCCATCTATCGATAGAGTTTTTTTTAGACCTCTTTGGTGTACCAGCAGATAGGGCTAGAGTGACTTTGGATAGAGCACAAAAAGAGGTCCATGTTGTTCATGAGCTGGAGGACTGGCTAGGTGTCCTTGAAGAAGAAATCCTTCGTCGGCTAGAGTTTGGTCTAAGAGGATCCTCTTCGGTAAGTTATTTAAACTTGTAACTCTTTATTTATTTTTAGTAGAAAATGTTACCCCTTTTTTTTAATTAATTATTTTCTTTTATTTTTTACAGAGTCATGGCGATGACAGTGACGAACGTGGCTCCAGTGGAGGGGAAACTCATGATGTGGGGGAGTTTGAGGGGAAAGCCCCTCTTGATCCTAATGTTTAGTTTTTAAGTTTGGCATTGTTATTAGTTATGTTTCTGTGGGTTGTAAATAGAAAATTTTTTTTTGTGAGTTGTGTATGAACAGATGTGCAAATTTGATTAACTTTTGTAATCATCCATTTACGTATTTATACATTTTTTTGTTGTTTTCATATTTTGGTTTTTTTTTTTTTTTTTGTTTAAGTGTTGTCTGTATGTTGAGCAGAAATAATGCAGGGACATGGAGCTAAAGTCTTTTTGGTTGTTTTGTTGTTTAAGTGTAAACATGAAATAAAGTGCAAATGTAACCCAAACGATAACTGTGCCAAAGGAAGACATGAAGGAAAGCGTAACTTGTACTGCAAGGATGTAATCATAGAATGTAAAATGAGAATTTAAACCTTTTAGGCAAACGAAAGTAAACTTGCTCTAGTTTAAGGCCATTTCAGGCCATACGTACATGCATGTCAGTTTAAAGTCATGACGGACTGCAACGTGATCGTTCTAGTTTAAGGCCATTTCGGGCCATACGTACATGCATGTCAATTTAAAGTCATGACGGACTGTAATGTGATCGTTCTAGTTTAAGGCCATTTCGGGCCATACGTACATGCATGTCAATTTAAAGTCATGACGAACTGCAATGTGAACGTTCTAGTTTAAGGCCATTTCGGGCCATACGTACATGCATGTCAATTTAAAGTCATGACGAACTGCAATGTGATCGTTCTAGTTTAAGGCCATTTCGGGCACAAATAAATAGGAGGGATATCAACTGATACAATGGGTCTTGATGTAAACTGGCCATTTCTGACCGTGGCTAGTTTTATGTCATTGCGGACATGCGATAGTTTAATGTCATCCCGGACGTGTGTAGTTTAGCGTCATCTCGGACGAGTGGTAGTTTAACGTCATTTCGGATGATTGCAATTTAACGTCATTGCAGATTGGCATAGTTTGTTAATGGTTTAATAACTTTTTTATTTTTTTCATTTTTATGTTAGGAGTGGGTTTAATGGGTACGATCCGATACTCGGCATCCTTCACTAATTACGTTGAATGGTAGCTCTGCCCAGGAGACGTCTGACGGAGTAGGCTCTGAGTCAGTATCCTCGGATGTTTCTAGGTTAGGTGGTTTTTCCTTGGTTTTTGAGGGATCACGATTTATAGGTTGTTCATCACTTTGGGTTTCGTTTGTTTCTTTCAGTATGGGCTTTTTAGAAATTCTGTCAAGTTTATGCTCATGTGGAGTGTCCTCTTGTTCAGGCTCCTCAAATTTAACTTCGAAGCCTTAATTGGCCTTCGTGTGAGATGAGATGGTGGATGTAGTAGTATCCCCATGGATAATGATTTCACCCCCCTCATAGGGTAAGTGAATCTCTTGATGAATGGGGGAAAACACCGCTTTTAACTAGGCTAACCAAGGTTGTCCCAGGATTAGGTTAAAACCATGCATCTCATCAATAACCACGAAGTCTGCGGATGTGGGGAATCGATCCCCTGCTATAAAATCCAAGGTCAATGTACCTTTAACGACTACTCGTGACCCATTAAATGACTTCAGGCATGTCGTAGACATCGGTTTAATTAATTCTGTAAGCCCTAACTGTTCAATGACGGGATAAGGCACTACGTTTGTGGCTGCTCCGTCATCTACATGTACTCAATGTACTTTGAACTAATTAACTCATATGGTTATAAACATGGGTTCGTGGGTGACGTCTCCGACTTTCTCATCAATATTAATGTTTTCGGGGTGAAAGCTTAATGATTTAGATTTGGATCCTTATCGTGTAGATATTACCACATGTATAGAGGGTTCATTTGCAGGTAGGTTTTCGCTAACTGGGATCGATGTTAACATTTGCACTAAGGCTTCACGATGAACTAGTAAAGTCAATATGAGGTCATACAAGCTTAGTGATGTGTTCTTTTGTTTAAGGGCTTGTGTAACCTGTGTTAGGGCGTTAGCTAAGTCTTTACCATTGGGTATATTCTTGTCCATGGTTGCTTGATCCATTGGACCTAATAGTTGTATCTCATGTGGGGTAACTTTCGTGTTATTTTTCATGATTGTTGGGTTTGAGATGTGTTGCATTCTTGATTTTTCCTCTTTATAACTCATGCTTGGCTCATTGTTAGAAGGAGCCATAGGTATTGCGCTTAATGGAGTTGGTTTCGGGGGTCCTAGTGCAAGGCGTTGACGTTCCTTCTCCAAACGTTTCCTAGTGAGCCTATCTGCCAGGCGTTCTCATGTGGATTATGTGGGAACATTTGGGGTCGGAGTGGCAGGTTGTTTCGGGACCCGAATGACGAATGGGGTGGGACGGCATTGTGTCTGAGGCGTATGAGCTTGGACATTAGGCTACCTAGGCACCTTGATCACAAATGGGATTGGGCGATTTGTAGTTGCTACCTCTGTCGTAGCAACTACCGATGGCACCCAGACCACGAAGGGAGTGGGCCAGTTTGATGGTGTCACACTAGCGGTTGTATCAGTAGAGGGCACATGAACAACAAATGGTTTCCTTTGGGGTGGTACTTGTGTTGTTGCCACCGCGAGAGGTACTCGGATGACCAATGGTTTTTGCGGGGTAGGAGGATCGTGTGGGGAATATGAAGGTTGAGGTGATGTTAGTGCAGTAGGGGGAACATGAACTATAAAGGGGTTCTTTGGTGTTTCATAGTTATTATCTATGTAGATGGTGTTAATTATGTATGGTGCTTCTTTAGTATTAGGGGATCTTTATATACGCCCATGGACTGGTTTTGTGGTTTGACCGGGTTGGCCTCATCAAAAGTGATCTCACCTCTATCAATCATTCGTTGAATATCCTGTTCCAAGGTGAAAAAATAGTCGATGCCATGCCCATTACATTGGTGGTACTCACAAAACTGGTCTAGTCTAAAGCCTCTTGGAATTGGGGGTTCATCTGGTGTTGCCAAGCTTGGGTTCTCGACCAATTCACAGAACCGATCATGTTTTTGAATTGTCGTGGGGGACAATTGCTTATGTTTCATTAGCCCAGCCTTCAAGAGTTGATCAAATAATTATGAAGGTTTCATGGGCAATGGTGTGTATTGAGAGGGGTCTCTCCTCTCAAAGTTTCGCGCATGACCCGATGTAGCATTTTGTGATGTGGACAGTCCAGGTGCAGCAGCGGGAGCAGGTCTAGTATAGCTAGTAGGGGCGATAGGTGGTTTACCTTGTTTTCTCGTACTTATTTGTTGAGTTTCTGCTACTGCTGCTATAGTTGCCTTAGCCCTTTCTTTTTCTTTCTTATTATGCTAAATTTTAAAGGCTAAATAGGCAGGGTCATGGCTATTTTGTGCTACTTCTTCAATGTTTTTAATTTCTAGGTAATACAGTTTGGATTTAACAAAGTCATTCACGGCTCCCTTTAAGATGGTGAGTAAGTATGTTTCGAGGATTTGTTCATGAAGTTCATTTAGCGCAGCACTCCATCTCTGAATAAATTTTTGTACAAGTTCAAGGGGTTCTTGTTTAAACTGTATCACACTGTCCAAGGTTGCTTCAGGTTTCAGGTTGTATTTAAACCTGGTAACGAACTAGTGTAAAAGATCCTCCAAAGAGGATATGGAGTTACAAGGCAAGGCTCGGTACCAGTCTAAAGCTCTCCCAATGAGGGACATGGCGAAAACATGTAAGATTGCATGGGGCCATGCCTGAAGCAATAAACATTCTAGTCTAAACATGACCAGATGGGTGTTGGGGTCTCCTTCCCCGTTGTATTTGGTTAGTTAAGGCAAAGAAACTCCTTTGGGCAGGGTCAATGGTGGTACCGAAGAGCTAATAGCATCATCTTGGTAAAAGTCTAATACTTTAAGCTCTTCGTTGTTAGCTGTTTTGAGGAATGTTACCTCATCAATGAGTTCTTGCATCATCTTTTTAGCTTCGGCCTAGTCTTGGGCACTAGGTGAAATGGCAGGTTGGTCATGTTGTGTAGTATGCAAGTTTGATTGTTGTACAGTGGGTGGGAAAGAAGAAAGTTAAGTGGTTGGAGGTTGCACTTGTGGAATATTCATGGTGGGTGCTACTAAGGGCGGCATACTATAAGGGGTGGGTTGTTGTTGTTGTTGTTGTTGTACTTGAGGGACGTTCATGGGTGGAATTGTAGGAGATGTTATGTTGTAATGAGGGGGTTGATGCGGTTGCATGCCAATCACGGCCCACTGTCCAGTTATGATTTGTGAGGGAACACCCTAAACTTGTTGAGTTGAAGTGGTGAAGGGTGTCCCTTGGGTTTGTATTTGTGGTATATAGTGAGTAGATGTAGAAGCAGGTATCACAGATGACATCCCAATCACTTGGGGTGGGAAGGTCACTCCTACATTAGTTTGAGGGGCATGTTGTTGGGGTTGTACTTATAAGATAGGGGGTAACGTGGTGACGAGAGGAATAGTGGGGATGGGTATATTGAATTGAGTATCGATCATGGGGAGAGTGGGAATAAGATTGGATGCTTCCTGTTGTGGCACATGTGCTTGAGTGGTTTTAAATGAATGGAGGGACATAGTCTCTCCCGTGAAAGGGTGAAATAACGGGTTTGCGTAAGTGTACGGACTGAGAGTATGGTACGAATCCTCGTGTTCGGACTGAGCCGCAAAGTCATCCTCCTCTTCTAATTGAGGATTTACTATGGACTGGTCCAGAGACTGGCTCCTTACTAGGAGGAGCTGTGAGATGAGCTCAGAGTAGTGCTCTGGAAGAGGGATGATGTCATATGGAGGGGATGAACTTGTGTCCTCCCTTATGAATCATTTCATACTGTTTCTTAGCCTCCAGTTAAGTTTGATCTACTGCTAAGCCGGCTTGGATCTTTACACATGTAAAATTATACTGTTCTTGTGTTATGACATTAAATGATGGATTCTTCCTTTGCAGTCTGAGAGATCGGCGAGGTCCCCCCCGGGGGTTGACCTCATCGTGGGCCCCTATGGGTTGCATGATGGGTATCGACATTGCCGTGGAGACATTGACATCTGAAGTGGGCATGGTTGAAACATTGGTCTTGGTAGTATTCATGGTGAAAAGGTTCTAAGGATAACAAGGTAGATGGGAGACAATGTCAGCATGCACAGGTGAAAATTGGGCCAAGTATGGAATAGGTATACTTGTTAGCATACACCCTCAGCGTGCAGACTTATCTACATAGCATACACCTAGGTCTGGCAGCGTGCAGACTGGATCCACAGTGTATGGACTGAACCCCCGGTGTACAAGCTTCAACAATCAGCGTACAGGGTGAACAGGTAGCGTACAAACTGAGTGGATAGCGTGCAGATAGGCTAGGCAGCATATACACACTGAGATTATAGCAGATCTAGCTGAACAGGGCGCAGATTTGGAAGGTTCAAAATCAAATCTATGCTAACAGAGTGTAAATCTAAGAAAATGGACTGTAGATCCAGGATCACAGGGAGCGGATCTATGAGATGGGCTAGCGGGTCTGAAGAGATCTATGGTGGATCAAAGTAGATTTAAGCAACGAGAGGCCCTCCTTCTAGCACCATTTTCTGTACTGTCTGAGATCGTTGGTGCAAGGCTAGAATGAAATAGACACCGAGAGATCTACAGACAGGCACAGAAGACTCTACCTTCGCTTGAGGACGAGCTGGAATTGACGAAGGTAGAGTACCTTGGGTGGTTCGCACGCGGATCAAACAAGGATTTCCCCAAACGTATGCCAATGTGCAATACGCTAGGTTATGTGTAAATAGTGTAATAAGCATAAACCAGAACGTAAATGTGTAGGAATATAAACAAAGAGGCAAGCAAGAATGAATGAAAACTGTAACAAATCTTGATCAGAAATGAAGCAATTTTATTGCAAGATGAAAGTTACAGTGCACCGGTTTGAACACAGTTGTGGATCTAACACAAGGCGGATGAAGAGCCCCAGTGGATGCGGAGGGATGATGGTATGCTGGTTTGGACTGCAGGCACAGCGTGAAGGCTGTATGGTCAACGTGCAGGGTAGAAGTCCAGCGTGCAGGGTTGGTGTTCCAAATCATCTCCAAAATATGTTTTCTTTTTCTATCTCCACCCTCCCTTTACTTGGTGGAAAATTGGGGTTTTTATATGTTTTCGGGCATGAAACTCGGATTTGGAGTGGTATGAGTGGCCGTTGGTGAGAAAATTTCGGGTCGGATGACATGTGGCTGCGTTGCCCGAGTGCAAAAAATATTACAACTGTACAGTGTGTTGCATGCCAACGTGTACACACTGGGCATGTGAACCTAGCGTACAGACTTGACCAATACAAAAGAATTGAACTTTACAAACGAACACTACTGTTACAATAGAAAATGTCGAACTTGGCCCTTGGATTTGAGCTCTAGTGTCATGAGAATGCTGCATGTAGATTTTTAGCTCATTTGGACTTGATCTAATACAATTTTGGAAGGCTTCAAGCGGCGTATGTTGTGCTACGCACTGGGCATGCACGCTGGGCATGCAAGTTGGCTGAATCATCTGATCGACCTCGCTTTTGGTGGTGCACACTAGGCATGTACGCTGGGCATGTAGAGTATGTATGCTCAGTGTATAGGTCATGGAAGTGCATCATTTCGAGGTTAAATCTTCATTTTTGGGAGCCAGGGATGATGCCTGACAATTGCCTTGCCTCTGAGAGTCGATTGTAGGTGGAGATCTTGTTCTAGGGTGCCTGTTTTGAGAGATCCTTGATGGTGCACGCTGGGCGTGCACGCTGGGCATGCACGCTGGGCGTGCATGAATGAAAACCCATCATTTGGAGCCCAAAATTTGATTTTCAGGTGCCTGAGATGATGCCCAATGATTGCCCTACCTCCGGGAGTCAATTTCAAGTGAAAATCTTGCTCTTTAGTGCCTATTTTGGGCCGTTTTGGTGGTGTACGCTGGGCTGTACGCTGGTCAGCGTACACCAAAATGTACCCAGCGTACACACATGTAAATGCCTCATTTCAAGGCCCAAAATTTGATTTTTAGGAGGTTGAGAGCTACTAGGGACCTTGGTGAAGGTCTTGGGGGGTCCAAACGCTCAATTCTGGCATATTTTAACTCATTTTTGTGGCCCAAAAGTTGCTGCATGCTAAGCCGCACGCTAGGTGTGCAAGCTTGTGTGCAAAAAGTATACTTAATCAAACCCAAATATTTTGAACCCAAAACATGGAATCCCTAATGCCAGATGCTAATGTAGTCACCTGTGGGTCCCAGGGAACTCTTTCTTATTCAATTATGCTCCGTTTGATATTGTTTTTTTGAGGCTTTCAAGCTTGGTCATGCTGGGGACCAACATGACTTAGCTCAATTTCTATCTACAAGTGTTAGCCAAAATTTTTGTGGTGTTTCAGTATGCATGTGTTGTGTCTCTTGTAGGAGAAGGAGTCCTAAAATACTCCCAAACTTGGTAGTGACGTTGTGGGGTTGCATGACCCATAGAGTCAATTGGAGAAACCAACTGCTGCACGTAATAGTCGTAAGGATCTAGTTGCTAGTAAGGGTATTGTTGCCTAGGCGGTGGCATCCCCCATGACTGTGAGTGTTGCCACTGCTAGTGTTGCCCGATAGGTTGTGATGGAGTTTCACTTGGATAATATGTTAACAGTTNACATCCACCATCATTTTCTATATCTGAATCCACAACCTCATCAGTGATAGTCATTTTTCCCTTACCCTTGTTACGTGCATGGTTTGAATCTCTCCACTTTTTCTTATCATGATCACTACTTTGCTCCTCCTTAGACTCCTCTACGATTTTTAGGACAGTTTCAATTTTACTATCTACGGAGCTCCATATTTGATCTACCTTAGCCGACACTTCCATTGTTAATTTCTGAAGCGGCAAGATTTTTCTATTCACTAACTCTTCGAGTGAAGACTCATCCTCTTCCTCGCAAAATCTCACTCCCCTCTTTCGGAGGGAAGGATCGCAGTTGTACTCCTTTGCACTTTCTCTTTTCTATAGCTCTCCTTCTTCTTTAGCTACTTACTCCAACAATCGATGAATTTCATGGGACCTAAGTTCTGATAATCTCCCTTGGGCATATGTTCCAAGGGTTTTTTTGGTTTCATGTCTTAGCCCATCTACGAGGTGGTGGAGTTGATCCCGTTGTGCATAACCATGGCCCGGGCAACGATGTAGCAATGCATAATAT
>MNCI01019215.1:0-16579 GCA_015680685.1 Gnetum montanum | reverse complement strand
GGGTCCTTTGCCCTTCAACGATGTGTGATAACTCTCCTGCCACAAGTCCCTTAGACGTTGCGCTGCTGTGGGATGGTAATCCCTTGTGTCGTAATCACATGCAACATATTGAATGTATAGTTCTGTCATGCCTATCTGTGCAAGAGCACGAAGGAGGATGTTAGGGACTGCCTGATCTGGGGGTAACACTATGTTACCTTGCAAGTCTCACCAACGTAGTTGTTCGTCCTAATGGAGGATAAAGGTAAAATCAGGTATATATTCGTCATGATGAGTATATACCACCCGATACTGTTGAGGAACTGGCAGTTCTTGGTTATGTATGTTGTACCGCCGACTGTCTCTTCTGTGATCCCTAGGTGGTGAAGTGCTTTTATGAGAAGAAGAAGACATTGTTATTTTGTCGGTGTGCTATTGACCATTGTTTAAATTTTCTTCTGATTAACCCTAAGGGTTCGTTTAAGCTTCCCAACGATGTGAATGATTTCCTATGTTCTACTTAGCACACAAACAACTTAGTCCCTGGCAATGACGCCAATGATGAGTGGCGAGGTACCCCTACACTCAACCATACGAATACGAGCGTTACACGCACGATCCAGTCGAACTCCGCAAACTAAGTGCCTACACGCCTTATGAAACACTTAAGGTTAATCGTTCGTTGTCTTCCCAAACTTACTTGTATTTGTCACAGTTGTATGGTTAAGTAAGTCTGAGGTATGTGATTTTGATATCTTTTATGTTTTATCACCTATGCTAATGAGAGAAAGGGTGAAGAGACTAAGTAACTAACTTTAACTAACTAAGTTCTAATGCCTAGCATCAGTATCCGTTCCCACTTGCCGTTCACACCATGAACCAATGCAACCTTTTGGGATTACCAAACACTATTCATTACTGGGATTACCAAGCATAACGCACATGCTTGAAGCGGTCGTACTGAATGCACTTAACTAGGAGTGTTGAGGGTTGAGAGAGAGATTAATTAACTAATAAAGCATTTAAACAATTAACAATAATTAAAGTCCTAATTAGCTTAGTCCGTGCACTACAAGGTTTATCCAAAAGTTCGTCTTTATTTCTGTACACAAACTTGTGCTCAGGTACAATATTTGCTCAAATAAAGATCCGTTCACTTTGGGACTCCTACTGCGGGTACATGGAAATTACTACTCTGGAATGGAAAAACTGCAAGAGTTTGGCTAAGGTCTAGATCTAAATCAAGAAACAAGGGAGAGCCACCTCTTATTTATAGATTTGGCGACACGCTGCAATATTGTGTACGCGATATCGCGGCCCATGCGATATTGCATCCCATGAGGTGGGGGGAGTGGGTGGTATACTTTAAGACCTATAGCCAACATAATACATAAGAAGAATTATAAAGGAATATAATGATGCCTTAAGTGTGATTCAAACAACATCTTGTGTGACAAGACAATGGACTAACCACTTGAGCCACTTATCACTAAGAATTGTTTGGCAATTTTTTTCCAAGCGGAAGTTGCTTTATCAAGCCATAGTTGATACAACTTTATGTTTTATCTAAGTTCTACTAAAGTGTTTTGTTGAGTACACGTCCAATAATATGTTATCATAAAAAATTTTGAATTCCGACGCAACCAAAAAAATAAAATAAAAATAAATTTATATAACGTTTGGCTTTCATTTTGTTGAAGTAAATTTATAAACCGGTAAGTTCTTGTCCTCCCAACTTCTATAATTATTGCTTTTGCTGGTCTTATATTCGTTGTGTTTATTTTTAAAGCAACACAAGATAACGATGAAAAGCATTTTCGTTTCCACAATTAGCGCCCAGGGTTTCCATTTGAAAAATGCAGAAAAAAAAAAAAAAAAAGCAAAAGTAAAAAAGCAAATGAAAATCGGTAAGGTAAAATTGTGGAATTACTTGCAAGTGCGAGTAACATGTTTGGAACTTTCTACTACGACGTGCAAATACAACCACGAAGCACTATGTTTACCATTTGCTTTTTTCTGTTGTGCTTTGTTATTTAGTGGCGACATTCTTGTAAAAACAAGTAACTAAAAACAGGCAAACCAAACAGACGACAGGTATGAAACTGGAAACAATCCATACGAATCGGTAAACGTTTGTGAGAGATCTCGGCGTGGTGAGTGAAACAGATCATCAATCGGAAAAGATTTTACGGAGAAAAATAATATCGGAGTTGCAGAGATGAGACAAAAAAAAAGCATGGAAATGGGTGACAGTGGGTGCCAACCACTGAATTTCGAGCCTTCAAAAGAGGTTTAATTCTGTGTTCTTCTCTTTCGGTATTTGCCACCATATTTGTCCAAACAAGGATTTCTCGTTTCTGGATCTAGAGATCCACGATTTTTCCGTTTGAAACTGATTTCCGTCTCTGCTGCTGCTGCTCTTTCTAAAACCGTTTCGGAAATAATTCTCCCTGGAACAATTTTGGATTCCGACACGTGGGCCGGTCATTCGAATTGGAAAGGAAAAAAGAAAAAAAAAGAAAAGAAATGATGTTGAGAGTCACTATTTGATGTCCTCGTACTGAGCATCAGGAACAGCTCTCTGGTCAACAGATCTTCTGGCCCCAATGTTACAACCCACAAAAACCGTGCCACAGTGACTATGTCCTGTCCTTGCTACATTCTGGGTTCGTGAAAATCTAAGGTTGCGTTGCCACAGGATTTCGGATGATTTTTGGTCTGCTGTAAATTCTGGGTTCCTGAATATGAAATCCAAGCCGCTTGTGAAACCTGCATTTGAAGGTAAAGATGACAGGAATTTAAGTTTAAGCTTTTATTGTGGCCCTATTTATTATGCTTTTTTGGTTTAATAATCCCTCCTGGTTCTGGGTTTGTAGCTTCATTTAATGTGTCTGACCATTGTAATAATGATTTTGGTTTTCGAGGCCTAATGGTTCGCGCTTTTCCTATTTGCTGAATATTCTTCTGGCCAGATTTCGCAGCTGTTCAGAATGGGACGACGAGTGACGATACGATTCATCATTGGTTGATTGCATGAAGCGAGGAAACTTTGCTGTCATATGCACATGCGGAACGCAGTATGCTCAAGGATTGGGTCGATTCTGATTGTATTCCTGACACAGAATTGAAGAAGAAGAAGAGGACGAGATTATTTTGACCAGAGTTCTGGTGTCGTTTAAGAACAGAGGGCTGAAATCTGGAGTCTGATTTATCTGGATCTGTAAGGTTCTCAGAGACAGTTAATAAACGGTCTGACATCGCTATGGCTTCCGTTCGGAAACAGCGGTCTCTTCGAGCACAGTGTCTGTCATGGCTTGTGGATATGCGCCTACTCAGCGTACTCTTTTTACTGGTTGTAGTAACTAGCTTCTGCTTGCTTGTCTCTGAAAGGGTGCGTATTTTGCTTTTGCTTTTTTGTCATTTGTGAGACGATTTCATCTGGATTTTGCAATCGTACTTTTTTACTTCATAAATCCACGCATTTTTCCGTAGGATCTGTTCTTGTGCATCGTCTGCAAGCTCTTTCACATGGGGTTTTTCTCTCTTGAAGGCCTTGAACCTTCGCTGCTTACCCATTTTAGGCAACGCTGTTTTTTTTCTTTCAGAAAATAATGTGGGATAGTTATACCAGATCATTCCGGAAAGCTTGAAATTAATCAAATTATTACTGGCTCATCTGTTTTGGCCACGCAATTTCATGCTGGCAGTTATAACATATATATATTGCAGAATGTTTGTACTGGGTGGAGTTGGAATCCATAATGGGTTATCTGTTTATAATCGTCGTACGAACCGTGAACAGGCAATTTGGTACTGACAGTTCTAATTTTAATTAGAATGAGGAACGTGAGATATTTATACTGTCGTTCTGGAAAACTGGAATAAGTACTGCGTCTAACAGTTTCCAAATCGCTTCATGCCATTGATTTAAGATAATTTTCTCAGTGTCCAGAATACATAGCACTGTTGGAAGAGTTTGCAAACCATAGGAGTCATCTGGTTTATACTTTATCTGCAAGCCTTAGGAATGAATGCAAATTCATAGTTCAAAAATCGTTCAAAATGTGGGATGCTTATGATTCCTGATTAACTTTCAAACTTTGGGATGAACTGTAGCTTTCACAATTTTCTACAGAGTCATTATATATAATGTTGGGATAGGTTAAGATAACGATGATGAAGAATAGGGTCATTATAATATGCTAACTCAAGGTTTATTTTCAGGGTTTTTGCACGTAATGTTATTGCCTATATGGGGAAGATGTTTTTAGCAGGATTTGTCAATGTTTTCTCTGCTAGCTCTCTAACTAACTGAAACCTGAACTGTTTTTTTATTTTTTTTATTTTTCAATTTTGTTTTATCATGAATGAATGGGATTTCAAATTCACGGTACATTACAATGGAGACACCCAGTGCGCTAGAACTTAAACGTCATTGTTTTGATTCAGAACCATTCTGCTATGCCGATTCGATTTCAGTAGTTCTCCCGAATTGCTACACCTTCGCGGTGTTGACTTGGAGGTTAAGTTTGCAAGTTCACTTTTAAATCTTCAAATCTTAGGAATGGACTGCGCTTTGATTGTTTTGACTAAAGGGAAATACGGTATACCAAAAAACAAAATTCATTCTACAACACAGCAGTTCGTTAAGATTCTTCCTATTCTATGATTTGCTTTTTACTCTAGCTTAAAGATCAATTTCCAAGAATTATCATCCCGAGTCCATCTCCACTAATTCTCAATTGGTACACATTTCCCCTGTTTTAGTGAGGCTTTCTTTTCAGTTCAGGTGTGTCAATAGGATTCTGTTAATCTTCTATAGCATTAATTTTTCTTTATACTTTGATATTTACATTAGTTTACTTAGTTTATTCTGCCTTTAATTTTTGGATCAATTATTGTGACATTAATGCCTTTTCCTCGTTTATGTTGAAATCATGATTGCGTAGTACAATGCTATATCAAAGGTTAAAACAATTGTTGGAGATAATTTGGAACCTACTCCATGGCATTTTTTCCTAAAAAAAGAGCTTCCTTCGTCAAGCAGCTACAGCCGTGCATCAGCTATTTTTCAATGCACTTATTTGAGTTGCTCATTGCCTTTGAATGGGATGGCACTGAATCAAAATGTGAGCCACGATTTACATGACAGTAATCTTTCATGCCCTGATTTTTTCCAATGGATTCATGAAGACCTTGCACCTTGGAGGCGTAGTGGCATTACTAAAGAGAGTATGGAAGCTGCCAAAGACCATGCTGCATTTAGGGTTCTGATTGTTGATGGTCGTTTGTACGTGGAGCCGTACTATGATTGTTTCCAAAGCAGAATGATGTTCACAGTTTGGGGTTTGTTGCAACTCTTGGATCGGTATCCTGGGATGGTGCCTGATGTTGATATTATGTTTGACTGTATGGATAGGCCTATGATTCAAAGATCAGTATACAAACAAAAGAGGAAAATTGCACCAGCCTTGTTTCGGTACTGCAGCAACAGGGATCACTTTGATATACCATTTCCAGACTGGTCATTTTGGGGATGGTAAGGGAATCTTTTATAGCCCAATTTTTCAAGTTTCACCAACTGATTCTTAAAGGAATTCATCTGTAAACTGATAGCTCAAACTCATGTACTATGTAGTTTCTGAACAATAGCAATTTATTTACATGACATAATTTATAACTATACATTTGATCCTGTTAAATTTTTTCTATTTGTTTACTTATTATCTGATTCTCCATCCAATTTGCCCTTCCTTTCAGCCACACATTGGTAGCTTCGCTCAGCTGTTTGTCATTCACTGTCGTCATCCAATATTGAGGACATGAATCCGATTCTTTCTGCAGCTTCATTTTTTTAAATGTTCTTCTTCTTCTTTTTAAACATGGACCAATTATAGCTTCCTTAATTTCCGTTTCTGTATTTGAGTGCATATTAACAATTCTTATGTTCTATTTCTGTCGTTTATCTTTGTGCAGATCATATCAATAATGTTCAATTTGTGTTTTCTTTCCCCTTTTTCTGTTCTTATGATCGTGAAAAGAATACTTGGTTCTATCCTGTGACCACGTTCTTATCATTTTCTTTGATGATTTCATTGTTCGATGAGAGATTCTTAATTTATTTTAAGAGTTTGAAGAAGCGTAAGTTTTCTAGGTATGTTGGATTCTTCTGTGTTTAAACAAGCAAACACTATCTGTAGAAGCATCACCCTTATTTTCAAGTACGCTCCGGTGGAAAATATGTTTCTCTAAGCGCAATGACTTGTGAGGGCAAAAGTTTATTTATCTCTATTACTGGTAAACATGTTGTCTGGTTTGTGGTTGTCTGATACACTTTTGTTTTACCTTTGTACCCGGTATGAACATATTCAACTTCTTTATTCAAATAAATAAATATATAGTTGTTGTGCATCCTTACCTACCTTTACTCTTACCTTTGATGTTCGAAATGTCATTACAATTAGAGTTGCTATTCCCACAAAGACATGCCATTTGCTGAATCGAAGTGATCATCGTTCTATATAGTATCTACAAGGCATAGTTAATATGTAATGTGCAAGTTCACGTCATCCGTATCAGGAAAAAAATAATTAAAAAAAGGCTTTACTCTGTTAAAATATTTTTTGAGTCACCATTGCTTACAATTTCAGTATTTCTGCTTTTTGAATGGTAATGTAAAATTTAGTTGATATGCGAGTTGGATACTTGGAATGATCAACATAGATGGATGTTTTCAGGACGGAAGTAAACATAGCACCTTGGGAAGAGCAATTCAATGAAATTATGAGAGGCTCAAAAGAGGTGGAATGGAAATTGAGAACACCAACTGCATACTGGAAAGGAAATCCTGATGTTGGTTCTACGACAAGAAATAAATTAATCGCGTGTAATAGCACCCATGACTGGGGAGCAGAAATTTTGAGACAGGTGAGTTTGATATTATTGCATATTTTTCACCAGGAATATTGGCTACATTAACAATTTTTCTTTATTTCTTTTCTTGTTTTTGAACATGAAAGATATGTCGACAACGTAGGTATTGTGCTCCATAGTTTTATAATTGATAAAAATCTTCTTCTTACCTGTTTAAAAATTACTTATCATTGATCTGTTTACAGAACTGGATAGCAGAAGCAGCAGAAGGCTATGAGAAATCTAAGCTGTCAAAGCAGTGTAAGAATAGGTGAGAAAATCTTGGACATCATGTTTGGGTTTAACATTTGTACCAATTATGGACCAGAGAATCTTTCAATGTCTTTAAAAGTTCCCTATAAACATAGATTCAATATCATTAATGTTTTCCCCTCAAATTTCCAGGTTTAAAATTTATGCAGAAGGGTTTGCATGGTCGGTGAGTTTCAAGTATATACTTTCCTGTGATTCGCCAGTTCTGGTCGTTTCTCCTGACTACTATGACTTTTTCACACGTGGACTAATCCCAAGAGAACACTACTGGCCAGTGCGATTAGCAAAGCTTTGCCCTTCAATCAAGTTTGCTGTTGATTGGGGCAACAGCCATCCAAATGAGGTACTCATTTATTTTAGTTCTTATAAATGTGGAATGATAAAAACCTCCTTTTCTGAACCGAAAAATGGACAGAAGCAGTTGCTGATTGAAAAAAATAAAGCCCCAGAAAGATTGAACATTGTAAAATACTAAAATTCCTTAGTCATCTTTCTGAGAAGTGTAATTGTTACCTATTTTAGTATCTATGGACCTAGGAGACAGCCTATTGAATTAAGGAATACCATTTCATTATGTGTGTCTTATATTCTTTTTCTTTGTTTTTGAAGAAGGAAACTGGTTGTTTGAGAATATGAATATGCGTCTAAATATTTCAAATTTTATTTTCTGCTACAGGCAGAAGCCATTGGTGCAGCTGGCCAACGCTTCATGAAGAACTTGAATATGGATGTTGTTTATGACTATATGTTTCATCTTATTTCTGAATATTCTAAATTGCAAAAATTCAAGCCTCGGATACCTTCTACAGCCCAGGAGGTGTGCAAAGCTTCAGTACTTTGCCTCGCAAATTCCAAGGAGAAGGATTTTCTTAAGAGGTCTGTTACAAAAACTGCACAGCATCCACCTTGCTCCATGCCTGAGCCTCGTCATGACGTGATTTTGGGTTGGGTTGGTAAGAACAAGATGATTAATAAAGAATTAGTTGATATGGAAAATGAGGCAGCTGGTAATGTGAATAGAGAAGCCAAGATACAGGACAGAAAGGTTGAAGAAATTCCCACAAATAGGCCGGTCAGAGATAAGGCACGGAACAAGAGGAGGATGAAAAAAGGGACGAAGCAGACATAATTTGAAAATATTGCATTCCTGTTCACTTGATTTTGTCAACCTTCTATTTTATGTTGTTATGCTGTGATTCATTCCTAGATTTGCTATTTAGCATTTGCTTATTCCACTTTATAGATATAAGAGTTGCAGTGTAATTCACGCCGATGATTTTTATTTGGTGAGCATTTTTTGATTGCTCCTTTGCATGATCGAATTTTGTTGTTTCATTGGATGAAGGTGTGGTCAAGGATACGATGCAAGGAGCATCATGTTAGATACAGTGTATCATATGGTATCTGTAACTGGTTATTTTTCGTGATTCCAATTATTTATATTACCTATTAATAATTTTGAGAAACGTTAACTGAACGTATTTTAAGAGTGTTTTTTAGAGAATAATTTAAAAGTATTTCAATGTTTGATAATATGCTATAATAGGTGGTTAAAGTCTCTATCTTATTGTCTTGTTAGGTAAAAGGTTGCTAATTCCAGTTACACTCAAGCTATTGTTATATTCCTCTAAAATTCATCTACATCCCCCTCCCAAAAAACCAAAAAGTGAAAATCAAAACAAAACATAAGCTAAAAACCAGAAATGAAATTCAACGTTGATAATTAGAACAATGTTGTTAAAAATAATGTTACAATGACAATATACTATGCTAACAAATGAAGTATTTTTAATCTTCATCTAAAAAAGATTATGGTGCGGATATGCTAAATATCTGTGACAGATAAAGATGGATGCATCACAAGTCATAGGTTTGGTGGGAACACATGGATATGGATTTTCGACAATTATAATTGTTGTTTTTGATATTCCATCACTGTGAAGATGTTAAACCAGAGCCATCCAGTAACTGAGTGCTGAGGTTATCCATTAATTGAACACTGGAGGTGAAAATAATCAAGAATGTTCTGCAGTATGATTCTAGTATGCCATGAATTGTTACGAGAAAAGATCTGAAAAGATTTTAGTATACCATAGATAGTGAAGTTCTACAAGAGAAACTAGATTGCAATTGCTAAACATAGGATTTTGGCAGTATAATTTTGGAAGGGAGAAGGTAATGAATTAGCCAAAAAAACAAATCTTTTCCACAACTGTGCATGAGTTTCATACTATCATCATCGTATACCTTTATCCCAAATACATGACATGCTCGGTTGCAGCAGGCAGGGGTTCGACATGGAATCGTCTGTGTCTATCCACAGGTCTGTTTGACGCCCTGCTTTTCATACAATGTACTTCTAGAATTAATAAAGGCAATTATACTGTGTGATCAGTATCTTATTTCCCTGCCCCATTCTGAAGCGCTGCAATTGCTTTGGTTGAGCTACATTTGTGTTGTTCATTACAAGAAGTTAAAAACATATAAACTTCTGCTAGGAAGCCGACACCAGATCCTTCTTTAAAAGCATCATGTTAACAGTTGACAATCCTTTATAGCTCAAAAGAGCAATTGGAATACAGTAGTTTTGCCATAACTCTTGGCGTTTGGTATACATATTTTCTTGGATGTGAATACAGTTAAATCCAACGCAATACAATTCTCATACTTGTAACAAATGCTTTTGTAACTCTAGCTTTGAATTGAAAAAAATGTCCGTTCTCAATGTCCATCCCACCAAACAGGATTCAAGGAGGACCAGTAGATGACCAAAAGGTTAAACTTCTTTTCTTAAGTGGCCGCTCTTAAGCTCAAACCCGAGCCTTATGACTTGAGAAATACATGCCTCACCATCATTCCAATTTTTGTCACAAAGATAGATGAATTAACAAGAAGCTTCACCATATTTTCAAATTCACCAGTAATCTCCACATGAACATGAGCCATGGTGAAAATGATGGAAACGGTTTCTATCCCCCAACACAATTTCTCTCTTGACAATACGGGATGCAAATTTAAAAACTGTATGGCAATCCCCACATACCCGGAGGTTCTTCTTGATTCGTATGGTGGATCCGGCAGGCAGGTTGAGAAGTCCAAATGCCAGAGCCAACTTTTCGCTGTGGTGACCCAGAAGTTTCTCCCTCTGCTGCTCCTCCACATCATGTAGGGAAAACTCAGTCTCAGGTACATACCCAGCATCCTTCATTTCCTGATTTAAAGAATCCAACAAAGCATACAGCTCTTCTGATTGACTATGTGATGTATCCCCTACAACAAAAACATGCACTTTACCTTTATAATCAATCCAACTTTTCCCCGTGTCTTTCTTTAAACCAGTGTCCCTAATCCTTTTCCAAATCTTCTCTACATCATCCCATTTCTCAGCTGCAGCATAGGTATTTGACAGGAGGACATGATTTGAAGCACGTTGTGGCTCAAGTTCAAAAAGCCTCTCTGCTGCCTCTCTGGCCAGAACCAGGTTGCCATGCACCCTGCTTGCTCCAAGAAGGGGTCCCCAAGTAGCAGCATTGGGCTTGCAAGGCATTGTTCTAATGATATCCTCAGCCTCATTCAATCTACCAGCCCTGCTCAAGAGATCAACCAAGCAAGCATAGTGATGAACATTAGGTCTAATACCATAATCTCTGATCATTGACTCAAAATAAGCCCTACCTTGCTCTACCATCCCTGCATGGCTACAAACATGAAGAACTCCAACAAAAGTCACTTCATTAGGCTTAAAACCTGCCCTTTTCATGTCATCTAACATCTGCAATGTTTCCTTCCCTTTCCCGTGCTGAGAAAGCCCTGTGATCATAGCATTCCATGTTACCAAATTTCTCTGATTCATGCTCTCAAAAACCAGTCTTGCATCCTCTATCACCCCAGACTTGGCATACATATCAACAAGAGCACTGCCCACAACAACATTAGAGCCAACAAAGCTCTTCAAGCACAAAGCATGTATTTGAGCACCCTCTAGCAAGGCAGAGAGTTTTGAACAAGCACTCAAAGCACTTGACATAGTAAACTCATCCTGCCAAATTCCTGCACAATGTGTTTCCCTGAACATCTTCAGAGCCTCCTCAAATTCACCATTCTGACCCAACCCTGCAATCATGGCATTGCAAGCAACTATGGATTTCTCAGACATTTTCCCAAACACAAGCCATGCTTCCTGCATTTTCCCACACTTAGAATACATATCCAGAAGAGCACACTGCACTTTAACATTAAACTCATCTGGATTCTTCACGATCAGGGCATGGATCTGCATGCCCTCTGCAAGAAATTTTCCACGTGCAGAAGCACCTAAAACGCTGCTGAAAGTGAATTTATCAGGAACCATTCCTCGTTGCTGCATCATTCTTTGCAAACACTTCAGTGCCTCAATGCCATTACCGTTGTGGGTATACGAAGAAATCATGATATTCCATTTCACCAGACTTCCTTCAGGCATTTCATCAAACAGTCGGTGTGCATCCTCTTGGATTCCGCATTTGCCGTACCCCTTTAGAAGATAATTGGCGTGGAAAATCTTGGTTTCTTTGCCTGTTTTGATGATTTTCGCGTGAAGAGCTTTTCCGCGAAGTATGGATTTTGAATCTGTGCATTCCTGCAAATAAGCCAACGTGTCCTTGGATTTCAAAACTGTCCCATGGCAAAACAAACGTGCAGTTTTGCAGATGGAATTTGTCAAATCTGTCAATGAGTGCATCGAATATCCTAACGGAAGTGGAACTCCGGATTGCATGGACGAAATCGAAATGTTCCATAATTGCATCTGCTTGCGGGAATACATCAAGCATTGTACGCATGAATTTAAAATTTGCAAAGTGAAGGCTTTTACCATGCAAGAGCATGACGATGCCTCAGGCCAAGGGATAGCAAACTTTCTAAAGCTTCCGAGAATCCCGTTTTCTTAGAAAACAGTTTTTAAGGCGGTATGAGTAGTGGAATCACAATACGGTCAACCTCCTCAGACTCGATATCCTTCATAACCCGATCCTGGAATAAAATTTTAACCTACTACGGAATGATTGAAGTATACTTTGGCTGAAATGTTATTTTTTTATTTATGTATGGTTTCTTCCTTTCAATTTCTTCCAGTCTCTTACAAAGTTTTATATATATATGTGTATGTACAAAGTCTAATACCTATAATACCTTTTATAAGAACTCCTATAATAAAATAATAAGTTGAGAAGGGATACGGTCAGACTCCACAAAAATTTTCAAAATAATACCTAGTGATGAGACGCGACATGCATGNTAAAAAAAATTTCAAAATAATACCTAGCATAAAAGACTTAGATGTTNCGTCTTTCCCTGCAATATCGCGTACGCGATATCGCGGTCCGCCNTTCGTATGGTGGAGTGTAGGGGTACCTCGCCACTCATCAATAGGTACTCTCCAAAATATATAGTTTAATTAAAACTTTATATAACTCAACATTGTCCATATAAAATCAAATCTATGACTTGGAGCTTCCAAATCAAGTGTCTTACCACCACACTAATACCTTGTTGTTGGTAATCCAAAATTTGAATGAACACATATTGTGATGAAAGATCAACAACTAATGACTTGATATCAAAAGTCTTAATTGCATCAACATCACTAGAGGAAAGTATCACAACTTTTTTTTCACTAGTTTGTAAGTGATGAGTCATGATTTGCTTACCCTTGACATCAGAGCCTTGTTATCAGAGCCCTGATGTCGGATACCCAATGTCTGGATGCGATGTCAAGTATTTGACATTGAGGTATATACGTTGGCCTATAAATATAGTGCCTGGGCTTCAGTTTTGCATCAGTTTTTCATAATTTTGTCAATAGAGTAGCCAAATTCTTGTAGCTTTATTTCATAATCTTAGAAAATAGGTAGTGAATGCCCGCAGAGTGAATCTGAGTTAGTTGTATGAAGTCTTATTCGACTAGCAATGTACCTAGACATATTCCATCAACAGCAATAAGATTGAGATTGATTCTTATTCATTGCAGCACTTTGACGTATATTCGATTTACTTTCCATGCAGTTTACTTTTCATGTACTTAGTTAATATTTATGTTTTCATGCATGTTAATTAATTAAGCACATAAGTATGATCGCTAGGAGCATGTGTATGACTCTTGGTAATCCCAGCAACACTTAATGCTTAACGTTATATGTGTTCAGGATGTGCATAGGAAGTGAGATCGAGATACTTATGTTAGGGTAGTTGATTATTAATTAGCAATTAGATTAGTTAAATTGATTCCAAATTGAGTTTCAACCTATTGTTAATTGTAGAACAATAAAATATAAAATAATAAAAATCATATGCCTCACTCTGGACTAAACCATTCGTGACAAAGTTACCATAGTCCAAGTGAAAGATAGTGAATCGTGACAAAGTTACCATAGTCCAAGTGAAAGATAGTGAATTGCGAGTGTGAATGCTTGTGATTCATATGGTTGGGCACAAAGATAGCTTGTTGTTCATCATTAAGTATTCATTTTGAGAATTAACAGAAATTTCTACATTTATAAAAAAGCAAAAAAATTCAATATTGGTTGAACATGTTGAGAGTAATATAAAATCCCCTATAAGAGAATTTTAGAGAATTCAAATTCACTCAAAAAAATTAAAAACAGAAAAATTAAATTTATTGAAAAATAAACTTAAAATCTAAAAAGACATCAAATGCACTTAAAAAAAATGGTAAGAAAGGCTGAATTTTTGTTTTATTCTGACAATAAGGCTAAGCGGTATTATTAAAAAAATGTTTCCGATCTCCACCCGCCAGTTTTTTAACAATATTTTATTTTTAATAGATCACACACATTTTTAAAATCAGCTAAACCTTGTTTAAAAAAACTTTACTATGTTACAGTAATTAAAGAGTGACTTAACAGGACAGCAACAAAACATAAAAGAAACCATCCTCCACCGCCAGAATCATGTCACGAGAAAATTCGGAGTAATATGTTGGTCTTCACTCTCCAGTATCGTTTGAGTTGCGATTACCGTGTCAAATTGTAGCGCTGGAGCGATTCCTGCATCACTGAAATCTTGCTTTTCCTACGCAAACGTAGATAAAATGGGTTACCAGGAATCGATGAAAGGGGATTCTGAGAGAACTGAATTCAGAAAGGCCGAAAAGAAATACAAGCGATACAAAGCTGTTCGAGGTTCTGTAATCCGGTATGCTATTTTAACCCAGTTTCCAGCTTCTCCTACAAAACACTATTTGTCCTCGTTGCAGAATAATAGTGATATTTTTCTGTTCATGCAGAGGCGAAAATGTTAAGGTACCGCCCACGGATTTGTCCCAAGTTCTGGATTTTAGGAAGATTTTAAAAAAATTCAGAGAGACAGGAAGTACCCCGGATGGTTTTACTGTCAGTTTTGATGAGAAATCAGCTTTACCTGTTATTACAATGGCCGAGCGTCCGGGTATGCATCTTGCTGTATGCTTTTACTAATCGCCTCACCACTGCGAAATTTAAAAAGAAAAAGAAGAAGAAGAAGATCAGGAATGATTTTGAAATAGAAATAACATTAACGTCCGTAAGGATATAGTATTAAATTGATATTCTATAAAAAAAAGTATTTGGATTTTAGCTTGTCTAATTTTCTTCAATCTGCAAACTGATCTTGATGTTCATATGACATTCAGCTAATCATGTTCTGATTCCAATACTTTTTTTTTTCCAAATTTGGCATGTGAGCGAATATTTTTAATCTTATGATCATATAGAAATGGGTGAATATGAACTTGATAATTGAATTCAAGGATAGAATGTCTATGTTTTACATGGCTTGGAGTGTTGGGAGCAAATTTCAGAAATATCTAGAGCTTGTGAAGTGCAAGTTGAAAAGAAATTTTAGAAAGAATATATGATTTAAAACATATTTTTTATGTGCTATGTAAATAAAAATGATAAAACTACTATATGAGATGATCTCTGCAATAATTTTTATAGATGACACTTGAATATAAGCTTTGGGAACAGAAAGCAAGTTTTGGGAGGGTGAGAAAATGATAATTGTTAGGGAAGTGTGCTTTGGCCTAGCATTGGCTTTAGTTTTACTTATCTTAGAAAACACTTGTTCATTTGTTTTAAGAAAATAGAGCCTCTGCTATACACTGTTGGGCATGCAAAGTACAGATTATATGTTCAAAATATATAAAGATTTATCCACCAACAAGGTGTGCACAAAATGATACAGGTGCACTGTGCATTGAAAATATATAATGAAGACCCCGGCGGCTTACAGGTCGAGTGGGGTCAATAAGGGAGCACAGCTGTACAGGATGCTCTTAAATTCACATGATAAGAAAAAGATGAGAAGCAATCTCTCTAAAAGTAACAAATAAACCTTAAATTTTGTCTTGGGTTGGCAAGATAGAATCCTGATCTCAGGTAACATCATTATCGTTGTCTTAGCTGTATCCTATCTACATGGGTTGGCTGTATAAATTCTTTTCCACTATTCATTTCTATTAAGAGCCAAGTTAACATGAATACCCAAAGCTTGGATATCTTTTTTCTGGAAAAACTTGCTTGATCAATACATTTTTGCAAGATTGCTTATATTAAATCATTACTGAAATTAAGATTAAGTTAATTTATTAACTTGCAATTGTACATTTCAAGATAAATGCAAGTTTACAGTGGTGGTTCTTCCAAGCTTCATGCCTACTTCTACAGATACCTTGTTTTGGAATTGAGTCACTAATTTTTGTACTACATTGTGATGATGTTTTTTGGATGAATTAACAAATGAAATATAAGANCATTGTGATGATGTTTTTTGGATGAATTAACAAATGAAATATAAGATGCGATTCCTTGATGTATACTATTTGCATATGATATTGTGTTAGTGGATACCACTCAAGAAAATATTCCTTCTAAAATGGAGAAGTAGAGACATGCTCTAGAATCAAAAGACTTAAAAATTAGTAGAGGTAAGATAGAATATATGGAATACAATTTTAATAATAGCACAAACATTTGTGAGATAGAAGTGACAATTCAAGGTCAAAAAGTCCCTCATTGCAAATAGTTCTGCTACCTAGGATCAATCCTCCAATCAGATGGTGAAATTGATAAAGATAAAGGAAATAAATTTGAGGTAGGATGGTCAAATTACAGACAAGCTAGTGGTGTTTTATGTGATAAAAGAATGCTAATAAAACTGAAGGGGAAATTTTAGAGGACAATAATCAGACCTTCTATCTTATATGGTGTTGAGTGTTGGGTAGTACAAAAGAGACATGAACAACAAATCAATGTGATAGAAACACGTATGCTTAGATGGATATTGAATGCTACCAGAAGAGATAAACTAGACATTAGAGGAAGACATGGAGTGACTTCTATTTGAAATAAGCTATAAGAATGGTGGCTTAGATGGTTTG
>MNCI01019212.1:15310-26090 GCA_015680685.1 Gnetum montanum | reverse complement strand
ACAATAACTTTATTCTTTGATCATGTGCTTATATAGTTTGAAATTCTTGCAAATATTGTATTAGATATATAGAAGAAGTATAGTTGAGAAGATATTAGTGAAGGATGATGGCATGCTAGGTTATGTAGCAGCAAGGCAAGAAAGGGCACGTGTAGTGAAATCATAGTCGATCTAGAAGATGTTGCAATGGTGGATCTAGGTAAACTTACTGAACCTATAGGAAATTTGTAGGAAGTCAACACTAATTGACTAGGTGTTTGGATTAGTGATTGTTAGGGCATAGTTCATCTTGAGTTCACCCTCCATTTCATAGTGATTTTGGCACTCTAGGATGGTATCAAGCAATGCTCTAAATGGCACACCTCCTAACATCCATCCCCTCTTCCTTTCAAGAATTTTAAATAGATGATTCATGAAACCTTTCTAAATTGACCTTCACATCATCACATAGATATAAGGATGACAAGATAGAGGAAGGAAAGATTAAAAAAGAGAGTGAATACTGAGGTGTTAGACTAGTGGTAAGACCTTGATTTGAATGCTCCAAGTATTAGGATTTTTTTCTTTTCAATAAAGGTTAAGAAAGGTTTAAGAGCTAAGAAATTCAAGAAAGGGTACTAGAATTTTCATTAGAAAATTAAGAAAGAGTTTCATCCAATCTATTTGGAAGGAGAAAGGCAAGAAGAAGAGTTCAAGGAAGAAGAAAAGTAAGAACCAAGGAGCAAAAGATTATGAAACTTCATTAAAGATGTCGTGTGGTGAATAACCACATTCAATGTTTTAACTAAAAAATTCTTAAAATGCTTTAAGTATGAAAATTTGTTTTTCATGTATTTGTACTTATGTTCTTAACTTTGCCTATGGATTCAACATTAATTTAAAAATTAACCTACTCAAAAATCTCTATATTAACTTCTTATACAAGCATGAATGTGGTCTCCATCTTGGTTCTTTCTTGTTCTAAATATTATGTTGTTGGCATAGTGGAGGTACTTCTACCCCTCTAATTTCCATTCATATGAAGGTAAATAGAAGTTAAGTAACATGAGAGCAACAATTGGAACTAAGAATAAAATCATAGGCATATAAGCCTAAAAAGGGAAAGGAGGACCTTTAAACACTACTCCAAGTCGAAGTTGTATTGTGGGTGAATAACATTTGAAATTGCACAAAAAATCTTGAAAGTTGGTAGCTATTTGTAATGTACTATGATTATCACTTATTTCAAAGCCATTGAACAATGGTATTTATAATGGTCCCAATTATTACTTACAAGATAATTGTTAAGTTTAACTAATTCAATAACTATTACTTGTGGTAGTTCCAATTATTTATTATAAAGACACATACTATGTTAAAACATGGTTAGGATTCACATAAAAAATTAACATCTTAAAAAATTGATGGTATAACATTCTTTTGACGTATAGTAGATTGTGATGGTATAAGAATTTGATCTTATTTTATATATTTTTAAAAATTAATATTTAAAAGCAATTGTAAGAACTTCCAACCCTATGTAGAATATGGATAGAGGAATGGGAAGATGCTCTAATGCAATGTGCTCCCCAAATGGCTTGAGAAAATAAGTATTAAAGATAAATGCAATGATCTTTAATTAAAAGGCAAAATAACTACAATGTAACAGTTGAATGCTTCTCCGTTGCACCACAAGTACATACCTGAAATTTGCTCCTCTCGGTGAGAGAACATCGTATAATAGTTAAGGTGTTACGCTTCTTATTTTACATAGAAGCTAACACATTTGTTTTAAAGGGAAAAAAAACAGAAGAGATCAAATAATCCCAGACGCCTCTCAAAACTCAAACCAACAGAATTAATGAAAGGGTGTTTTTTTTTTCCTTTTTACCCTTAAATTTCGAAATCATAGCAATGCCTATCTTCTCTCGCATATCAGGAATAAACGGTCTCCATTATCCCCGTACGAGACAAGAAAGAAATATTCTACTACAATTTGTTTTTAATAAAAGTAAATTGAAAACACATGCTGTTATTGCATGGAATAGAAAGAGGCAGAGGCAACTGCAGATGCGGCCATGGGCGTTCTGAGGAATTGGATACTCATCACACCATTCATGATTCGCAGACCAGGCCAAGGCCAATACACTCACTCGCAGGTACAAGTGCTGTTCCAGGTATTGTCTTTTGCCCAATTTTTGCTTCTCACATTCCACATGCTTGCGTCATCCAGCGCCACACACACTGCTGTTCACGTTTTTGGATATACCTGCACAAACCCACCCACAGTAACATTCATACTCATATTCAACCACACTTTACAGCAGCAGCTGCATATACATAGATAGCCATTATATATTTACCCCCAAAATTTTCGTTCTCATGAGAAGCTTGTCCTGCTTGCATGAATGGTGATTGTCAAGATTTCCGATGAATGAAAGCAATTTTTTTCAGGATTGTGATGAAGGAATATTTGGTTGTTAGTTGTATGTGACTGTGATGCCCTAAACCTTTTTTTCTTACCCGTAACCAGTTTCAGGCCAGGATTCAGATTCGGCCCTTAAAAAACAGAAGGATCAAAATTAGCTCAATGCACTTACGAAGTTTCCAAGCAATTCTGGTCAGAGTCGTAAGGAATTATCATTTGGTTGTTTCTCATTGGAAAGCTTTTTGAAAAGTATGCAATCCACAAATCCATATGAATTAGAGACGGAATTAGGGTGGACATTAAAATCCATGCACCAGGTTTAATCCTTGAAAATTCCTGTGCAGTAAATCAATGGTTGTCCAAATTACCATTACCAGCATTGATGTTTTGTTTTATTATCATAGTAGAAGTTGAGATTAGCCCTCAAAAAGTTGTATGTTTGAAAAAGGCAGTCTTATTTGGAAAATTTCATGGAGTTCTATTTTGTTTGAATCTTGAGTTGTGCAGCGAGCAACTGTGTCAAAGAAGTTGTACCCTTCCCTGCTACCTGGATTCCAGTCTCCTTCATCTATACCCACAACAAAGAAGGAATATCCATCCATATGCCAAGACTGGACCACATCTTCCTAGTTCTGGAATAGAGTCTCCACGAATGCTCTGAAATCTGCTGCCATAACAGAGGCCTGAAGGTACCCACTTCCCCCTGTTGGTCCATCAGAGATGGAGCCCAAAGACAAAACTCCTTGTACTTTGAAGTAGTCTGCTAGCTTTACGGGTGTATCAGGATCATTGAACAAGACCTCATTCAGTGCATATCTCTGTTTTCCTCCTATCATGGGGCTAGAGCTTGCTAATTTGATGGTTCTTGATGGCATGAACTTGCCATAGTGGTAGATTTGAGGTCCACTTGCTGTGAGATTCCATCTGCAGTGAGTAGCATCAAAATTTATGAAATGGAACAACAAATTTTATGCATCTTATGTTAAAACATATTTACAGAACTAGGAAACAAAAAATATACAGAAACATGATTGAAATCAGATCTTAGATCAAGTCCAAAAACTTAGGGGAATCTTGTCCCTACATAAGCAGAAATTGCAAAGTTGGATAGACGATGATTGAACCTCTACAGGAATAATAATAATAAATGCATGTGCACTTTAAATCATAAAGGATACCATGCTTTGCACTAGTCTAAGAATGGTGGTATAATACTTAATGCTGAAACTTGTATCAACGGACAAATTGAAGAGGACTTTAGTAAGCATAAGTTTAGGCCATTAGTTCAAAATCTGAAAATCATGATTGTGGCATCATTTAGGGCTTTTAACACACCTGATAATCTTGTGGATATGTGCAAGGGGGCAGTTCACCAATGGCTTAATTAGTGATAGGCTATAACTTAATATATGGGTTGACAGACCAACAGATTACACATTAAACTGCCACTTACATACGTTATTGCCCAGATTTTGTGAGAACTAATATATTGTGGGCACCAAAACTGTTATGACACTAGAATTAAAGAAGAGCACCTGATGGTCTTGGCCTGGTTTAGCGACCACCCAATCTCATCGGTTGGCCTGGGAGGCAGAGGCCTTGAAACAGAGCTCTGAGAGTTGCTGTAATGAAGGACAGCAATTCTTGTGAGAATTGGTCGGGAGAAACGAGTTGATGCTACAATGCAATAGTCCATAGTCCATGGGAGGCTGATCCGCTGTTACAAGAATAGAGAATGACCATCCCAAGCGTATGTCTAGAGAATCATATATAATCTGTGCTATATGGGATTCCTCCACTTCCACTAACTTCATTTTGTGCCCAGAAATTCTGAAGCTAAAGCTGTTCTCCAAACCCACATTGGAGGTTCAGAATTTGTATGTTTTTCCTGTTACCAAAAAGACAAAATTAAGAACTATCGTTATCAGTAAATTCCATGATTTAGATGCCTATGGCAGGTAAGAGATTATACCTTGTTGCTCCACACGGAATGCTGTGCTATTTGGACCTCTGCCATTGATCAAAACTCCGTCTGGAATTTTCCCAAGTCAACTGTTTGCCTACGAATCTGCAGAAAAAGTGCAAGAGAACCCATATATGAAATCTAAACTTTTGTGTAGTAGTAGTGAGATAGATGTGGCTTGCTCACATGCCAGGCTAGTAAGTCATTTCTCAAGGACTATGATTGTTAGCAATGGATTTATGCCTTTTTTTTCCCAGAAATCAACCGTTCCTGAATGTAAGTGGAATAAAGCCAAGAATTCAGCATATCAAATCTGGCATCTAGGATGAAACAATAAGGGTGGAAAGCTGAACACTAGTGTAGTAGTGTGTCAACCTAAAATAAAATCCGCATTTATAAGTTTGAAACAACGTATGAAAAATACATCTCCTGAGCAATAGTAATTCTACGAAAGCCATATTGAAAAGTTGAATTGCATAGCTGAATTCAAGTTTTATAGAGCAAATAATAGAAGTACAGGTAAGTTTATAAGTTGAATTGCATAGCTGAATTCAAGTTTTATAGAGCAAATAATAGAAGTACAGGTAAGTTTATATCGGTGTTTGCTATCTTGGATAAAAATTAATAATAAAAATCATAACAACGTTGACGAAATCAGAATCTGCTAAGGCAAGGAAATTTTGTTTGGAACCGAACATCATACCGAGTGATTGGTCTTGTACCAATCTCCAATGAGGACAGTATAGTCCTCATCAGGACTGGGAAATGCCATAGGAATACCAGGTCTACTCACAATCCTAAGTTCCCCAAATCCCCTGCTGCTTTATCGAAGTACATAAGAGAGGAAGTAGTAATAACTGGTAATCTGATCCTTGACTTGAAACTTGTAAGTGAAATTCTTACCAGGAGGAATGGAGCAGTTAGTGCCAAACATCCCATCTTGCCATGAATTTCTTCTCTGCTGAACTTCATTCCTGCAACANCTGCATCCAAAACAACCAAAATCATTAGCAGGCACCAAACCGTTGTCCCTTCCTATACAAAACTTACAAAGTTGGATACATGATGCTTAACATCAAATGACAGAATCAACATATACATGAATAATAATAATAAATATATATGTACTTTAAATCATAAAGGGTACCATGCCTTGCCCTAGTCTAGGAGTGGTGGTATAGTACATGGAAACACCCCAAAAAATTCATAAAGGGAATTCTGAAACTGATGTGGTTGAAGACATCCAAAACGATTTTAGTTGACATAAGTAAATACATTGCATTTTAATCTTAGTTTGATAGATATACAAAATAAATCTGAATAAAATAGTAAAATACATAAGCAGATTGATAAGGATTATTAAAATGGGTAACTTAATGGTCTAGAAACTGTTATAGGCCATTAATCCAAAATCTCAAGATGATGATTGTGGCATTGTTATGGATTTTAAACTACCTAATAATCTTATGTGAATGAGCAAGGGGGGCAATTTACCAGTGGCTTAGTCAATAGAAGGGCTAGAACTTAATTTCTGGCATGGCAGACCAACAGATTACACATTAAACTACCATTTACTTTATTGTTGGGATGTTGTAAAAACTTTGTAGGCACTAAAGCTATTTTGACATTCAAATTGAAGTAATATATTATGGGTATGAAAACTGGTAAAATTCAAACTGTGAAATCACTTTTAATTCTTCTGTTTGAGATATCTTGGGTTTTGGCTGCAGCTCACTCCTCTTTTAATGCTTTCCCGAATTGCTCAAAGCTCTTATTTTATAGATTTTTGATTCCAAACTCTTCTTCTAATGCTTTCCCCTAGATGCTTTTAAGTTCTTCTTGTGAGTTCTAATCTTATTGCTGCTCGAATGCTTTCCCCTAGATGCTTTTAAGTTCTTCTTGTGAGTTCTAATCTTATTGCTGCTCGAATTTTATGCTTTGCCTTAGATATTTTGAAGTTTTTCTTATGAGCTTTAATCTCATTGCTGTCTTATGTTTCGAAAATGCCATGCATGATGCTGGAACTGAACAGCACCTTCCTTTGAATATCATTTTTTGCTACTTCAGGTGCAATCGTCAAGCTGGTTCCTTTCTTAAGCTCACTTTTAGAAAGGTGCTCGTTCCTTTCTTAAGCTCACTTTTAGAAAGGTACAGATTCTTTTTTTTTTATCACAACGTTGAACATTGCAGAAAAGTAGATGCAAATGTGGTCATTTAATAAGAAAACAATGCAGAAACTTCACAAAATGAATTCCCATAAAAATTAATGTGAACACAGAGCACTACCTTGTAAGATGATTTTTTATAAAAATTAATGTAAATATAGGGCATTCTCATTTTGAGAAAGAAAAGGATGATTTAGATCCAGTACAAATGAGCCTTTTTCAAAAAATTGGTAAGGAATAAGTTGAAACGTTTCCAGAAATGCATTGCTTGTAACTGTTTTGCTTTGTCCAGACATTCTTCTTGTAAAATATTATATACGGTTGCAGGATGATGGTAAAAGCGGAGGGCAGGGATGGCCAACTGAAGGCCAACCATTTAGCTTCGATCAGCAGCCGCCTCCTGCAGTATATTTGCGTCACAAAAGGATTCAAAGCCCATCATTTCCACATAGAGGCAAGGTAGATCTACAAGTTTAGCATGGTTCGGACCCGTAACAAAGCTGAACCATCCCTGACCTACAAGTTTAGCATGGTTTCAGGTATGGTATACTATCATAATAGTATTGACATAGTGTCATTCAAAGTAACAGTAACTTCAGCAAGATAAGATATATAAAACAATTAAAACACAGCTTATGTTGTATTAGCCTTGAATTCTTGCAAAGACTGTGAGGGAAGAACCTGGAAGGAAATGTGTGCACCATTTATCATTTCTTTTCTTTACTGCTAGCTGCCTCCTCAAAATACGCCAAAAAATAAACTCATTTCCAATAGAACCCTAGCAATCTCTTGGTAGGTTTCTTCATTGATCTCCGCTATGGTTATAACTTCTTTCGCCTCCCAAGAACCATATTCAAGTGCTGATCAATTGTTTCACTGGAACAAATCAAAGAAAGTTGGGAAAGAAACTTTAAGAAATACAAACATAAGAAATTACTGGTTTAGTTACCTTGAACAACAAAGTAAAAAGGAAAAAAGTTGGATAAACAATCACTAAACCAATCTTTATCTATCAAACACAGATATCATAAAAATACAAAATCTCTCTCTTGCGTAATCAAACATAGAAATCATAAAATTATAAAATCTTTAACAAAAGTAATATGTCACTAGCTAGAGAGAGAATAGGTTATTACAATTAGAGATTTTTTTGTTTAATCCTACTTCCTTTCAAATCTTTTTAAGGCATGGAAGCTAATTTGAACAAAGCTTAGAATGCAAAGGTCATGAAATTTTGCATGTGGGTTGATATCCACTACTTATGAGAATAGCTGAAAAAAAGTCATCTAAAATCAATGTCGATTTTTATAAAAACTTCATTTCCAACATTGAAAATTGAGACAATGTCCTCATAATTCAATTCTTCATATGTACCTATTGTGAATGAGTACCAATTTGAACATGCAAAAGGTCACGTTCTACCATTTTACAACCCAAAAATTTTCATCAATGTTTAAATTCATTTAGTATGCATGTTAATAGTGCAAGGAAATATTGGCACTCATAAAGTAAATGCTAAAGGCTCATTTGGAAGTAATAAAGGTTTACAATTATATACATATCAATGTTAGACTAGTTTTAAAGAAAAATGGTGAAAGTGGATAGAGACCTACTGCATGCCACATAATTCACATGATGCATTGAAAGCTCACTTTAGTGATTGCACTCAAGCTTATGTTTCGTCTACTCCAAGCCATACGTTGGTTACTTTAATAGCCAAATATTAACTCTTTCTATACAACTAGGGCATCACTCCAAATAGTGCTTTCAGATTTTTTGATCTCTTGCTCAAGATAGGAAAATGTAGCATCATCTTTGAATTCACTTGCTTTATAATGCATGCTATGAAATTTATATAGCATCTTATTCCAAAAGCAACAATGTCAAAGCTCTTTTCTAAATTGATGGAGATATTCAAGAGGAATCCCACTCAATATTACATGCATCGAGTCTCGTTTTGCTACTATGACTTGGCAAGTTGAGGAGATTGGGAGGCTAAAGCACTTTTGAATTGATGGTAAATTATCATGAGCAAGCCCCAAAATAATGAGTACTAACCTAAACCAAGGCTTTTAAAGTTAAAAAAAAAAAAGAGTTGGATTACAAGAACTCAAGTTAAACGATATTAACATGTGTTTTAATACCCACAAACTATTACATAAACTTTGCTAGCATGAGAAGCTAGATGTTCTCCAAGGTTAGGATACTTATTCAATGCATTTTTCAGCTATAATACAAGTAACTACATTGAAGGTGACCTTGAGAAAAATTAGAAATCACAATATGCTTAAAGTTGTCATAGGCTATTTGATAATCATAAACATTATACACCATAAAGTTGGAAAAAGAATAGTAAAATAAAGTACCTCTAATAATGTAGGATGCTAAGTTAGTAGTATGCACACTTTAAGAAACCCACCCATGATTTTGGAATTTTTCAAGTCTACATTGAGAGAAACATATCATATATATGGTGAGACAACCTATTATTTAACCAACAATGTGTAATGTATAAACACTAATATACCCCAATCCTAATGACAATCACAAAATAAAGCTAAACATAACATTAGTTTATTGCCTAGTCTCAATTTATAAAATTTAAAATTGTAAGAAAAGTTTAATTGTTCAAGAAAGCTTATCCTTATTTTTATTAATCAAGACACTCTATCCATTACAAACAATTTTTGAATTTCTGCAAAGAGCAATGAAAATATTTAGTCACATAAAAGAAAATTCCACACTCAAATATCCTATAATGTAAGATACTATTAAATTCAAGAATATGAACTTGTGGCTTGGGTTTTTTTTTTCGGTAAGACTCTTACCACTAAGCTAACACCTCAAGAATAACTTTAGCCAAGAATTTGCACAAAATGCATGCTTCAGTTATCATTATAAGATGATTTTGAATATAACCTAACAAATATCAACCAAATCAAAACTTTTCTTCTATCCTACAAAAAACTCTTTATTCAATCCTATATTTACAACATTATAGTATTATATAATTGTTGCATGCTACTGCAAAATATGCTCTAAGATAAAGAACACAAGCCCTAAGATATTTATAACACAAAACAAAAAGAATAACACTAGAATGACCAAAGGAAAAGCTAGCTATACATGTAATATAGAGCCATGAATCATAACATGCACAACAAACATGAGTAGTTTCACATATAGGCTACAATAGAAGGAAATTAGCTAAGCATGTTACTAACCAAGATAGAACACTAAATTTTTGGAAAAAATGTATATGTCACCAAATTTTTGGGTACTTTTACGATTAAAATAATTATTTGGATGTTGGTTTTTAGTTGGTGAATGCTAAAATAAAAATATAACACAATTTTTGATACATTGCGTCAAACAATGAGGATAAGAATGACATTGATGTTGTTATGAATTATCATATCGCCTTGCATTGATAACTAGTTGTAACACCATATTTATGAATCAAATTAAGTAAATCAATATAGGTAACAAAAAATTAGCACAAACATTTCTAAAGTAGAAAATCCTACTATAAAAAAGAAATGAAATATACTTTTCAAAAATAAAAATGGCTCATTAGATGAAGAATTGAAAGAAAACATTGCAAATGATGAGTGGAAAGAAAACATTTCTGAAGAAGACCAAACTATTGATGCATAAAACTTGCAAAAAGAACTTAAGTAAAAAGGCTTGATATGGTTACCTTATGCAACTACATTGAGAGTTAAAGCTAGCTCACTAGTTTGGCTCATTTTGTCAAGGCCCATCCAACTAATGAAAATGATGATAAACATGCTCAAGGATCTTACAATAACTTATTCCTGGGTATTATTCCTATTGTACTCTCATTCTCAAAACTGCACAAAAATGATCCAAATGCAATAAAATGATCATGCTAACTTTACACATTAAAGTGTTATGTGGTGCATTTGGATGTACTAAAAATTCTATGCTAGAAGAGAACTTTCAGTAGGTTGTAGAGATTTCTTATAATGGTGAACAAGAAGATGATGTATCAACAAAGAAGTCAAAAATGACATTCTTGTGTTGAGGCAGTGTAGAAGAAGAGGTTAGTGATGTATTTTCATCAGCAACCAATTGCTACATAAATTCCATCTCCAAATCACCTTTCACAATGATTTTTGCATAGATGATGCTTAAGAAAATTACATTTTTCATAAGAATTCCTTGGTAATGAACTTTTTAGTGTAATTCTAGATGATTTTTGTACTTGAAACATGATAGGAA
>MNCI01019210.1:0-40498 GCA_015680685.1 Gnetum montanum | reverse complement strand
AGTTATCAACATTCTAGAGGCTGAGAAAGCAGCTTGGAGTTTGCAGATTGAATGATTCTTGTTAAACTAATAGTTTGGAAATGTCGATGTATCAACCTCATTTATGCTAGGCACACAGCCACAATCAACACGTGTGTATCATTCTTCATTGTGGTGGTCTTGATCATTACGAGAGTTATGTAATATTCTAGGTGATTGATGAGTCGCCATTTAACCTAGCTGTGATATCGCGTCAGCCACGATATCATGTGCACGATATCATATCCTATCTCCTCATCTATAAATAAGAGGTAGATAGTTCCAATAATAAGTCAATTAGTAAGTCAGTTTTAGAGTTAGTTTGATTTTAGTTTTTATTTTTACTCTCAACCCTTCTCCTCCCAGTGTATGCCCGCAGTGTGGTGATTGTAATTGTACAGCATCCTTATTCGAGTGTGACATACTTGGACATGCACATGATCAAAAATAAAGATTGAGATTACTTCATCATTACAAAATTCAATTAGTTTAATTAATTAATTGTTATTATTATTTATTTCTTTCGTAGTTAATATCTCTTCATCTTCAACTCCTATTAAACGCGGAATGAGTACGACTTGATTACGAGCATTTAAGTTTGAGTACTTGGTAATCCAATAGCATACCTAGGATTTGCGCTTGGTAATCCCAGTGGTAGTCATGCATGAAGTCCAAGATGTGTATAGATAATCAAGGAACAGATGCTCATCGTACTTAGGCTAGCTAGATTTTCTCTCACCCTTTCTCTCTTAGCTTAGTGAACATTATTTTCCATTGACTTCAGGAGTAGCATTAGCATAGAAACACATCATACACCTCACTCTGGACTAAACCATATGTGACAAAGCTAATACTAATTTAGGTTGGAAGATAGCAAACTATGACTAAGGCTAATTGTCTAGGTGCCACAACTAGTCCGTCTATAGAGTTCAACTGGATCACTCGTGAAATGCTCATATTCGTATGGTTGAGTGTAGGGGTATCTCATCACTCATCATTGGTTCCATTGTCAGGGATGGTGCTAGTTATCTAGATTAGTTATATCATACAAGGTCACTATATAGGAATTAACGATATATCTTTTAGAAAGAAATAATTATAAAATGTCACATATAAATTCACACACAACTTCACAACCATGGCTCCCCTCCAAGACTATAACAATGCCACATCTAGTGGGAAAGTTCATTAGATAACCAATGAATTATATGACAATGAAGATTTGAGTATGCAACCCGAGGTGGAGGTTTCTTATAAACATAAACAAAAGCAATTGATGAGCTGCGATATCGCATACGCGATATCGCAGCTTGCCATTACATCTATAAATAAGAGGTGGCTTTTCCTTGTTTTGACATCTAGATCTAGACCCTTAGCCAAACTATAGCAGTTTTACCATTTTAGAGTTAGAATAATTTCCATGTGCCTGCAGTAGGAGTCTCAAAGTGAACAGATCTTTATTCGAGCAAATTATACCTGAGCACACATTTGTGTATGGTAATAAAGATAAAATTTTTGATAAACCTTGCAACATGTGGACTAAGCTAAATAGGATTTAAATTATTGTTAAATTTTTAAATGCTTTCTTAGATAATTAATCCTTCTCAAACCTTAACTCTCCTAGTTAAGTGCATTCAATACAACCGCTTTGAGCATGTGTGCAATGCTTGGTAACCCAGTAACGAATAGCGTTTGGTAATCCTAGCAGTGTTGCACTGGTTCAAGGTGTGTGCAGCAAGTGGGAATGGATACTGGTGCTAGGATGATTATAACTCAATTAGTAATTAGTTAATGAAAGTTAGTCACTTAGTCTCTTCACCCTTCCCTCTTAGCATAAGGTGTCAAAAAGATAAAAGACATAAAAATTATATACCTCAAACTTACTTAACCATACAACCGTGACAATATAGGTAAGTTTGGGAAGATAGAGATTGATTAACCTTAAGTGTTCTATTAGGGCATGTAAGCACTTAGTCCTTGAAGTTCAACCGGATCGCAGGTGAGATGCTCGTATTCGTAGGGTTGAGTGTAGGGGTACCTCGTCACTCATCATTAGCATCGTTTCCGAGGAATTAGTTTTTTGTGCGCTACGTAGAACATAGAAAATCATTCACATCATTGGGAGCTTGAATGAACCCTTAGGGTTGATAAAAAAAAAGATAATGGTAAATGACACAATGAACAAGACAAAAATGTCTTCTTCTTCACACAAAAGCACTTCATCGTGTAGGAACAACACAAGAGACAGTTGGCGGCACAACACACATAACCAAGAACCATCAGTTCCTCAACAATTCAATGTGGTATATATTCATCACGATGAATATATACTTGACTTTACCTTTATCTTCCATCAAGATGAACAACTATGTTGGAGAGAATTGGAGGGTAACATAGTGTTGCCTCCATATAGAGCAGCCCCCAACATGCTCCTTCATGCCCTTGCACGAATAGGCATGTCACAATTATATGTAGAGTACATTGCATGTGATTACCATGTAAGGGACTACCATCCCACAGAAGTGCAACATCAATGGGACTTGCAACAGGAGAGTTACTATACATCGTTGAAGGGTAAAAGACCCCATAACGCTCCACCCGTCTTAAGAGAAATTGTGGGTGGTGAACTTATTTTGATGGGTTCTCCACAAAACGATGTTCCTCCTCCTAACAATGGTGAGGAGCTAGTGTATCATAACCTTCACTCCACGATTCACAACCCTGGTTCTGATCCCTACGAACACCAAGTGTTCAATGAGGGAACACAAACACAAGATAAGGGTGGGCATTCTAATTTTCATCACGATCGGGGCCGAGATCACAAAAGAGAGGGTAGGAAACATTGTCATGGCAATGGTTATCCTTCTTCTTCACCTTCATCATCACATTCACCCTCTCCTTCAACATCAAGATACAATCATAAGGAAGTTAACTATGAGGATAAGGGTAAACAAAATGAGAAACCTCAACGAGAGAGTCAAGAGTGAGGACGAGAGCATTCTAGAGAATCACAGCATGGTAGAAGGGAAAGTAGGGAACTGTGTAGACATCACAGATGCTATGAGAGAAATGACCATGAAGAACCCCTACTTGCAACCTGAAGCATGTTAGACATCATGGAGGCCATCGTTAGAATACCCATAAGGCACCAAAAAGATAGCAGGATTAAGAGACTAGACATGAATAATATCCCACGATTTGAGAGGGGATACAATGTTGATCCTTAAAACCACTTATAGGCATTTCATGATGCATGTTCCTTGCAAAAAATTGAGAATGAATCGCAAAAGTTAAATTTATTCCCAAGGACATTGATAAAAGAAGTAGAAAGTTGGTACTAGTCCTTAGAATTGAAATCCATTCGAAGGTGGAGTACAATGCTAGAACTGTTTAATGATAAATATCAAACATACTCCTGAGTGTCCAACTTGCGAAAGAAGATTCAAGGATGAAAGCAGGGAAATCATGAACCCTTGGATGCTTCCATGGACCAATATTATGCACTGTTAGATCATTTCCTAGGCCATGGTTACGCACAATGGGATCAACTATGCCATCTTGTAGATAGACTTAGGCATGAAACCAGGAGAACCTTTGGAACGTATGCCCAAGGGAGATTATTAGATCTTAGGTTCCATCAGATCCATCAATTACTAGAGCAAGTAGCTAAGGAAGAAGGAGAGCTACGCAAGAGAGAAAGTGCAGAAGAGTACAACTGTGATCCTTCCCTCTGAAAAAGAGGAGTGAGATTTTTTGAGGAGGAGGATGAGTTACCACTCGAAGAGATGGTGAATAGGAAAACCTTGCCACTTCAAAAATTAACAATAGAAGTGTCAGCTAAGGTGGATCAAATGTGGGACTCCTTAGATAGTAGATTTGAAATCGTTCTAAAAATCGTAAAGGAGTCTAAGGAGTGAAGTAGTGACCATGATAGAAAGAAAAAGAGGGATTTGGACCATGCACATAACAAAGGTAAGGATAAAATGGCTATCACCAAAGAGATTGTGGATTCTAATATGGACAATGACGATGGATGTGAGATATGCCAGTATGACCATCTTAAGGGATGTTGCCCAATAATCTCACATCTGCAAAAGTCTGGGGTGTATGCACTTAACCCATGACTTAACACATGGCAAGCACCCTGATGGTTACCTTATCCCGAAGGTAACCTAAGGTAGTTCCACCAACCATTAACGTATTATCCAAGTGGAACTATACCACAACCTATTGAGCAACACCAATAGTGGCAATACCCATAGTCATGGGGGATGCCAACACCTAGGCAAGAATACCCTTACTGGCAACCAGATCCATATGGCTACTACATGTAGTAGCGAATCTCTCCACATGACTCTGTCAATCACGTGACCCCAAAACATCATTACCAAGCTTAGGAGTATTATAGGACTCCTTCTCCTAGAAGAGATACATCACATGCATACCATCCTCCGAACCCATCTGCGACTCTCACACTGATAGCTCCACTACCACCCACTCTAGCAATGCAGGGGAAACTCTCCACTCAACCGCAACAACATAATGCTAAGAGGGCTATAAACCTTTAACCTGCTACTAGTTTTGACAATCATACAAGGAGAAGACCTTTCTTCAGAACCAATAGTCCAAACAATCTCTCACAACCACAAGCGATTGAGCCTTCGAACGTTCCTCCATCAACTAAGGCTTCAAAGCTCCCTTCAAACCAAAAATAGAGCTCAATGTATATGGTTGTGTTAACAAATATTGTCACTGATTGGATTAAGGAGGGTTACCTTCTTAGGAAATTCTCTGACCCTGGAAGCCCTTTAATTTATCTCCAAGTTGCTATGAATGAACCTTGTAAGGCTCTTCTAGACTTAGGTTCTGGAGTCAACTTGATATTGTAAGAAATGTATAAAGCCTAGAACCTACCTCCACTAAAGAAGAGCAATATTCACTTAGAGCTAGCTGACCAATCCATCACTATTTCTTTGGGACTAATGGAGGACATTATTACCACTGTGTGTGGTTGGTCATACCCAGCTAATTTCCTAGTGATACAAGTTAACAATGACAAAGGGGACTTCTCAATAATAATGGGAAGGGCATGGCTAAGTACTATAAATGCATGCCTAGGAATTCATGGTCTTTTCCTAGAAATATCTAAGGAAAAAATTTGTGGGAAGATTGACAAGAAGAAAGTTCCATGTATCACATATAGTGATACAGGGTTTGATTGCATATAGGAATGTTCAGCATTGCCTGCATGCAATGGGTGTGCACTAGAGGTTAACATACAAAGGTGCCTATATGTAGCAACCACACAACAAAAAGACACCTAGTGGTTGATAGCTAATTAACAGAGCAACTCATCAACATGCATGGAACTAACTAGGGGAACAACTTGCGTCCACATGGAAAGCATAGATGCATTGGAGCAAGAGTGTCGCCAACTTTCAACCCTTAACCTGAAAACATCAATTGAGGGAAGTTGAAAACTCCTAAATGATTCAAATAGATGCTTCTATAGGAGAATACTAGTCTATGTGCAATAGACCAAACCTTATCATGAACCTAGAATGGTCTATGCACATAACATATCAAAGAAAGGATGACCTTGCTCATCATTTTAGATCTCTCCCTTCCAACTTAGTCATGGGGGAGATGGCCACCTATGCTAATCACTCAAGGTCCTCAGTTCCTTTTTATGTTTTTGTTTTACAAATTTCTTTAACTTTTTTTGTTTTTGTTTTGCAACATCATTCATAATCTTTCATTTCTTTGTGTGTTTGTTTATTTTGTCCAGTTTTTCACCTAATAAGTACTCCTGAAGATGGTATGAACTGTATTTCATTGATTACTAACGTTTGGTTTTTACCTTTGAGTGATGATGTTGATACTAAGGTATGGTTCTTTTGATATAATAGGAAATGATTCCACATCATCCATATGTCCATAAATTTCTATGGTCTCTCTTGGCTTAGAACTGTGCAGTCACCTTTCTCAATAATAAGAACTATCAACGAATTGGTGACTAGGTATTTCTCAAACTAAGGAAGGACTCAAGGATTGAAAAGGGTGTGAATTCAAGGGGATTTGATGCACTTGTTCTGGCCATTTTCTTGGGTGCTTGGATGTTTTCTTCTTGAGTTTTCCTTCCCATTCCGATGTTACTCCATTATCGAGAAGCTGAGCCAATAAAAATAATAAGTCTTTGCATGGTGTGGTTCTCATGCAAATAAAATAAAATAAAATAGTGAGAATTCAAAGCACACCCCTTGGACGAATTAATCATCTGGGCTACAAGCATTGGTTACAGAACTAAAATAAGCATGTTCCCTCTAACTAAGGCCCTTCTCACTTACTATTTTTCTCCTTTTTCGTTTCGTCAGAATGGTGGTGGCTCTTTGGTGGATGCATTCATGTTACTTTTGGTGGATGGATTGGACAAATGTATTAATGTGAGGTCACTAGATGTGGTTTGTTTGAGGCTGGATTGGGAATGAGATCTACTAAGTCACAAGGGGCTGTACACCACCTTGCTCTTGAGACTCCATTCCATTCTCTTTTTGTCATCATTCTTTCTTCATTTTTCACCTCATTGCTGGTTGTATTAGTAGTCCATATTTTGGTTGATGCATTTTTTTCTTTTTGGTAAACTCTTTTGGTTAAGAACTTAACTCTTATTTCCAAATGACATTTCTAGATCCTATGGACTCTTTGAATGTGGGATTGTTAGAGCATTAAGGGCATGAGCCTGCTTTGGGGAGGATCCACTGGAATTCTTATTTGGTGCATCCGTTAATTTCTTTCCCTTAAAAATTTCCACAATCACCATTTATTTTGTTCATCTCCATCTTTGACATCCATTTTTATCGACATTTCCATTGTTTCTTTTTCTTCATCTTTCTTGTTCTTTTTCTTTTTCTCCATTCTCTCACTACCTAAGGTTCACTCTCAGTCATGGGGGTCCTGGTCCAATTTTTTTGATTTTCTCTAAACCTCTACACTTCGGGTAGGCACAAATATTATATGTCCAGATCTATATCAGCCATATCACAACTTAGCCAATGGACCTTACATTGAAGCAAGGTATCAATTGCACTATGATGCATTTAACCTTGCTAATATAAGACCGTGTTGTGTGTGCAGATGGCAATCATACACCAATGGATGGGATTCGGAGGAAACACTTGGAATGGACTAGTGTTGAAGTAGTTATGGAAGAAAGAAGATCGATGGCATGGTTATGGATGAATAAAAAAAAGTGCAATCTTGGCATTGGCAACAATAGACTTTTTATTTTCTCTCTCTCTTCTCTTTTCTCCCTCAACTGCCAAATAAGGCTGGATGTCAAATGTGTATAGTGTTCACTCTTGTTGTCATGAACACTAATTTTGTCATGTATTGTAATGATGATTCGTTCACATGTCACTCCATTCACCATTAGTATCATTTAAGTCAATAATCTCATACCTTCCCAATATTTTGTAAGGAACTCAAGGATGAGTTTTTATTTAGTCATGGGGGTATGATGAGCTACAATATCATGTACGTGATATCGCGACCTACCATTACATCCATAAATAAGAGGTGGCTTTCCCTTGTTTCAACATCTAGATCTAGACCCTTAGCCAAACTATAGTAGTTTTACCATTCCAGAGTTAGAATAATTTCCATGTGCCCACAGTAGGAGTCTCAAAGTGAATAGATCTTTATTTGAGCAAATTGTACCTGAGCACACATTTGTATATGGCAATAAATATGAACTTTTTGATAAACCTTGCAACATGTGGACTAAGCTAAATAAGATTTAAATTATTTTTAAATGTTTAAATGCTTTCTTAAACAATTAATACTTCTCAACCCTTGACTCTCCTAGTTAAGTGCATTCAGTACGATTGCTTCAAGCATGTGTGCAACGCTTGGTAACCCAGTAATGAATAGCGTTTGGTAATCCCAGCAGCATTGCAATGGTTCAAGGTTTGTGCGACAAGTAGGAACAAATATTGGTGCTAGGATGACTAGAACTTAGTTAGTAAGTAGTTAATGAAAGTTAGTCACTTAGTCTCTTCACCCTTCCCTCTTAGCATGAGGCATTAAAAATATAAAAGACATAAAAATTATATACCTCAAACTTACTTAACCATACAACCATGATAATACAGGTAAGTTTGGAAAGACAATGATTGATTAACCTTAAGTGTTCCATTATGGCGCATAAGCACTTAGTCCTTGGAGTTGGATTGGATTGCGCATGAGACGCTCATATTCATATGGTTGAGTGTAGGGGTACCTTGCCACTCATCAACAATGTCATCCCAACACATGAAAGCATAACTTACCCGATGAAGATGAACCCCTACTGGCCACTACAAGTCTAATGCAAATACAAGAGGCTGTTTGAATCTCACATAGGCATCGTAAAGAGAGCTGTCTACCCAGGCTTGATTTAAAAAACTTCTCTAATTTCTTAGGAGGCTATGACTTAGATCCACATCAACATTTACAAGCCTTATATGATGCCTGTGCATGGAACAACATTGATAATGGTTGGCAAAAGCTCAAGCTCTTCCCTATGACACTCATTGGCCAAGCAAAAGTATGGTATAGATCGTTAAAACCAAATTCAATATGATGTTGGCCAACAATGATAGAACTCTTTAGCAAAAGATATCAAACCTACGCAAGAGTGTCAGCCTTGAGGAAACAAATCCAAGAGTGGAAACAAGCACAACATGAAACCTTGAATCCAAGAGGTCATAAGTTCTTTGAGGAAAGGCTAATGTACCATATCATTGATGGGCTACATGATGAAACAAGATAGACCCTAGGGATGTATGCCCAAGGTCAACTATATGAACTACAAACCCATCAAATCCAAGAGCTTATTAAATAGGTAGCAAGAGAGGAAGGAGAAATGGCTAGATGGAAGAGTGTTGAAAAACATCAATGGGACCAAAATCTCAACTTAACAAAGGTCCATGATCATAAAAAGGAGAAATCAACCTATCACAAGGACAAAGAACCATCTTTGCCAATACAAAAATCGTTAGAGGAAGTTGAGGCAAAGATCAATAAGATGTTGGAATGGACACATAAAAAGTGTGGAGAATATATTGATATAATTGGAGATAGAGTTTTGACAACCTAAGAAGCAAGACAAAATAACATTAGACAATCAAAAAGAAGGGATGAAGGAAATAAGAGCTCAACCGCTGGTCATACATATGAATGTAACATTTTCCTGTACGATCACCCCAAGGGCCAATGCCTAATCTTGTTACATTTATATGAGCATTGGGAAAACATGTTACACCCAGAGTTCGTACAGAGATATTTTGTTTGATCATAGTGGCAACAATCCCATTCATGGGGGAAGAAAACCCTAAACTGGAGACACCCTTCATATCATCCGAATCTAAGCGCTTACCTAGTTCAACATCTTATTTCCCCAACTGGGTCAACATACTCTATCTTGCTACATTTTCATTCTCCTGAATACCATTAGCCCATGTCCTCAACACAACCACTGCCTTGTGCACCTTACACTTCTCCTAATTTTCAACATTCTCATCCTTTCCCTCCTTCTACATCACCACCAACCATTCGTAAGGTGCTTGCACCATAGCAACAATCCATGAACGCTACTTGTGCTACTATTGCCAATAGTAGTGAGAGAACTCAGCAACATTGAAGGTGTTCCTTCTTTAGAAATGACGTTAGGAAGGGACAACACAATTTCAAGGCCACTGCATCCTCCAACTTAGCACAAGTCCAACACTTTTGTGCACCCTTATCTTCAAACCTAACGCCTCATGTTACTTCATCAGGGCCACCAACTAATACTCCAACAACCATACGACCCAATGAATATAGCCATGGAGAGCAAAATCCTAATCCTTTCATACCATCTTACGATCACAAACATCATAGTGGGTCAACTCTTTACCTAAGAACCACATCTTACAAATTTCCCCACTATGCTTACTATAATCAAGTGTGTGAACCCCAATGGGGTAAGTATGACCAGGTTCCAATATTTTCAACATGCAAGGATCCTCATCTTCCATTTATTAATCCTCTCCATGCTCAAACATTTAGTTATGGGGGATATCCCCCATTCTAGTAATAAGCAGGATTAATAACCACTTTTCATTTTCTTTAATTTTACAACTTTTTTGTTTTCCAATTTTTCAGTTTTCAATTTCTTGTTTTATCATTCTGTCTCCTTATTTTTTTATAAGTAATCTCGTTTATAAATAAAACACTCATGTGGCTCGTTGGTTGAGGCATGTTCTATGTTATTGAGTCTCGAGTGATCAATTATTTGGATAGTGAGCCCATTACACCCACTCATCCACACTACAAATAAGAGGTTCTGTTCAAGGGTACAGTGATATTCTTGACATTCTTAAAACTTAAAATTAATTTTGTGTTCATTTTATCCAAAATGAAGAAGGATGGACCAAGAGGGAATGATTAGGATGTGACATCAAGGGGACTTGAGGATTCTCTTTGGTGACGTCTGTGGGAGTTATCATGCAATGTGGTTATACTAAGATCCTTGTAGATCTAACAAAAAATGTGAGTAAGAGTAATCAAAAGGGCACTCAAAAATCCAATGTTGTTCTAGGGGGTTCCATTGGAAAGACATGCACCCATTCTTGATGGTTGGAAGCTTCTCTAGATTCAGTAAAGAGAAAAAAAAGAAAGAGAAGAAAAGAAAAAGAAAAGAAAAGCAGACAAAGGAAGTGCCACAAAACAAAAATCACTCCTCCCTTGAACAAAATGCCAAGTGCTCATACGCCTTGTTGTTCTGGTACTCTCATAGTCGCTCATCATGGGATGAAACAATGCGATGTCACTGATTAGCGGAATGGACTTGGTCATGATCTTGGAACAATGGGTTAATAACATGTTAATCATGCATTTCATGCAGGATTCACTATGCCCTAGGTTAGTTACCTCATGTCCCAATCTCTACAATCCCTTCTATAGTTAGTCTCATCTCACTGTTCATGTAATTGTAGCTCGTGTCATGTGTAACATAGAATTCTTACCTCATTTCGGTGATATTCACATGTGTGTGTGTTATGGAATCAGTGCGAATTACATTTAACCCCTCTAGTGCCCACAGACACTTTTAAGTGTGGTTACACAAGGGCATTATAGGTTAGAACCTGCTTTGGCGAGGATCCACTTGTGTAATCTTTTGTAATTTTCACTTATGACATAGCTCACATACACCATTTCTTACCCTTAGCCTATTTTTCGTAACATTCTTTCCCTACTATTATTCCTCTGAATTTCAACATTCCTATGTATCCATTACATGGCCTTTTTCTCTCAATTACCACCTAAGGACTTATTATTCAAGTCCACCCACATATCATTATTCATGCCTTCACAACAAGCTAAATTACCCTAGAATCCTTTAACATGTACCACATGTCGTCATTTTCATTTTTTATTTCAGACAAAACTTTCCAAATTCGGTATTTTTTATTGTTGTGCCCAATGTCACTAGGGCCACGATATCACATCCCTTCTACCTATAAATTGCAAAGCGCCCCTGCAACACTTAACATTATTTTTCACAAATCACACGAGGGATTTTTTTGAATTCTTCTCTCTGACTTGTGAGTGTGACACCCTTGCTTTTCTACCTACATCTCCCTCACTAGTACTCCAATTTTAATTTCGTCTGAACCTACTTGAACCGAAGTGTTTAGCTTAGTCGTGGGGGAGGGACACATGTCGAATAACACATAACTTTTTTGGAATTTATCATTTCCCAAAGGATATTATCAAGGGTAATTAGCTATAACATTTAGAATAATCATGCCAAGAATAATTGAATCCCCTTAGATACATCGGGAAACTAAAATTGGAAACCACCTAAGTAAAAAGGACCTACTATTATAATCTTTCAGGAAACATCACACAGACATTAAAAAATTAATTAATTTAGACAAGAAGTAAGGTATAACTTAACTTTGGAAACAACCTTACTAATGCTTAACCCCGTGTGATTGCAGATAGCCCCGAAACATGGACAAAAGGAAGGTCCCACTTGAGGTGAAAGTAAATGACTGAGGAGAGGCAAAGAACAAGTCCCTACTGGACAACATGCAGAGTAGGAGGAACAATCATTTAGCATTCATCAAGAAGACCCTCCTACCGTACAGTCTGGGTAGGTAGGAGGAGGAGCTATAGAAGCACCTGAACAGGGACAACATCTCACGTTGCCCCAGGATTGTGTTCAAGCCATCCACGAAAGGTCCACATTCATTGCAATGATTATGAAATTAAATTTTGAATCTTTCACAAAGTTGGCTCCTGAGGCTATTAGGGACGACCTCAAAGGATCTCCCTTATGGCCTGTCCTCTCTGAAAGCTATGGATGGTACCTAGGGGAGACGTACCAATTCTGGTACAACAGAGAACAAGGCACCACCGTTAATATTTGTGGTGTGACAATTGATTTCTCCATGCAAGACATTTTGGAAGTATTAAACATTCTGAATACAAGGCCCTAGGTTGCTCAGTTTTCTACTTGTTCAGACCCCGATGTACGATGAGTTGGCTTGGAAAGGGCATATGGCAAAGATAAGACATTTGGAGAGTTGATGACAGAAGAGAGGATCTATTTTAAAATTGGAACATATCACCTCTTCCCCACGAAAGGCTTAAAAATAATCTCAACATATGTGGCTAGAGGTTGTGCAATGTTGATGGGAAAGGTTGATGCTAAGCTGCCTCATCTATACTTGATGGAGATCTTGAGGCGATTCAAGGAATGGAAGACAAGGAAGATGGCATTGCCCTTACCTTGCCTTATCAAGAAGCTATGCCGATGTGCTGGTATCAGGGGAAACACTAATGATGTCCTCTGAAAAGCCAAAAATGCTTCAAAGAACATAATTGGTGAGATGTTGGGACGAGAACAAGAAGAAGAACAAACGAATGAACCAATTGCAACTCAACTTGTAGGACCCAACTAATTTCTAGGTATGGGACCCAACCAACAATAGGAAGCAGGGCCTAGCACAGGCCAGGATCATCCGCCACCGTCGCAAGATTATAGACCGTCAATGAGCCACCTCAGGGCCATTGCTGAGATGGTTAGTTGGGGAAGTCATGATGATGAAAATCTCTTTCGTGTCATTGACGATGTCATACAACCCATAGTTTGTTTGGATCGCACAAGGGATGAAGTGTCTATTCATACAAGAGGAGGGGAAAGTATTTGGTCAGAACAGATCTCAGGAAACGTTGCATGTTTCTAAGTGCAATTAGAAACTAATGAAGGGGCTACAGTGGTGGCCATGCAACCCCAACATGCAGCAAGAGCCATAGAACTGGTCACAGACCACATTAAAGAATCGTTCAATGTACCTGTTGTACCACCGGTAGATTTCATGGGAGCACGGGATGCTCAAACTTTGGCTAAAACATCAATGAATCCTGCGGAACATGAGGATGCACTTGATCGATTGCTACAAATAGGACAAGTGATGACGTCTCTACTTGACATCCCTTAAGATGTTACTGCAATTCAATCAAACCTCATTTCCACTAAGGAAAGGCTGGTATTAACAGAAGCGAGGGCCAAGCATGCTGAAGCAAAGGTGTAAAAATTACAAGAAAATCTCATGGCCCTACAAGCAACATAGCAGGACCATTTGCAATTTGTTCCCACAGACCAACTGGACAATTTTAAAATTGAGCAACTAACCAAGATACTAATAGAAAATAAAAAGGTGGCTGAAGAAAAAGAGAAGGTGGTTTGGGATGCCTCTGCAGCATAGCGCATATCAAGGCACTCAAGGCCTTACAGGAGGAAAACAAGCAGCTTGTTGCTGACAACCTTCGGTTAACCATTGTGGAGAAGCAAAAGAATGTTCTTAAAGAACATTTTCATAAGTTGTGAGAACAGTTCATCTAGGTCAACCAAGAAATGAGTTGTTTAGCCAAGGAGAATCGAACCCTCTCAATGGAGGAGGTACGCACAATCTGTCAAAAGACCAGCTAAAGGAGCACTTCCGAGACCAGGTGGGGATGTACAAATAGATCCTTAAGAAAGAGATCCATATGGCCAAAGCAAACATCAATGCTATTAGTGATCAACACACTGATTGGTGGGCCATATTGGACACATATGCGTTTGCCCACCAGGTAGAAGTTAAGAACCGGGACCTGCAGATTCAAGATCTAACAGAATACATGGAGTTGGTAAACCTGTGATATGTGAACCCTACCATGTTAACAGCAAGGTGCCCAAGAATAGAGCTCGAGCAACAAGTAGCTACCACCTACAGCAAATATGAAACAGAATTTGTGGAATGCAAGAAGTTACTACAAAAACTAGAGATTGCAAATTCTAAAATTGAGGTGGTGAAGGCAAGCTACCAAGGCCAAAAAGGTGTTGCAACAGATTTGGTTCAATGGCTTGTGAATTTTCAAGAGTACAGAGATAAAGCAAAAGCCTACGAGGAGGAATGACGGGTATTTTCAAAATTTTCTGTAATTACCCTGCTCATGGGAGATGCCAACTCCATCAAACATCAAAACACTAGCATGGACAACACAAGATCCCTAGACCGAAGAGGAGAAACTCCAGGCCATACTTCAACGCCATCAAGTCCCAAGACCTAGAGTGCAAGATAAAGGGAAAGAACCTATGGAGGAGCCACCGCCACCAAGAAATACATGAGTTCCACCAATTTTGTACCTGTAGCACATTCTTTGTGTTGTGTCTTAATTTTGTCTTGATTCCACACTGCGACATAAACCCATTTTGACCATCCAATAATCCCGTACTTATCCACTATGTAATCAATGGAGCTTATTCTCACTGTAACTTGAGGGCAAGTTTTCACTTAGTCGTGAGGGTATGATGAGTTGCCATTTAACCCAGTCGCAATATCGCGTCAGTCGTGATATTGCATACACGGTATCGCAGCTTGTTTCCTCATCTATAAATAAAAGGTAGATAGTTCCAATAAGAAGTCAGTTAGTAAGACAGTTTTAGAGTTAGTTTGATTTTAGTTTTCATTTTTTCTCTCAACCATTTTCCTCCCAGTGTATGCCCGTAGTGCGGTGATTGTAATTTTACGGCATCCTTATTCAAGTGTGACGTACTTGGACACGCACATGACCGAAAATAAAGATTGAGATTACTTCATCATTACAACATTCACTTAGTTTAATTAATTAATTGTTATTGTTATTTATTGCTTTCGTAGTTAATATCTCTTCACCCTCAACTCCTGTTAAACGTGGAATGAGTACAACTTGATTACGAGCATTTAAGTGTGACTACTTGGTAACCCAGTAGCGTACCTAGGATCTACGCTTGGTTATCCCAGTGGTAGTTGTGCACGAAGTCCAAGATGTGTACAGATAATCAAGGAACGGATGCTCATTGCACTTAGGCTAGCTAGATTCTCTCTCACCCTTTCTCTCTTAGCTTAGTGAACATTATTTTCCATTGCCTTTAGGAGTAGCATTAGCATAGAAACATATCATACACCTCACTTTGGACTAAACCATACATGACAAAGCTAATACTAGTCTAGGTGGGAAGACAACGAACTGCGACCTAAGGCTAACTGTCTAGGTGCCACAACTAGTCCATCTATGGAGTTCGACCAGATCGCACGTGAAACACTCGTATTCATATGGTTAAGTGTAGGGGTACCTTGCCACTCATCAGTGATGGACGTAACTATTGTAATAATGGCAAACATGGTGGGAGTTATGTCTAGGTGGTGCTAGGAGTTACATGCGATGGTGGCGTAATTGATGACATGGTAGTCTTGAGCATTATGAAAGTTGCATAATGGCCTAGGTGGTGAAAGTAGCTAATGCGGGATGTGGGCATTTAAACACCTAGACAAGTGGTTATAAAGGTGGGGGAGAAAAGGGAGAAGATAGGAGGGGCCTTCCTCTCTCTCATCAATAGGCAACATCCAGGAATCAATGAGCCTCTCTCTCACATTAGGGGCTAGCCTCTCTTTCATTGGGGTCTAGCCTCTCCTCTCTCCAACGACATGTGTGAAAGATAGAACAGTGCACATGCCAGGAAATAGAGGCTACGAATAATGTGTCTATAGCATGTAGAGTAGACAATAGCAGGAACATATCCCTATGTAGTGGGTTTTCATCCTTTTTACCACAAGGGACTTCTACTTGGCAGCAACCACGAACGATAACAGTTGGTAGTAGGATCTCTCTCTCTCTCTCTCTCTCTCTCTCTCTCTCTCTCTCTCTCTCTCTCTCTCTCTCTCTCTCTGTGGAGATTTGAATTGATGACTCTAGTAGGGTTCTCTCTTTTTTTCTCTTTTCATCAATAGTGAAGCTACAATAGGCAACCTCTCTAGGTTTTTTGCCACCAATTGTAGGTTAGGTGGTAAGCAACAGTGAGGCACATGATGATGGAACACCAAATAGATCTCTCTCTCTTTCTTTTTTTTTGTAGCTACGAGCAGTGTCAGCTACAACAACGTCTACAATGACGAGACAACATGAACCAATGGGAGAAACAAGGACTAGGGAAAAGTTTAAATTTTTTAGTTACCTACTATGTTTTTATAAAGTCTTGAATTTAAAGATAGTTCAATTTGACTTCTCCTAACTTTTTAGTTTGATTTATTTTGTTTTGAAATGTCACATGTTCCTCTCCAGCTAAGACTATTCTTGGCTTTTTTCACCCATACATGAGGTACCTTAGAGAATAGTCTCCTCAAATGAGTTTTTCCCTAGGTGTTGGTGTGACCAAAATTTATGCATCAATAGCAAAATTTCAGTTTACAAAAGGGTGTTAAATTTGTTTAATTGTTAAACATGTTTTTCTTTTATTTGTCCTAGTCTTTAGGAACTATCCTTAGGGATTTGGTTACTATTTTCTTTCTTTAGAAGTTGCTTCATATTAGGATTCAGCTTGCTATTTTTTGTTGATGTATTTGCCTATTTAAAGGCCATTATCAATTGAATAAAAGTGTGAAATTCAGTTGTCTCTAATTGCCCTTGTTTTGTTTTTTTTTTCTCTTTATCTAAGGTTAGCAGTGCACAGCCTCAGAGGCTGACATACCCATGCTGACAGAAAAACACCATGATGATATCATTGTTTTAAAAACTTACTTGAATTGGTCCTTCCTTGGTGACACATCTTGACACATTCAAATAATCATGTTCATAAACATTTGACTTGCAAATGTGTGTGCCTTCATAGGAAATCAAGTTTTTAACAATCACAAATGCTGATCCATGACTATAGACTTGGCATATTTCCCAATCTAGTTGATATATTATGGGATTTTAAATATTTTTTATTGAATAGAAAAATGAATAATGTAGACTTATATTAAGCAATTATGGACATTTATATTAATAATGTAATCAACAACTTATAACCTGTTTAACATTATAGCTCTTTTTTGCCTTTAGATGTGGTAGCAATGTAGCCTTACAAGAATCTTTTGTTTAGCTGGCCACATCTACATTGATATATGGATACTTTTCAGGCTTGCAAAAAAATTTTGTTTCTTGCACGATTATTATACTTTTCAGGCTGGTGCACCAAGTGAAATGCAATGACTCATATTTAAAATCAGAAATTTTAAAATTAAAATTTATTATAAAAGTCACGTTGAATCAGGTAGACAAAAATTCCAATGCCGGTACCATCATTGCACCGACCATGAATTGAAAAACTACGCATCATATATCATACCATACACAATTCCATGAGGAAATCTTTTGATCTTAAACCCTGGATGAGGACTTGGTTTCTTTCATCGATTTGATTTTTATCCTGCTCAAATGCCAGCCGTATCTTCATAAGCCATGCATTGCTACAATTCTTAGCTCAAATCTTTTTAAATATATAACTTACATTTTAGATGAGTGATAAAAAATGGTTTTTTCTGGACGGTTTAGCTGTTTGTAAAGAACATTCATAATTAACTTATGAAAATGATTGCTGCATCATTATGGTTATAAAAAAATTATTAAATGACAAAAAATGTATTGAAGATGATAGGAAGAAATTGTAAATCAAGTGCTTCATATTACTAAATAGTCAAAAAAAAAATCATATAGTAGACCCCACTTTATTGGGATAAGGCTATGTTGATAACAATGATAAAATGAAATGATCATTAATTTTAAAAGTAGTAAAATTTGGAAAAAGTGAGGTACTTAAAAAAAGGGAATTTTTAAAAATTGATTTATGATTAATAGTTTTTGAAAGTTTTAAAATGTGAAATAAGATGCTAATTTTTTTAAATAAAATAAAATGTGATTTATGATTTATGATTTTTAAAATGCTACTAAATAAGATGCTAATTTTTTTTTGAATTATACCCATGTGAAATAAAAAAAAATATGATACCCAACTGAAAAAATTATTTTAAAAGGGTAATAGTTCCGTTTCAAAAGGAAAATGTTTGTTTCCAAAAGCTTATTTGCAAGTTGATTTAGTCTCAAAACTTTGCTCTCTTGTTTTTTAAAAAAGAATGATTGTAAATCAGCTTGAGTCAATGTCAAAACTTTGCTCTCCTTTTCAAAAGAAGAAACCATGTCTAGCTTTGCTGCCTGAGATGATGCTCTCTTTATGAATTTTTCGTAGAGGATCAACTTTTTCATGGTCCAACCACCATGTGAGGAGCAAAATTTGCTACCATTACAAGCATGTCTTTATTAATGATCCATGTGGGGCTAACCTTTTCATGGTCTTGCTACTCTGTTAGTAGCTATCGCTAGGAAAATAAGACTCAATTTTGGAGGTTGGTAGTTGCACCATGTGACTTAAAACATGAAAGATTTGGGAAAGCAGATCATCCCTACACCCCTCCTATTAGCTACATGTAGCAATGCTACAACTGTGGTCTTCCCTCTCATACACATTATCACAATTATTAATGTACCTTGGATTCCACCCTTAACTTGTAGTGTAACTTAGCATGTCTTCAAGGTAGCATGTACATAGGGGGTGGTGATGTGTGGTGTAAAGGGTGGAGGGTATGGTGGAAAGGAGTATGTTGTAAGGAAGAGAAGAATGGTCAATGTTGGAAGAAAAATAGATGTACACACCAAAATATATAATTTAATATTAATTATGAGGATAAAATGCATAACTTGAAGCTTTCAAATCAAGAATCTTACCACTAGGTTAACACTCTATTGTTCCACTTAAATCATTGTGTAAGTGGTTATATTTTAAATACTTGCATAAGTGGTATTGTAGTTGGTACACTTGGATATAAACTTAATGATATCACAGTTCATCATATCCCCATGATTGAATGAAAAATCATCCTTGAGTTCCTTACAAAATATTGGAAAGGTATGGGGTTATTGACTAAATGAAAACTAACGGTGACATGGGTGACAAACTCAAAGCGCCTGGTGAATGAATTAACAAACATATTACAACATTGGTGTTCATAACTATTATGGTGAACACTGTACATAGATGACATCCAGACTCTCATCTGACAGCTTGAAGAGAAAGAGAGAGAGAAAAGAGAATGAGGTGCATTGCTACCGATGTTAGAAATGTGCACTCTGTTGTTTATCCATAGCCACGTGATGAAGCATGTTCCTTGCATAACTGCTCCCACTCCAGTCCATGCCGAGTACTTCCTCCTATCCCAATCCATTGTTCGTATGGTTGCCATCTGCACACACAACATAGTCATGAATTAGCAAGGATAGATAAGATACAATGTAGTTGATACCTTGCCCTAATATGAAGTACCTTGGCTAGGTTGTGAGTATGGTAGATACTGGGTTAGAGGTTTTTAACTAATAACTACCCAAGGTGTAGGGGTGAGATAGGTAATAGAATGGAAAAATTTGTGATAGCCCCCATGACTAAGAGCAAACCTTAGGTAGCAACAGGGTGGAAAAACTAAAGGAACAAGAAAGATAAGAGAAATAACAACAATGAAGCCAATAAAATGGATGTCATGGATGGGGATGAAACGAGAAATGGTTGATTGCAAAGAATGTTTAAGGGGAAGAACTTAACAAGTGTACCATAAAGGAATGTTAGAGGGTCCTTCCCAAAGCAAGCTCATGCCATTTATGCCCTAACAAACCTGCAAACTAAAGAGTCCGTGGGCTCTAGGAATGATGTATGGAATAACGATTAAGAACTTACCCACAAGAAGTTACCAAAGATGAACAATGCCTCAACCAAGATATAGACTAATCATAAAATCAACAATGAGGTGGAATATGGGAAGAAATATGGAAGGAGAGGAGAAAATGAAATGGAATCCCAAGAGTAAGGCTGTGTAAAGTCCCTTATGTATTATATGGTTACGGTGACTGAATAGAATTCATTCCAAATCCATATTCAAACAAACCACATTCAGTGACCTCGCATCAACACATTTGACCAACCCATCCTCTTGAAGCAATAAGAATGCATTCATAGAGTTACCACCATTCCAAGGAGAGAAATATAGAGAAGCAGGAAGTGAGAGAGGGCCTTAGTTAGAGGGAACCTTCAAGCATGGGTAACATGTATTTCTAGTGCCATAACCAGTGTTTGTAGCCCATATTTCATTATTATGTCTAAGGGGTGTGCTTTGAATTCTCACCAGTTTATTTTTTTGACATGAAAACCACACCATGCAAATACTTATTTAATTCATTCAACTTCCTAATGTTTGGTCAATGGTGGAATGGCAGAAAACCCATGAAAAGCATCCAAGTACCCAAGAGAATAGCTAGCACAAGTGTGTCGAATCCCCTTGAAGTGACACCCTTTTCAACAATTGAGTCCATCCTTGGTTTGAAGAATACCTAGTCACCAATTCATTAATAAGTTCATTTAGAAAAAGGAACAGTACAGTTCCAAAGCCAAGGGAGACCACAAAGTTGAATGGATGAATGGAGAATGTGGACTCATTGCTTGTTTTATCAAAAGAACCATATCTTAGTATCAACATTGAAAGTCAAAGGTAAAAACCAAACATTAGCAATCAACACCATTATAGTACAATCCACCATCATGAGCACTTATTGTATAAAAAATGAGAGTAAATCAAACAAAGAAATAGTAAAAATGTGAGTGATGGTGTAAAACAAAAATAAGTAAAAATTGAAAAGATGTATAAAAGAAATGTGTAAAAAATACAAAAAGAGTTGAGGGCTTAGAATGGTTAGCATTGGTGGCCATCTCCCCCACAACTGAGTTGGAAGGAGGAGATCCAAAATCATGAGTATGGTTGTCCACCAATGGAAGTAGTATTAGTATTGGTTGTTCTAGGCTCATGGAAAGGTTTGTTTTGATGGATGTTGACCAACAATTTCTTATCCAGGTTCTTAGGTTTGTAAATCATCATGGCCGCTGAAGGAAAAGTTTCATGAATAATATAAGGTCCTTTCCATAGCATTTGAAATTTAGTTCGTTGTGGCACATGTGTGGGATTCCAGAAAAGAACCTTTTCTCCCGATTGGTATTTAACTTTCCTAATCCTTAGGTTATGATGTTATTTGTTAAAGGCCTTGTGTAGTTCATTAGATGACAAGGCAGCTAATCGATTTTCATCTAGCAAGTTAAGGTTCATCAATTGTTCTTTCTATGCTAGATTAGGTGAAGGTTGAGATCACACATTGTAGATAGTGTACAGAGCTCAGCTTGAATAGGAAGCATTGGAAGTTTACCGTACACTAACTCATAGGGAGAATAGCCCATAGGGAGTTTTCATGTGAAGCGATATGCCTAGAGAGCATCGTTCAGTTTGGTGCTCTAGTCTCACCTATATTTGCTAATGGTTTGTATCAATATTTTCATAATCTCCCTATTGGTGACTTCGGCTTGACCATTCACTTGAGGGTGATATGGTGTAGTCAGCTTGTGTTCCACTCCTAAGCGTTGCATCAACTTTTGAAAAGTCACACCTGTAAACTGTGTAACATTGTCAAAAATAAGTGCACAAGGCACACCAAGCCTGTTAATGATTTTTTTTGAATAAATCGTGTAGCGGTAGATGATGTACAATCCGTAATAATGGCTGCTTTTGCCCACTTTTTGAAATAGTCAACAACAACAACAATGTAGGCTTTTCCATTAGACATTGGTGTAATAGGCCCCATAAAATCAATTTCCCTTATGTCGAAGGATTCTAAAGTTTAAATCCATTGTTGTGGACCCTTCATTCTAGCCATCATTCCCATCATGTTGGAAACGTTCACAAGATTGGACGAAATGATGAGTGTCCTAGAACAATGTAGGCCAATAATATCCTGCAAGCAATATTTTAATGGTTGTTCATCTTCCAACATAATGATCCCCACAAGGACCCTCATGAGCATCATGGAGAACTTGTAATTGATCTACATTAGGAACACACCATGAAACTAAGCCATTAGAGCATACCTTATAAAGATGGCCATTCATTTCCATGAAATACTTGGCTCAATGTAGAAACTGCTTTTTCTTTTTAACATCTAACTCTTGTGGTGTTTCTTGTGTAAGGAGATAGGTAAGAATGCTACTAAACCAATTTGTCTCCATGGTTAATTGATTATTTACTACACCTACAAAGAGAAATTCATCAGGAAAGTGATCAGAAAGAGGATATTCATCCTCTTTGTTGTCCCATCTTAACTAAGATAAATGAACAACAACAACATTCTCGATGTATTTATGATCTATCATTGTAAGATCAAACTCTTGTAAGATTACGAGCCATTGTATGATGCGAGGGCTCACCATCGGTTTATTCAGTAGGAATCGAATTGCACTATGGTCTATCTATACAAATACCTTATAGCCCAATACATAGTGCCTAAACTTATCTAGTGTAAATACCACAACCATTAATTCATTTTCCATTGTGGTGTAGTTGAGTTATGCACTAGCAATACTTTGACTTGCACAATGAATGTAATAGGGTCATTTCTAGTCATCTAACTTTGTAAGTATGGCTCCTAGAGCATAGTTGGATGCATCAGTCATTATGTGGAATGGTCTGGACCAATTAGGAGCTTGTAGAATAGGTGTTTCTACAAGCGTCTACTTCAAAGTTTACAAAGCTAGTTCACATTTCCTTGTCTAGTCAAAGGGTATGTCCTTTTTCGTTAGTTCAACCAATGGTTTTGCAACCTTTGAAAAGTTCTCAATGAATCTTCTATAATAGCTAGTGTGTCCAAGAAATGATTAGATGTTTTTTATAGTTTCAGGTTGACACATGATTCCTTGGATGACTTTAATATTTGCAAGGTCTACCTCTATCCCTATTTGTGAAATCTTATGCCCTAATACTACACCTTATTGGACCATTAAATGGATTTTTCTTTTTGCAGTTGAGCGTTAAATTAGTTTGAACACATTGTTTTAGTACTTACTCTAATTAGTCCAATGCTTGATTAAAGTCCACTTTGTAGGTGGAGAAATCGTCCATGAAGACCTCTATACCATTCCCTATTTGTTGCTGAAAGATACTTAGAACCAAATGTTGAAACATTTCAAGGGCATTGTATAAGCCAAATGACATTTTTCTATATGCAAATGTCCCCCAAGGACTTGTAAACATAGTCTTGGCTTGGTCTTCTAGTGCTATTTGGATTTGGTTGTATCCACTGTGCCCATCCAGAAAACAATAGTAACGATGCCCTACAATGGTGTCTAAGACTTGGTTGATGAATGACAATGGAAAGTGGTCTTTGAATGTTTCCATGTTTAGTAGCCTAAAGTCTATACACATCCTCCATTTACCTTTCTTTTTGGGCACAATGATTAAGGTACTAACCCATTCACTATTAGCAATGAGGTAAATGAACCCATCTTTTAGAAGTTGTTCAATTTCTTCTTTAATCACTTACTTTAGCTTTGGGTTTACTTGTCTCTACGGTTGTCGTCGAGGCTTCATGGAGGGGTTAGTGTAAATTCTATGTTGGCATATCCTAGGGTCTATTCTAGTTAATTCGGGATATGACCAAGCAAAGGCTTTTGACCATTTTTTTACCATTTCTAGAAATCTCTCTTTTTGTTGAGGAGTGAGCTTAGCATTCATAATTACCATTTTTCCATTTTTGAGAAATGTATACTCCATACCAGTGGGCAACGGTTTTAACTTAAGGGGCTCTTCCTTAAAGTTGTCAAGGATTTACAACTTCCCCTAGTTGATACTGTCAATGTTGAGATGTGGAAGTTGGTGATGGACTTGCTCTAATATATCTATGCTATTAATGTAAGTGCAAGTCAAACTCTTAGTTGGTTCCTTGTATATAGTTTAATTACTCTCTTGGTCAGCTGTCAGCCACTAGGTGCCTTCCTGTCTTATGGTTGCTACATATAGGAATCTTTGTATGTTGGTTACTTGTGCACTCTAGTTGCATGTAGGCAATGTTAAACATTGTACAAACTAGGACTTCTGCACACAATTACACCTTGTGTCACTGTATGCGATGCATGGAAATTTCTTCTTCTCAATCTTTTAAAATGTGTTTTCTTTTGATATTTCTAGGGAAAGATCACGTATTCCTAGGCACACATCAATTGTGCTTAACCATGCTCTTCCCATTATGATTGGGAAGTTCCCCTTTCCATTGTTAACTTGAATCACTAGGAAGTTGGCTGGATACGACCACCCACAAACAATGGTGACAATGTCCTCAACTAGTTCTAATGGGACAGTGATGGATTGGTTAGCCAACTCTAAATGTATGTTACTCTTTTTTACTGGAGGTCGGTCCTAGGCTTTATACATTTCTTGAGAGATTAAGTTGACACCAGAACCTGAATACAAAAGAGCTTTGCACGGTTCATTCCTAGTGATTTGTAGATATAGAAGAGGACTTCTAGGATCAAAAAATTTCCTAGAAAGGTGGCCAACTTTAATCCAATCAGTGATGACATGAGTCAACATGACCGTATGTGTTGTGGGCAATTTTTGGTTTGAAGGGAGTTTTGAAGATTCGAATGATGGTGAGGTGTTTGGAGGATTAGACGCTTATGGTTGTAAGGACTTAGTTGGATTGTTGCTTCTAAAGAAAGGTCTCTTCTTTGTGTGGTTGTTTGAACCAATAGTATATTAAGTATTAATAGCCCTTATAGCATTATGTTGCTGCAGTTGGGTAGGGAGCTCATCTTGCATAGCTGGAGTAGGTGGTAGTGGATCTAAGGGTGGAAGAGATGTAGTAAAATGAGAAGGATAGTTCATTTGTGGAACATCACCCCTAGGATAAGTAGTTCTATAGTACTCTTGGAATTGGTAGTGAGGTTGAGGAGTGACATGACAAGTAGAGTCATGTGGAGAGATCAGTTGCTACATGTAAGGGTTACTGTTGACATGGTGGTGGCATTCCCCATGATTATAGGTGTTGCCATTGTTGATATTTCTCATTTGATTGTGGTGGAGTTCCTCTTGGATAATATGTCAAGGGTTGGTGGAACTGCCTTGGATTACCTTGAGGATAAGGTAACCTTTGGAGTGTTTGCCTTCTGTTTAATCATGGGTTGAGTGCATATATCCCATATTCTTACAGATGTGAAATTATAAGGAAACATCCCTTAGGATGGTCATATTGGCATATCTCACATCCACCACCATTGTTTGTATCTGAATCCACAACCTCTTTGATATGGTCACTTTACGCTTACCTTTGTTACGTACATATTCAGCTTCTCTCTTTTTTCTCCTTTGTCGATCACTACTTTGTTCCGTAGACTCCTCTACTATTTTAAGAATGGTTTGAAATTTATTATCTAGGGTGTCCCATATTTGATCTACCTTTTCCAATAGTTCTGATGCAAATTTTTGAATGGGAAAAGTTTTCTTATTCACCATCTCTTCGAGTGGTGACTCTTCTTCATCCTCACAAAATTTAACTCCCTTCTTTTGGAGGGAAGGATCTCTGTTATATTCTTCCACGCTCTCTCTTTTCCTTAACTCACTTTTCTCTTTAGCAACTTGCTCCAAAAATCTTTGTACTTGATGGGCCCTAAGCTCATATAGCCTTCCTTGGGCATAAGTCCCAATGGTTCTTCATGTTTCATGCCTAACCCCATCTACAAGATGACGTAGTTATTCCCTCTGTGAGTAACCATGGCCTGGGAAATGATGTAACAATGCATAATCTTGATCCATGGTAGCATCCAAGGGTTCATGTCCTCCTTGTTTCGATCCTTGGATTTGCTTTCACAAGTTGGAGACATGGGAGTACATTTTATACTTATCATTAAATAGTTCTAGCATGGTACTCTATTGGTGAATGAACTCCACTTTTAAGGACTAATACCAACTTTCTACTTCCTTGATCAATGTCCATGAAAACAACTTGAGTTTTTGCAACTTATTTTCTATGTTTTGCAAGGCACATGCATCATGAAATGCTTGCAAATGATTTTGAGGATCAGCATTGTATCCCCCTTCAACTTATGGGATATTATTCATGTCCACTTGTTTGATCTTGTTATCTTTTGGTGCCTTGTTTGGATTCTAAAAGCCTTAGTTATATCTAGCATACTTTGGGTAGCGAGTAGGGGTTCATTGTGATCATATTCTCTATGATGTCTATGATGCATATGTTGTTCCCTACTCTCCCTCGTTTCACAGTGTGTTTCTCAAGAATTCCCTCATCCCCTTTCTCAACTATTTTGTTTATTATTCCTATTTCACCTACCATTATCCTCAGGGTCTTTCCCTCTATGACTACGTTCCAATCCTGAAGGAGAGGGGGAAGGAGATGATGGAGTTGAAGAGGGAGAAGGACCATCACCATGATGATGCCTGCTTCCTTCTCTTCGGTGGTGGTGGCCTCAATCACGGTTACAATCAGAATGTTCATTTTTTTGATGTGTTCATGTTCCTTTTTTGGACCTTTTATGTCTGTCGATACCAGAATCTAGGTTACAAATAGTTGAGTGAGGATTCTAATACACAACCCCTTGATTGAAGTCAATAGGAGGAACATCATTGTGTGGAAGACCTTCTGAGGCAGGTTCACCACCCTCATTTTTACCTATGACATATGGGACATCCAACGACCACTTCCCCTTCATAGATTTATGATGTCTCTCCTATAGTAAGTCCCTTTGATGTTATGCCTCCATGGGTTAATACACTCTTGAGTCATGTTCATGCATTACGTACTCTGCCTATAAGTGCTACATACCAATTCGTGTGAGAGCACGAAGAAGCATGCTTGGAATTGAATGATCGAGAGGTAACACTATGTTACCTTCTAAATCACGCCAACACAGTTGTTCATCCTAGTGAAGGATAAAGGTAAAGTTTGGTATATACTCATTGGGATGAACATATACCACATGAAACAGTTGAGGCATTGGTAGGTCATCATGTGTACTATGCCTTCGAATATTGATTATGTCAGACTTAGGTGGTGAAACACTCTCATAAGAAGAAGGAGACATGATTAATTCTTTAGTGTGCGATACTTTTCTCTTCTCTTTTCTAATAATTTTTAAATAACCAACCCTAAGGGTTCGTTCCAATGATGGGAAGATTTCCTAAGTTCTATTTAGTGCACAAACAACAAAGTCCTTAGCAATGACACCAATGATGAGTGGCAAGGTATCCTTACTCTTAACCATATGAATACGAGCATTCACACACAATCTGGTTGAATTCCAAGGACTAAGTGCTTATGCACCTTTATAGAACAAGGATGAGTTAGTTAATTTTTGTCTTCCCAAGCTCACTTGTATAGCATAATTGTATGGTTATGTAAACTTGAGGTATATGATTTTTATATATTTTTATGTTTTATGTCATAGTGCTAGAAAGGGAGAAGTGAAATAATTAGGTAACTAATTTAATTTAACTAATCAACTATGCTCTAACTAGTCCTAACACCAACATTCGTTCCCACTTGTCATACACATCCTGAACTAGTGTAGCACTACTGGGATTACCAAATGCTAATTGTTACTGGGTTACCAAGTGTTCCACGCATGCTCAAAGTGGTCGTACTAAGTGTGCTTACTTGGGAGAATTAACAAGGTGAGATAGAAAACATTAATTAACTATAGAAAGTATTAAATAACTATAAATAACATGAAGGGTGAGAGATAATCTATTTTGAATGCTGCAAGGGTTATCACAAAGTTCATCTTTATTTCTAGCCACAAGGTATGCTCAGGTACACAATGCTTGAATAGAGATCTATTTTCTTTATGACTCCTACTATGGGCAGTTAAAAATAATTCTAACTCTAAGAAGGAAAAAGTGCAAGAGTTTGGGTAAGGGACTAAGAGACTAAATTAACCTATTGCCAAACCAAATGCACCCGCCTCTTATTTATAGGCAACAAGACAGGCTCTGACATTGGATGTCTGATATCACTTGGCAGGCTCCGATATCTTGGCCCCGATATTGTGGTTCATTAGGTAGTGTACTAGTTTTGATTCCATCTCTAACTTTCTTGTTATTCTTTTAGCTAGTTTCTTGATTGAAATTAATCATCTTTTCATAATGCTCCTCCTTTTTCTTTTACTTTCTATGCTAGTTTCTTCCTAGCTTATTTTCTTGTCAATACTAAAATGGTTCAACCCTTTTTAGAGTGGCCAACATTTAACTATTAATTTCTACTTAACTTTTACAAAAATTTTGTATTAGTGATGAGTAGCAGTTAGCTATGTTGATGAGGCCTCATCGACTAGGCCCCATCAATGTGGTCCCATTGACTAGGCCTTATTGATGTGGCCTTGTCGATGCATCATTTCATGCATCAACATAGCCCCATTGACACAAGTTCCATTTTTCCTTATAAATACGTGCTCACTAGCCACATTTATGGCATTAGTTAGTCTTAGCGTAGTAAAGCTCTTGCAATTTTTCATTTGAGAGTTAGAATATTTTCCCAAGTGCCCTTAGTAGGAGTAATTGAGTGTACGGATCTTTATTCAAGCACTATTTTACTTGAGCATGACAGTGTGTGTGGTAATAAAGATGAGCTTCTTGATAAACCTTGCAACATTTTGGATAGTTCAAATGTTTCATTTATGCATTTAATATTTTTAGTTATTTATTTAATGTTTTCCAGTAATCAAGAAAATTAGGTAATTAAGCAAGATAAGCTAGATAGATCAATTACATAAGTATAACTGCTTCGAGCATAACACACATTCGCTTGGTAATCCCTTAGTGTTATTACTTGGTGCACCCAGTGGCATAGCACTTGGTAACCCTGCAATGGATATATGGATTTAGGACATGCATGGAAAGTGGGACCAAATGCTTATGTTAGGACTAGTTAGAGATCAGTTCATTAGTTAAATCAAATTAGTCATTAAAATACTTTATCCCTCTTTTTAAGCACCAAAGAACCTAAAACATAAAATTATAAAAATCATATGCCTTTATTACACTTAACCATACCTTTGAGCTTCACAAGTGTAATTGGGAAGATAATGAATAACCTTAGGGCAAGGTTCACTACCTAGAAGACTAATGCATTGGAAACTATAGAGTCTATGGAATTTGACCAGATCATGTGCGAATGCTTTGTGATTCCTATGGTTGGACGTAGGGGTGCCTTGCCACTCATCATTGACATCATTGCTAAGAACTCTGTTTGTTGAAATGTGCACTATCTAGGACTAGTAATCATTATTAATATCATTGGATGAATTCAAGGTCAACATTACTCTCACACAACATATAATTACAAAAGCACATTGATATTTTACTTGTTACAAAATTTCTTCTTCTCACAAGTGCGAAGATGTTAAACTACCGGTCCCACAAGAGTGCAAAGTCATATATACTCATCTCGATGAGTATGTACTAGACTTCACCTTCATCCTACACCAAGATGAAAAGCTACGATGGTGTGACATGAAGGGCAACATCGTAATGCCCGCCGATCGATCTATGCTCAGGATGCTATTTCAAGCCCTTAAGAAGTTAGGCATCTTGGATCTTCAAAAGGAATACATTGTGAATGGTTATGACACCTGGGACTACCATCCCACTAAAACATAATGCAAGCAAGATTGACACCAAAAGAAGCACCATGAATTTGCAAAGGGAAAACACTTTACTAACTCCTTGTTCCTATTAAACCAAAGTAACAATGAGGATCCTTCCTTTGGGGGTTCTTTGCATGAAGATTCTCCACCCCCTATTGTTGGTGATGAGGGTGTGGCCCTAAACCTGTGATCCATCATTAATAAACTAGGTTCAGGAAAAAGTGATAGTCAAGGTAGGAACTTGGACAAACATCATGATGGTAAGGGATCTAAGGATGATGATCATAATGAGTGAAGAGGTGGTGATGGTGGTCCACATTCCTCTTCATCCTCTTCATCTCATTCCAAACATTCCTCTTCATATTTTGGTTTTAATGGAAGCTGCTATAGAAATAATTAGAATCCACCATAGAAATAATCATGATGAAGGTGATCAATGAGACAATAATGACCATAGAACTTGCCAAGAACATTGGGGTAGCAAAGCACATCATCAACAACAACACAATAATGAAGATGATGACTCTATTGGCAACTTGAAGCATGCTTAACATTGCAAAGGCAGTAAAGATCATAACTAGGCATGTAAAAGATAGTCGAATCAAACACTTAGATATGAATAATGTCTCAAGATTTAAGGGGGGATATAACTATGATCTATAGACACATTTATAAGCTTTCCATGATGCTTGTGCCTTTCAAAACATTGAAAATGATTGGCAGAAACTGAAGCTCTTCCCCAGGACACTCATCAAGGAAGCTGAAAGCTAGCACCAGTCCTTAAAGCTAGAATCTATTCACCAATGGGGCACAATGCTTGAGCTATTTAATGAAAAATACTAAACATACTCTAGAGTGTCCAACCTAAGAAGGAAAATCTAAGGATAGAAATAGGGAACACATGAACCCTTGGATATTGCCATGGGAAAATATTATTCTCTCTTATACTGATGCCTTGGCCATGGTTATTCTTAGAGGGAACAACTCTGCCGCATCATAGATGGGCTTAGAGCAAAAACAAGAAGAACTCTTTGGGTTTATGCACAAGGAAGAATTTCTAAATCAAGAGCTCATTAGATCCAAAGGATGATACAACAAGTAGCAAAAGAAGAAGGTGAGTTCCAAAAAAGGAAAAGTATAGAAGAGTATAATAGGGATCTTTCCATAAGAAAAAGGGAGGTCCAATTCTATGATGAGGAGGATTCATCACTTGATGAGGTGGTAAAGAAAAACATCTTGTCCATTCAAAAATCTATTTCTAATATTTTGATAAAGGTTGATAAATTATGGAACTCTTTAGATGAAAATTTCCAAATTTCTATGAAGATCGTAGAAGCATCCAAAGAATAAAATAACAACCATGACTACAGGAGGTAAAAGGAAGCTGAACGTGCCTACCAAAGAGGTAAGGGTAAAGCTACTATAATAGAAGAAGTGAAAATTAACTTTGATGATGATACTAGTTGTGACATTTGTCAATATGAACATCCAAAAGGATGTTGACCTATGGTGTCACACTTACAAGAGTTTGGGGTGTACGCACTAAATCCTCAAGTAGCACATAGGCAAGCACCTAGGTGATTATCTTATCCTCAAGGTAATCCAAGGTAAGTCCATTAGCAATAACAAGCTTATTATCCAAGTGGAGCTCCACCATAACCATATGAGCAATACCAATAGTGGCACCAATCACAATTGTGGGGAATGCCACCACCAAGGTTGCAATATCCTTATAGGCAATTAGATCGATAAAAGTATTATGTTTACAAACCTATTTCTCCATGAAGCTTTGGAAGCCATGCCTCATTCTAGCATCATTATTACCCTCTAGAGTACCATCGAAACCATTCATCATCTACTCGAGGGAAGCACCCATACCCATACCATCCTCCACATCTATCTACATACATCCCTTTGTCCTCTACCCAGTTACCTCCTAATCCATCCATGTAAGGTGAAATTCCCCCATAGCCATAGTAATGAAATTTTACGAGGATTGTGAATTTACAATTGGCCTTCCAGTTGAGTGGTTTAGACAATCGATCTAGAAAACAATCATTTTTTTGATCCAATAGTCCTTCCAAACCCTCACAACCTAATGTAGTTGCTCATCCTACATCTCCAACACCCTCATCCTTTACATCAAATACATTCAAGAGTCCTTGAAACCAAACATTGCCTCAAATCCACACTATGATGCTAACTCATGTTGTTTCTGATTGGATCAAGATTGGTAATCTTCCCAAAAAAATATTTGACTAGGAATTCCTCTTATTTACTTGCAGATCATTAGACATGAGCCATGCAAGGTGCTTCTTGACTCTTGTTTTGGTGTTAATTTCATCTCTCATGACATGTACAAGGCCTAGAACCTACCACCTCTTAAGAAGAGAAACATTTGTTTAGAATTGGTAGATCAATCAATCATTATTTTTTTGGGGTTAGTGGAGGACATGCTAACAATAGTTAGTGGGTGGTTCTATCTTGCTAATTTTCTAGTGATCAAGGTTGAGAACTACAAAGGTGACTTCCCCATAATTATGGAAAGGACATGGTTAAGTAGGATTGATGCACAAATGGGCATAAGTGACTTCTCCTTGGAAATATCTAAGGAGAATGAATTTGGAAGGTTATAGAAGAAATGTGTTCCATGCATTGCATATAGTGATATCAAGTGCAATTTCATGTAGAAAATTTGTTCTATTAAAAGTACATTCATCAAAGAATGCAATTAGTGTATATAATAAATATGTATCCAAAGGTATCTGTATGCAGCAACCATAAAATAGGAGGACACCCTGTGATTGACAACTAACTTGGATAGTAGCACACTATGCATGGAATTGATTGAGAGCCTAACATGTGCTTATGTAAAAGGCATAGATAAAATTGAGCAAGTTCATCACCAACTATTTGATGATGAAGATGATGATACTTGTTGGAAAGAGTTGGAAATCCTTGATAATTTCAAGTAGGAGTCCCTAGAGTTAAAAACTCTACCAGTCAGCATGGAGTATGCATTTTTAAACAATGGAAAGCTATTCATGATCAATGCCAAAATTTCTCTTGAACAAAAATAAAAGCTATTAAAGGTAGTTAACAAATGGCCAACAGCCTTTTCTTGTTCAGATCCTAAGCTAACTGGCATTGATCAAAGGATATGCTAGCATCACATTTACATTGACCCAGCCATGAAGCCAAGAGGGTAGCCACAAAGATGGCTGAACCCCAAATTGAAGAAAATCATCAAGGAGGAATAGAACAACTTGTCAAGGTGGGGTTCATCTATCCCATCACAAATAGTGAGTGGGCTAGCCCACTCATAATTATGTCCAAGAAAGGAGAAAAGTGGTAGGTCTGAATTAATTTTAGGCTATTGAACATGGCAACATTTAAAGATCATTATCCATTGTCATTTGTGGACCAAGTGTTGGATACTATTTTTCAGCATTTCTATTATAGCTTTTTGGATGGTTATAGTGGCTATAACCAAATCCAAGTTGTGCTAGAAGATGAGGCCAAGACAACATTCACAAGTCGTTGGGAGACTTTTGCATATTATAAGATGCTATTTGGTCTATGCAATGCCCTTGTAACATTTCAATGTCTAGTCCTTAGTATTTTCCAATACCAAATTGGTAGTGGGGTAGAGGTCTTTATGGATGACTTCTCTACTTATGGGGCTACATTTGAGCAAGCCTTGGATCACCTTGAGTAGGTTCTAAAAGGATATGTTGAAACAAATCTTAGGCTCAATTGGCAAAAAAGCTATCTAATGGTCTAGGAGGACATAGTACTAGGACAAGGAATTTCATGAAAAGGGATTAAGGTAGACCTTGAAAAGATAAGTGTCATCCAAGGAATTACACATCAACTAGAGATATTTAAAGATGTTTGTTCATTCCTTGGACACATTGGTTACTGCCAGTGATTCATAGAGAATTTCTCTAAGATTGCAAAGCCATTGGTCGAGCTTATGAAGAAAGATGCACCATTCATCTAGACCATAGAATGTGAACATACATTCCAATAATTAAAAAAGACAAACTCATAGAAAATCTAATTCTATGGGCACTAGACTAGTCTAGACCATTTCACATAATGATGAATGCATCTAATTATGCCCTACAATCTATGCTTATGTAGTTGGATGATAAAAAACATCCATATTACATACATTGTGTGAGTTTAAGCATTGTGGATGCATAGTTAAATCACATAACAACTAAGAAATAATTAATGGTAGTGGTGTATTATTTTGAAAATTTCAAGTACCATGTGCTTGGTTATATAGTGTTTGTGCACATAGACCATAGTGTCATCCGCTACCTAATGAACCAGCCAATAGTGAGCCCCTGTATCATACGGTGGCTCATGATCTTGCAGGAATTTAATCTCATGATAATAGATCAAAAAGGAACTAAAAATGTGATACCACCCTTATTTATTAAGATGAGATAATAAAGAGGAGGAGATTTTTCTTTCCGATCAATTTCTAGATGAACTTCTCTTTATAGGAGCAATTAATGAACAAGTGCCCACTGAAAGAAAATGGTACGATGGTATCCTCACTTACCTTCTCACTCAAGAGATGCCACAAGTTCTAGAATTTAGGAATAAATAATAGTTTCTTCATTAGGCAAAGTACTTCATGAAAATCAATGGATAACTTTATAAGGTATGTGTTGATGGCTTGGTTCACTAGTATGTGTCCCTGATGTAGATCAACTACACATTCTCTAGGATGCTCATGAAGAGGCCTACAGAGGCCACTATGTAGGGAGACACATAGCCATAAAAATCTTGATGGTAGGATATTATTGACCTACAATCTTCAAGGATGCCCACCAATTTGTGTGATCTTGTGAGCACTGTCAATGAGATGATGGGATGACTGCTCGAATGGAGGGTCCTCAATAGTGGATTCAACCATTGGAGCCCTTTGATATATGGGGCATTAACTTTATGGGTCCCATGACACCCATGTCCAATGAAAAGGTGTATATCATCGTAGTAGTCAACCACTACACAAATTGGGTAGAAGTAGTATCTTTCACTAATTATACATCATCCACTAATGCTTAATTGATACAATAGAATGTTCTAAACTAGTCTGGGATGCCATGTGCACTAATTTTTGATAATGAAACTCACTTTATAGGTGCCACCTTTTAATAACTTATGCAACACTTGGAAGTCAAACATAAATTAACAGCACCCTATCACCCCCAAGCCAATGGTCAAGTAGAGATAACTAACAAAGAGATCACAAAGATCCTAACAAGGACCATAAGCAAATATCAAATAGACTAGAGCACAAAACTCAAAAATTCCCTCTAGGCCTATTACTCAATATGAAAACTCCCTATTAGCTACTCTTCCTACAATCTAGTGTATGGAAAAATTCTAATGCTTTTGATTCAATTTGAGCTCTATATACTCTCAACAACTTGTGATCTAAATCATGACGTAAGTCTAGCATAGACAGAAAGATTGATCAACCTCATCATGCTTGATGAAAATTGATTAGTGGCCCTATATTTGAATGATATGCACAAGACATTTAACAAGAAATGTCATAACCTTAAAATATAGAAAGTGAAATTTCAACCAGGAGATAAGGTTTTCTAATAGAACCCTACACATGCACCCCAAAAAACAAAGTTTCAAACATTATGGGATGGATCTTATATAGTTGATCAAACCTTTTCCTCTAGGGTCATGTTAACCTACAAACTTGAGGACCCACATGGAAAGTAGTTGGTCAACATTTAATAAGTGAAACATTTCCTAGAGCTAAGACATGCTAGTGCAACTACCACCTCAATGGATAAACAACCATGCTTCATTTTCTACACCTCTTCAATACAACTATGGGGGAGATGACCATCCATGCTAACCATCCACATGGCTCCTCAATTTTTCACTTTTTGATTTACACTTTGTTGATTTTAATTCATTTTCTTGATTTTTATTTTACAACATTGTTAGTATGTTTTATCTTTCTTAAATATTTTAACTTTTTCCTATATTTTACTTTATTGTATTTCTATGTGTCACTTGTCATTATTTTTTCTAATAAAAGTTCTTTATTACTATAAGACACAATTCCATTATTGTTATTTGCTAATGATGGTTTGTGCTTAATGTTGTGATTGTCAATCTATGATTTCTATTTTTGAATTTTGGTGTTTGATAACTATGACATGGTTTATTTTTAATAGAATAGGTAGTGAGTCCACAACATCCACTCATTCACAAACTCTATGGTTTTCCTTTTTTTTGAGTTTTGAGGTCCCTTCCATTAAAGAAACTCTTAATAAATTGGTGACCTTGGTAATTTTTGAAATTGGGAAGGATTCAAAATTTTGTATAGGGTGTGACTTTAAGGGGACTCAATACTCTTTGTACTCTTCAACTTACTTGGGTGCTTGAGTATTTTCATTAACTACTTATCATTCCATGTTCCAAGAACAAGAAGTCAAATAAAGTCTTTGCATGATGTGGTTCCCATCCAAAGAGGACAAAAAAAAAGAGAAAAAATTAAAAAAATATGATGGGAATTCAAAGCATACCTCTTAGAAAAATGAATAGGCTACAAGCATTGGTTATGTGACTAGAAAGACATGTTACCCATGCCTGAAAGTCCCCTTTAACTAAGGCCCTATCTCACTTCCTACTTCTTTTTTCTTCTCTTTATGGAATGGTGGCTGTTTTGTGGGTGCACTCTTGTGTCTCGAGGGGGTGGACTAGTCTTGGAGTGGTGATGCGAAGTCACTAAAAGAGGTTGTTTTTGGTTTGGACTAAGGATGGATCTTCTTAGATCATTTTAAACAAAAACTCCATAAGGAACTTCTTATGACCTCGATTTGGGATTCCATCCCACCTTCTTAGTCATCCATCTATGCTACCAGAACTCACCACACTACCAGTTTCTATGTTATGTTTGTTGTCCTAGTTTCATGTGTTGGAATTCTTGGATAGATTCTTTTGGGTTGGTCCTTAACTTTTCATAACCATTAATTGATTGTGGGATCCATGGACTCCTTAGTTGAGGTTATGCAAGGGCAAAAAGGCCATGTGCCTACTATGGGGAGGACCTACTTGCATATCTGTTGGTTTGGGTAGTTAATTCCCTTACCTTAGACATTATTACAATCCTATCTTTTGCATATTCCATTGTGTATCCCACAAATTTCTCCTTACACTTTCATTAAATTCATTCTCCAAACCATTTGCTCAATTTTCTAAACTCCAATACACTCTTCTACTATTTTCATCATGTTCATGATTTTTTTGGGCTTCCATTTGAGTCCAATTTAACTTAAAAACTTTTATTTTGGAAATTAAACCAAAGTCAACAAAAGTCATGGTGGTCAATGATTACATCAACTAGGCCTAGTTGACGTAGCTGACCCTTTCAATGGGGACCGATTGACTAGGCCTTGTCAACGTAGGTAAAAAATCCTATAAATGCCACCATGAACTTAGAAATTTTTAACATTTTCTTCATAATAAGAGGGTAATTTTTGCCATTTTTAGAGCCCATAACTTTGCAACCATTTGTCTAAATTACTTCATTCTTTGAACCTATAGCTGCCAAAGGTAAGCTCTTCATCATGGAGGCTACAAAACCTAAGGTTTTTGATGAAATTTTTTGAAAATTGTTTCAACTCCCCCAAAGGGTTAAAAAATTTAATGATATGAAACCATTAAATTTTGAGAGTTAATCCTTTCAACACCCTTTGGAATGACTTATTAATATTAACACACAAATTTAATTATGATTAAAATCGATTAAATTAATCATAATCACAACTTAGCTAAGTGTAACTATCATAAGGACATAAGGTATTCCAATTGTTTCATGTTACACAACAATTGGTAACCCATGATCATGTTGTGATTATAGATGGCACCAAGATTGAAACAACTGTAGGAGGGAGAACCCTCTCAACCAAAGAAAAAATGGCCCAAATCTGGAAGGAACCAACAAGAATAAGTCTAGGAGCCACCAGAGGCAACCCATGCAATGGGACCTCTTTAAAAGAAGCTTGAAGTGAAATCTATTTGATAGATTCCCAAAGAAAAAGTTCCAACAAAGGAATCAAAGTGAGGGGAAGCACCAGGACCCATACCAAGGCTTACCTATAGGAATCATCTAGGATCCAAGGATAGGTTGTCTTACCTATAATTTTTAGGTTTTCAAAAACCAAATTTATTAGATGTTATAAAATCTACTAATGATCTTAGTAAATATTTTTATAATTTCCATATTCATTACCTCAAGTTAACCATTGGCTTAGGAGTGATAGGGTGTTTTTAGCTTATGTTCCATCCTTAAGCATCCCATTAGCTTCTTAAAATTAGCACCTATACAATGTATTCCATTATTAGATATAAATGTTCTAGGTACACTAAACCTATTTATCACTTGTTGCTAAAAAATCACAGCCATTATTGTTAATGTAGAATAGGTTATGTTTGTGGCCTATGCTCATTTGATATAATAGTCCACTATAACAATGATGTAGGATTTCTCATTGAACATGAATGTGATGGGATTCATGAAATTAATTACTCATATATTAAAGGATTCTAATGTTTGAATCAATTATTATAGACTCTTCAAATTAGTAGCCATTCCATCATCTTGTTGATAACATTCACAAGAATCGAAAAAGCAATATGCATCCTTAAATATTGTTGCTCAAAAGTATTCTTTCATGAGGATTTTGATAACCATTATCCTCCATGCATAATGGCCTTATGATCTTAAAGAATCTTGAGTTGATCATCATTAGGTATATACCATCACATCATGCCATCTATGTAAATTTATAAAGGTTACCCTCAATCGCCATGTAGTGTTTAACTTGGTGGAGGAAACATTTCTGTTTCCTCTTGTCCCATTCATTAGGAATCTCATGTATGATTAGATATAAGAAAAAATCTATTTACCATGATTTGTTTTCATCTATTATTATCATTATTACCTTTGTAAAGAGTGTTTGATTAGGAAAATATGATGAAAGAGACTCTTCATTAGCCTCATTATTCCTTCGTAATATAGAAAGATGATTGGTCATGACATTCTTGGTTCCCTTTCTCTCTATCATCATAATGTCAAACTCCATAAAATCACTAGCCATCATATAATACAAGGATTAATCACTAGTTTATTCATGAGAAAGTGTATTACACTATGGCAAGTATGCATAAGAGCTAGATATCCAAGCACATAGTGCTTGAATTTTTTTGAGGTATATACCATAGTCATAAGTTCTATTTATACTATGGTGTAGCTTTTACTGTGTAATTGTAATACTTTTTCTTGTGCAATGGATGTGGTATGGACATTTTTTATCATTAAATTATGTAAGAACTTCTTCCAAAGCAAAATTGGATGCATTCATCATGATGTAAAATGGCCTATACTAGTTGGATTCTTGTAGAATTGGAGTTTTCAAAAGTTTCTACTCTAACAGTTTGAATGTATGATCACATTCTTTGGTCCACCTAGATAGTGTACCTTTCTTTCTTAACTCCACTAGTGATTTTGAAATTTTAGAAAAGTTTTTTGAAATTTTAGAAAAGTTTTCAATAAACCTTTTATAGTACCATGTATGTTTAAGAAATGATCTAACATCTTTTATAGTTTGTGACCTCTAAGTTATTTCCTAGATTACTATGTTGTTTTCAAGATATGCCTCTATTTTTTTTCTAATATTTGGTGCCCAAGAACTATATCTCCTTGGATAATTAAATGGATTTTTTTCTAGTAAAGCTTTAGATTAGTTTATACATAATGTTTTAAAAACTACTTCAAAGGATCTAATACTTGCTTAAAATTAGAGCCATAGATGGAGAAGTCATCCATACCATTGCTAACTTTCTACCAAGGACAAGATGTTGAAATGATGTAGGCACATTATAGAGACTAAAGGCATTATTTTTATATGCAAAGTCTCCTTAGCACCTTGTAAATGTTGTTTTAACCTAGTCTTTTAGAACTATCTAGATTTGATTGTAGCCACTATAGCCATCTAGAAAGTTGTAATATTAGTGACCTATAATAATAACCAACCCTTGATGCACAAATGGTAGTGATAAATGGTCCCTAAATTTTCCCATGTTCAATAGTTGAAAATCTATGCAAATTCTTCATTAGTTATCTTTTTTTCATGATGACAAGTATACTTACCTACTTGATATCCATAATAGGATAGATGAACCCCATCTTAATGACCTTTTTCACCTCCTTCTTGATGACATGATTTAGTTTGTGGTTCATCCTTCATTGTGATTATTTATTGGGCTTAATGATAGGATTCATGCAAATCCAATGTTAACATATGCATGGATATATCCTTGTGATTTCATCATATGACCAAGCAAATGCTATCAGTTAGTTATTCATTACTATTAGTCATTTCTATTTTTATTCTTTCATGAGCTTTACATTACAATTACTAGTTTGCCATTTCTTAAGAATATATAATCAAGTGATGCTAGTAATGTCTCTAGTTGAAGAAG
>MNCI01019201.1:83957-112566 GCA_015680685.1 Gnetum montanum | reverse complement strand
TCATTTACTACCTTTGTAGCTTTCTTCTGCTATGGCTATGATGGCAATTCACCTTGCATTGTGTGTGGTGGCATTAGTGGCAAAGGATTTGGATTGGGATTTGCAAGATCAGCTACTTGTGGATGCATGTGCGAGTTTGGATTAGATGTTGGTGGTGTCAATCAGTGTATTCTAGTGGATGATATTGTGGATTTTGAACAGTTTCATTCATTGCTAAGATTGGACACTACGCAAAATATCCATATGGACTTGGCTATTGGTATGGATATTGTTGGTAAGGTGGTGGCGTGGCCCATGATTACAGCTGCTACCATTATTGATGGTACTACCTTTGTGGCTGTAGCATGGCTTCACTAGGATAGTACGTTGGTTGAGGTTGCTATGTGTAGTTACCTCGAGGATAAGGTAACCATTTGGGCATTTTTTTGAACAAATCATGGGTTAAGTGCATATGCCCCAATTTCTTGCAGATGTACCATGACTAGATAACATCCCTTAGGATGTTCGTATTGGCACACGATGCAACCTTCATCATCTATGAAGCTGGTGTCTGAGTGCCTCATGAAAGAAGCAACTTTTTCCTTTTTTTCAAATTCCCTCTTCTTCTTTTTATCTCTATCTTTGTTGAGTGCTTGATCTACTTGCTCCTCCACAATCTTTAATATTGTTGTACATTTTTCATCTACTAAATCTCACATTTTTGCTACATGTGTTGCTACATCGATAATAGATTTCTGAATTGGTAGCATCTCTTTCCTAATGACCTAGTCCAAGGTTTATTCTTCTTGGGTTTCTTAGACTCATACATCTCTTTTTCTAATGGATAGATCCTTGTTGTATTCTTCAACTGATTCTCTTTTTCTGAGTTCTCCTTCTTCTTTTACCACTCAATCGAGAAGTCTTTGAATCCAATGGAAGGTTAATTTTGATATTCTTTCTTGGGCATAAACCCCAAGGGTCTCTCTTGTTTTACTTATTATCCCATATATGATGTGCCTCAGCTATTTCTTTAATGAAAATCCATGGCCTAGGCACCTATGTAATAGTGAATATTACTGCATCAAGGGTCTCGTGAGTCCCTTGTTTTTAGTTCTAGATTTGTTTTCTTAGATTTGACACTCGTGAATAGGTTTGATATTTATCGTTAAATATTTTAGACATGGTACTTCAACATCTGATGGATTCAGGTTCTAGTGACCTGTACCAACTTTATGCTTTTTTCATAAGTGTTCTAGGAAAAAGCTTCAATTTCTATGAGTCACTCTCTATGTTTTGAAGGGCACAAGCATCATGAAATTCTTGAAGGTGATGCTAAGGATCAACATTGTAACCTCCTTTAAATTGAGGCATGTTATTCATATCTAACTATTTGATTCATCTATCTCTTACATGCCTGGTTGGTATGTAGACCGCTTTCTAAATGTTGATCATGCTCTAGGTTGCCATAAGGGGTTTTTCATCATGATTAGGTTCATAGGCTCTATAATAGCGGTGATCCTTTCTATGCTCATGTCTCTCTTGATCTTCTCTTCTATCTTTGTGCCTTCTTCTTTCATACTCCTCATCTTCTAAATTAGAATACCTTGAGTATTGGTCATGATTATCATGAGCTCTTCTCTTTTCCCTATCAAAGTCTTGGTACTTATTTTATCTCCTGTCATAGTTCTCTAATGATCATGATGAAGTAGAGTGAAACAACATAAAATTTTAGGACGCTCATGCTTCAGCAAAGTCTTGGAATTTGGGCAAGGATTTCCACAAGTGCAGCATCATAATGGGCTGATAGAATGGTGTAGGTACCAAGGATAAACTGTACAGTCCAGCAAGTTTTCTATCTCTAGGGCTGATAAGCCTGCTGGACTCTCAAGCCTGCCCAACCGAACAATTGACCTAGCTGGTAGTCTACCCAAGGACCATGCTAGGAGTTGTCAAAAGTGTTTAGGATGAGAAAAATAGTTCAACAATTTTTCTAGCATAAAAATCTGCTATGTTGTGCAGCGTAGCAAGCCTCGAAGAGATTAATCAAGCGTCCAAGATGTAAGTTGATGACAAGTTGGTCTTCCAAAGAATTTTCCCATGTTGCAACCGTCAAGCAAACTTGCTCCACCAACACAGGGTGCTACGCTATGTAGCGTAGCAGAGCATAACAAGGACAAAGCATAGAAAGGCCCCCCTTTGCCAAGTGACTCCAACAAGAAGATTGCACTCGGTAATTCTTCAGCCTCCAAAACTAGTTGTTCCACTTAGGCCTCAGGCCTCAAGTAAGGTTTCTTAGTAGAAAATGGAAGATTGAACAAGGAAGCATGATACAATGGCTGCGACCTTGTGCTATGCTACATAGTGTAGCATAGTGTAGCAACAATGCAAAAATGTTCCAAATATGAATTTAGCAAGTCCGAAGGCTTTTCGTCATGGAAGATAAAAGTTGTAGTTATTTGCCTGACCAAGCCTCGCACAAATTCTTTCGACTCCTACACAAGTTTTCTGTCAAGATCCGTGGCTACACTATGCTACACTACATAGCGTAGCATAGCGTAGCGAGCAGTTACTTATGCTACGCCGATGTGCTGAACAGTGTGGGTAGTGCAACACTAGCATGGAGGCATCAAGACATCTTCGGTTAGCTCTATAACTTGTTGGTAATGATTATTCTTACCTTGATATCTCTTTGGCTAACAAAATCAACAAGTTTCCTTCATTTTGCATACCCTTGGTCAATCCCCAAAAATTGTTCCTATGCTTGACCCTACTTGCAAGAGTAGGGAAGATGTAGTCCTAGAGCATAGGCTCCATTTTGCTTGCATTGTTGGCACACTGGACTTTTGCACATGCAATTTCAATAGTATGGTCACAGTGTAACAAAGCTCACCTCCAGCATCGCACACCTACATAGTATAGCCATGTTTGTACCTTGTGGGACCTAGGACACATGGCATTTAGACCACATTTTTCTCCTGCTCCTAGCCCTATAAATACCCTGACAAACAATGCTCGAAAGGTGGACTAGGGGTGGTGATTGGCTTTTAAGTTGGCTTTCAGAGAGCATGGTTGGTAATTTTTAGCACTCTGGTTGGCTTTGAGTTTGCTGGTTGGCTCTACAGTTCAGAGATCTGCGACCATACTGCTTTGTGTAAGTTATGCCTCTTCCGTGTTGCATGTTCTGTTGTACATCTTTCAGCAAAGCAAAGGATCAAACCAACAACCTTAGGGTGGTGCACTTTCTCACCCAAGTCTATTTTGCTATTTGCTTACTATCATCGTTGTTTTGCACTATTTTCACTACTTTACATTTATTGATTGTCGATTTACTTCACGTGGCTCGCTTCCGAAACAAGCATTTACAAAAGGTTAAGATACACCGATTAAGTCCCTGTCTGATTAACTAGATAGTTTAGGGAACCCTGCTTCCATTTCTCTCTAGCACGACCCTTACATAAATCCAAGGTTAAACTGTTCACCCAAAAACCTCTCAGTGTTCCAACCACCGATGTTTTCGGTCGCAACAGTTTTTGGCACTAGAAGGAGGACCTTTTCTATGCCCTTTCTGCATCCTTCGAGTAGTCCTATAGGCTGTCTATACCCCATCACCCACTAGCATAAATGTGACACCCTTGTGGTTGTTTACGCCTCGTGTGGTACAGACTGGTCACAACAATGGTTCCTTTGGAACCCAGCAGGACAAAAAGCCTCCGATCGTCTATTGATTTATGTGTTTCTCATTTGTGACTTCCCTTTAATCATGCAAAATGATTCAACCATAGTTTCTACCTCGAACCTTGAGGTTCCTTTCTCGGCTCAAAGCATCATAGGTGTCGAGTGACCACCTAGCCTAGTTCTAGCATCAGACTAGTCTCTTAGGATCTGACATTGGTCACTTGAGTTATTGGCGCAAGACGCAGAGTGTTATGACTTCCTCTACACAAAGATCCAGGAAAATCTACACTTTGATCGCCAAGAACTCGAAGACAAATGTAACTTTGAGTTCCTTCATTGGAACAGGAGGGAATTTATCCCCATCCCTGATATTGTTATCCCGTTGATTAAATCATATCAATGGATCCTGAACCAACTCATACAAACAAGTAGGTCTAGGGAACAACAGGACATGACATCCCATTACGATGAAGCATTCCAGGATGGACAAGAAGACCTAGACTCCCAATATGAGGGTGGTGGCCAGACTTACCCTGCAACTATCCCTCCCACCGTGGTTTTTCAGTCAAACCTGCTTTTTGTGTCCACCCCTTTTATGATTACCATGAATCTACCGCAACCTACACTTTCATTAGCCATGGGTAGCCATCCCGTACCCTCAGTGTACCAACATGCTACCCCTTCAGTTTCATTCCTAGGCACTCACCCTCCTTACTCTGTCTTGTCATCATACCAAACACCAGTCATAGCTATGTTGTTGTATGTGCACATTGTGCCTACCTCACAGTTGCATGGAGTTCCCACTTCCATTCCATCATTTGTGCCTATCCTACCATTAGCAATAGCCCCGCCCCCAACTGTGTGGTGGGCCTCGACCACTTCTCTCCTTGTTTCGCAATCCTCCCAGATGTCACACTATGTTTACCACCAAGCGTACCAAGTCCCGCAAAAGGTACAACCAAGCATGGGACTGTGGTCCACCCCATCAGTCACACAAGTGACTAACCCTATAGCACTGCTAGTAGCCGTCACTTCAACAGCACCACCCACTGGGTGGTGGATCGCACCGGCAACACCCTTTGCAGGAGTAGCCCCAACAGTACCCCCTATGAGCCAGGCCACTGCCCTTACAACGCCACCAACGATGGTCACCCCTGCAACCCCACAACCATCTACATTGTCCCTAGGTTTGGATCAAGCATTCCAACTTATCCAGACCCTCACTAAAGAGATTAAACATCTCAAAGCTGTCGGTTTCGATACAGTGCAGGTCATGGATTTCTACCATGATGACCCCATCAGCTCAATCATTCCCATGCTCATGTTACCCCCTAGGATGCCACTCCCCCAATTCACAAAATACAATGGGGAGGGCGATCCCAATAGACATCTATTTACATTTAGATTCGAATCTTTGTTGTTGCAATAGTGGTCGTACACTATTATTCGTGTCTTTACTATGTCTCTTATTGACAAAGATTTAGACTAGTATCGCATGCTCCCATGCACCTCCATCTCAACTCTGGAGGAGCTACTAACTCAGTTTTTGACCTGCTTTGAGTATAAATTAAAGCCAGAAGTCACATTGAATTAGTTGATAAGCGTCAAGCAAGACTCGATGGAGTCAGTGCAAAAGGTTATACAGTGATGGAGTGCTACCCTGAATGAGATTCGTGAGCCTATCGCAGAGGCCCATCTATTGGCTATCTTCAAGGGAGCAGTAAATGACTTTATTAAGTTAAAATTGTACTACCTAGCCCCACGCTTTCTTAGTCAATCTTTCACCTAGATAAAGAGCATCCAAGACACGGCCGAAGCTAGTAAAGACCCAGCCTATATTGCATACAAAAATGCATATGTAAAAAAGGACAAAGAGAAGGGTAAGGTCATGGCAGCCACAATGGTTGCTATGGTGAACAAGGCCAAACCCAACAACAACAACAATAAAAAGGTGGCCACAACGTCGACTAACCCCACGCCTAGCTTAAATAACGCTGCTCAACCCTCAACATCAGCACCAGAGGCATCAACCCAACCTAAACCCAACTTCGAGCGTAAAGACTGCTCCAAATACATCCCTTTACCTGTCAAACATTTAGAACTTCTGAAGCAATTGTTGGGGGCTGGGTATATTCAAAATAAGTGGATGTTGGAGGAGGTGACCAAACAACATCAACGGTATTGCAAAATTTTTAGGAACCCCTCCTTAGCTATGGCCAATGAACCGCCAGTTCCTAAGAACTTTCAGCTGGAAAGGTTCTATGACTACCATCAACTTTGTGGTTACGACATAGATTACTATCTAGAATTAAAAGATGACATCCAACGGATGATTGATCAGGGGAAGTTAGTTCTGGATGAAAGCAACCCTATCCGCCATGAAAATCAATCCATGCACATCTACAAGGATCTCCTCAACACCAACAATGTAGGGTATGTCATCAACACAATTGGCATCGATAGTAACCCAAAACCACGACAACAGCCATTTGTGGTTCGTGTACCTCAACGTAGCGTAGAAATACCAACAACGGCAAAAAAGATGCCAAAACAACCATTCGTCCTCAAGATTCCTCCTCAGACATCCACCCCTACACCCTTCATTTTCAAAACTACGCTACTGCCTATGCTAACACGACAAGCACTATTTGTCATTAGGGGGCTGAAACCCTCTAATGGGACGCAATATCGCATGGGCCATGATATCGCATCCTCCCCCACGATATCGCATACACGATATAGTAGTGCACCATCATATCTATAAATATTAGGCGGCTCTCCCTTGTTTCCTCATCCTAGGCTAGACAGTAGGAAAACTATGGTAGATTGATCACTCTAGAGATAGAATATTTTCCATGTGCCTGCAGTAGGAGTCCTAAAGTGAACGGATCTTTATTCGAGCAAATATTGTACTTGAACACAAGTTTGTGTACGGCAATAAAGACGAGCTTTTCGAATAAACCTTGCAGCGCATGGAATAGGATTTTATTATTATTATTTCTTACCTGTTATTTATTACTTGTTATTTACTATTTTCCTTCTCAACCCTTCTCTCCTAGTTAAGTGCCTCAGTATGACCACTTCGAGCACATGCGTTACGCGTGGTGATCCCAGCAACGATTAGCATTTGGTAGCCATGGTTGCATTGGTTTAGGGTGTGTATGGTAAGTGGGAACGAATGCTGACGCTAGGTAATTTAGAGTTAGTTCATTAGTTAGAGTTAGTCATTAGTTTCTCAACCCTTCACCTCAATAGCATAGGAGACAAAAACATAAAAACTATAAGAATCATATACCTCAGACTTACTTAACCATACACCATGATAACTACAAGTAAGTCTAGGAAGACAACAAATGATTAACCCTAAGTGTTCCATGGGCATGTAGGCACTTAGTCTGTGGAGTTCAACCGGATCATGCATGCTACGCTCATATTCGTATGGTTGAGTGTAGGGGTATCTCGCCACTCATCATTGGCACCGTTGCCGGGGACTAAGTGTTTGTGCGCTAAATAGAACATAGGACATCACTGACATCGTTGGGAGCCTAAATGAACCTTTGGATTAATTAATTAAACAAGAATTTATATAACAGTTGTAATATGGTAAATGTCGGCAGCTGGAAAATACCAAACAAAATCCCGTGTACACAGTCTTAACCACAGATCCGTGCGAGGGCTATGCTGGAAAAACAAATCCGCGGTGCCCTGAAAGGTCTTGTCGATCAGACAGGGACTTACTAATCAGTAAAACGATGGAGATTGTGAATAACTCGTGGATTGATTTGATTCGACGAGTCTCAAAATGAGGAGAAAACAATGTAGATGAATATAACGATGATAAGGTTAACATGATAAGAAGAGGCAGACACGAGAGAAACGCGTGGTTTCGAGATTTACGCTTTGACTTGAAGAATAAATGTTTTGTATATCACGTTACAATGGGGAGGCCCCGATTACTTGATGTGAAGCAAGCACAAAACAACAAGAAAACTATCCAAGCAGAAATACAGAATGAAGTCCGATCTACCTTGTAGGTCAAGGATGGGATGCAAGGAAGATCAAGTTTCGAAGTCTACCGATCAACTGTTTCTGATCGATGGAGCCTGCAAACCGTGCAAGATGATCTCGCGATCTTTGATCCGTTCCTCTTGCTTTGGGTAGTCCCTGCTCAGGAATGTCAGCGATCACCAATGGAGAAAGTTGTGTCTTCACCAACGGACCGATCGCTCTTGTTGTCAATGCCCAAGTGAAATGTGATCTGTCTCTCTTTTCTATTTGTCTCTACTCAAAAAATGCTCAGTGCTCTGATGCTCAGAAAATGCCCTTGCCCTTTTTGATTTGTCCCCCTGTATCATTGTCAATTGGAGTATTTATGGGCTGCGACGTCCTATGGAAAAGGCGCAAACTTGATGACGTGTATCCCGAACTTTTCGGGTACCGTTGACTTGACCATTTTGTGTCAAGCTTTGTGATTACGCACAATACGCTCATTTGCGTACTGTGCGTGTGAATAACAGATGCGCGTCGGGCATGTTTCAGCTGACTTTGGGTTGCATTACGCTCATTCGCGTTGCATCGCGTGTCAGAGCGTAACAAAGCATGGAAACAATAGGTTTAAGCTGTTTTACGCTTGTTTACGCCGCTGACCGTAGTGAAGCATAAATGATGATTAGCTTGGTAATGCATTACGCTGAGATACGCTACGTTGCGTAACAAGCATAAGACGAGCAATACGCACGCCAAGAGAAAAGAGTTGGTCTGTTGTCCTTCCTTCGGCTTTGCCTTTGACCTTTTCGTAGCCCATTACACTGCCATGCGTAACAGAGCATAAACTCAGTCTTGAACAAAAGACTTAGCAAAATATACGAGAAATCGTATATTATGTTGCTCAAGCCTCTCCTCATGCTGAAGTAAATGGCCTCCTGATGCTGGACTATGTTAAACAAAATCACGCTAAGCGTTATTACGCTGTGTCGCGTGATATAGCGTAAAAAAAGAAAATTTAGTAAGATTGGGAGTCTGCCAAGGAATTCAAAGACTTCATATGATGCGCCTTTTTGTTTCGCTCTGCCTTGTTCTCCCTTCTGAGATTCTGATATATGCTCTCGCCTGAATTGTGAATCTTTGCCTGAGGCCGACTCGCAATTTTCATGGTGTTTCAATGACCCTTCTTTGTTTATGGTTAGAGGGTTTGGCCGAAAGACGTTGACAAAGAATACGAAACACCGGATTGGTAAAAGCACCCACAGCGTCCATCCATGGCTACTCAAGCGCTGCCCTGTCAACATAGAAGAGCAAAGATGGAGGGAACGGGAGATAGGATGATATAGTAGGAAACAGGTTCGGGGAAGACTCAACAGGAATGCTTTCAGATGAGTGTGGCGCATCAGTCTGAGATTTCTTTGTTACAGGCTATAGTAGGAATGCTTGCAAAAGGAGCACGACGCATCACTTTTGCGATGTCTCTGCTATGACACTTAACTGCGTCATGCTAGCTCGATTGCAGTGCAAGTGCAGACAATGGGCATTTTGCGTATGTAACTTTTGGATGCGGGAAGCAGGTGGTAGGGATGAAACGAAATAAGAGCCAAAGGTAGGATTATGAGGAAAAGAGGTATGCACGTCTAAGTAGACGGGCGAACCTGAGTAGCCATTTGAAAATGCTGTTTGTACTTCACCGCTTAGATGAATGCACCTTTGGACGACATCTTCGAAGCAAGTAACCTGCAACCAAAGAAGAAGACATAGGATACCATCGCTCGTCCGAACAACAGGCGAGGTTGTTGAAACGAGTGCCGACAGAGATGAGATGAAGTGACCGGGCCATGAAGGAGGAATTGTAACACGAGGTTAGAGTCTTCAACCTTGATGCTCGGCCCAACATATCACCGCCAAAGATCATCAGACCTGGCACACCTGACTGGTTATGTAAAAAAATCAGCTAGATGAATCTGTGAAGCCAGGGCCTGATAGCGATGATGAGTGGAGATCCCCAAAGTTGCAATTGATGGGAATGACTTCGGGGCTCTGAGCGGCGGAACTAACCTCTTAGAGGTACCACCGCTGGAATGGGTGCGGTGACAGTATCTCCGAGGGGTCAGTAGTATGCCTCTCAGCACATCCGAGGAATCAGTAGGATGCCGGTGGGGTAGCGACGCTGGGATTGTCCCAGTATCCCACCTCACTTGTCGTGAAGCTGCATAGGGATGATTACGCTCACTTGATTTGGATGGTGGCAGCCTGTAAGTCCTAGTTTTAAGTCCTGGTAGACTGTCGTTGCTGGTTTTAAGTCTCAGTAGACCATGGTCCCAATTTGAAGTCTGGGCGGACCGAGAAATGCTAGTTTTACGTCGTAGCGGATGGTGGTGGGGCTGATTTAAGGTCTCAGCAGACCATGCTGTGGATGTCAGTTTCGCGTCATGATCCAAGGACAAATCTGTGCTGGTTTTACGTCTCAGCAGATGGTTGCTTACCTTTGCCAGTTTTATGTCATGATGGACAGCCGGTGCCAGTTTAGCGTTGTGGCGGACACGTGCAAAAGATGCCAGTTTTTTGTCTTGGCGGACCTGTACAACACTACCAGTTTTACGTCGTAGCGGACGGTTACAACTTGCCAGTTTAGTGTCATGGCGGACGGTCAGTGCCAGTTTAGCGTCGTGAAAGACGCGTGAAAGGTGTGCCAATTTTGCGTCATAGCGGATGTTTGTTGCCAGTTTAACGTCGTAGCGGATGATTGTTGTCATACCTGATATGCACGCTAGAGATGTCGCTATATGTAGTACCGCTTCAGATTTATGTGATTAACAGGATTCTGTAACTGGTTGTCGTCGACATCCGCTAACTTGAATGCTCCGTTGCTATACGTGTTAGTCACCAAGAAAGGACCCTCCCAGTTTGCAGAGAACTTGCCTACGGGTTCACGAACTGCGTTGAGAACTAAATCCCCTTTCTTGATCGGACGTTGCTGAAGATTGTAATGATGATTTTGCCTCTACTTGTCTTGATACTTTTCAATTGTATCAAGTGTCTGTATCCACTTCTCTTCCACTGAATCCAAATCCATTATCCGAGACTCAGTGTGTTGAGCCTCATTTATAATGGTGGAGAGGACCATTCTCAGAGAAGGAATTTGCAACTTGAGAGGCAGCACTACTTCGGACTCGTAAACCAGGCTGTAGGGCGTACCACCTGTAGCCATCCTACATGTAGTACGATATGCCCATAGCACATAGAGGATCTTTTCGTGCCACCATCTCTTGTTACCGTCGAGCATTTTCTTGAGCAGATTAATGATAACCTTATTTGTTGCTTCAGCTTGACCATTCGCTTGCAGGTAGTAGGGGGAGGAAAAATATTGTCTAATGCCCAGGTTATCACAGAAGGATTTGGTTTCCATGCTACTAAATTGTGGCCCATTTTCGGTCACAATAGTCATCGGGAGACCAAATTTGGTTACTATATTGTCTAGGATAAAATGGCAAATCTGCTGAGATGTAATCTTCCGTAGGGGAACAGCCTCTACCCACTTCGTGAAGTACTCAGTGGCGGTGATTATGAAGCTATGGCCTGCGGAAGATTTCGGCGTGATGGGGCCTACGATGTCTAGTCCCCATCGTTGAAATGGCCATGTTATCTGTGTTGTATGTAATTTTGTAGGTGACACGCGTATGAGATTCACGTGTCGCTGACACGTGTCACAAGTCTTAACCTTTGTCAGGCAATCCTTTTCCATGCGTGGCCAGTAGTACCCTAAGCGACGGATTTTTAGAGCCATAGCCCGTGGTGCTACGTGGCCCCCGCATAATCACTCGTGGACTTCGCCGATTATGTGTTGCGCTTGGTTCTTGTCGACGCAAGTAAGCAGCACGCCATCAAAAGAGCATCTACAAAGAGTACTGTCTCCTATGATGACGTATTGCCTAGCCCGCTTGCGGATCGCATCCTTCTGCGCGCATGTCAATTCAGGTCGTAGCTCGCCCTGTAAGAGGTAAGTCTTAATGTTTTCATACCATTCTCGCATGCTTCCTTCGAGGAGAGAAGATATTTGCACGGCCTGAATGATAGGATCTGTGCAGTCCGTTATTAATGCAGGATAAGTGTCAAACAAGTGTGCGAGTATGTTCAAAGCCAATGTAGCCAGCGCATCGGCCAGTGTGTTATCAGTGTGTGGCACGTGTTGGGCATCGATGGTCGTGAACCGCTTTAGAAGATCTTTAGCCTTATCACAGTAGGGCTACAAATGTACAGCTTTGCAGGCATAGACTCCTGTGATCTGATTTATGACGAGCATCAAGTTCGCTAGCAATTAGTAATCCCCTGAGGAGCCCCTCGTACTCTGCCACATTGTTCGTACAGGGGAAGGTCAAGCGATAAGCGTGTAGACGCACATCCTCAGGTGATAGCGTAATAACGGTGGCAGCACTGCTATCTTTAGAGGTTGAAGCTCCGTCAAAATGCAACGTTATCTTGAGGCTTGTCGAAACAAGGCTTAAACTATGTACATGTTCGTCCGGGAACTCAGGTTCTATAGTTGCCTGGTTGTTAATCAGTGACGTTTCTAATTGGTCAGCTATTGCTTGGCCTTTCGTAGAAGATTGGCCAATATAATGCAGATCGAATTCTACCGTGATAGCCTTCCAATGAGCTATTCTACTACTCTCCTATATTTTTTGCATAATGGCCCTAAGGATGTTATTTTTACAGATGATGTTAACCTGGCTACGAAAAAGATAATGTTTACACTTTTTTAGCGTAAATACTAAGGCTAGGCAATTACGCTCTACTTCGTTGTACCTCGTTTCATACGCAAATAGAGCATGACTCAAGTAGTAGATGGGCGCTTCTGACCCATCATCCCTCCTTTGACAAAGTAATGCTGCTAACGCTACCTCCGACATTGCGAGGTAAATGTAAAAAGGCAGGTCCCTTTGTGGCGGGAAAACCATTGGTAAGTGTTGAAGTTCCTGTTTTAGGCTGTCAAACGCACGTTGGCAATCCTCCGTCCATTCGAAATTAACCCCCCTTTTTACCAAATGTTGAATAGGATGTAGCTTGTCGGTTAATCTCGAGATGAACCGGTGTATAAACTGTAAACGTCCTTGGAACCCGCATAATTGCTTGAGGTCTGTGGGAGGTGTTAACTTGACAATGGCTTTGACCTTATCAGGGTCAACTCGTATGCCAGTTTCCGACACCACAAAACCCAGCATGTGTCTGGTTTTGACTCTGAATAAGCACTTCTTTGGGTTAAGACGGAGATCGTATTTAGAGCATCTTTTGAGGACTAACTCCAGGTCTTCTGAATGATCCTCTGACTTTAAAGACTTAACAGCTATATCGTCAACATAGTCATTCAGTCTCCCTAGGAGGTAGTCGCTAAATATGTATGTCATGGCTCGTTGATACATTGCTCCGGCGTTTTTCAGACCAAAATGCATCATGGTATAGCAAAAGGTGCCCCAGGGCGTCATGAAGGTCATGGTTAATTGATGTTCTGGGTTGATGCGAATCTGGTTATAGCCCGAAAAGCCATCCATGAAGCACAGAAGCGCATGCCCAGCTATTGTATCGACTAGTTGGTCGATACTCGGTAGTGGAAAGTTATCTTTGATTGTGGCCTTGTTCAAATCTTGGAAGTCTATGCAGATGCGTATGCTTCCGGTCTTCTTTGGGACGACTACAATGTTAGATACCCAATCCGAGTAGTCGACTGCGCGGATGAAACCAGCCTGATACAGCTTAGTGATCTCATCACGCACGGCTAACGTGATCTCTGGCTTGATTTTTCGTACCTTTTGCCTAACTACTTTAACCTGCGGGTCTAAGATTATGTTATGCTGGATTAACCTGGGATCTAGTCCCGGCATATCTTCGTATGACCATGCAAATACTGTGATGTTGTCTTGCAGGACCTGTTTTATAGAATCGTGCGTTTTCTGGTCTAGTAAAGAACTAACCTTAAGCGTTTTGGCTTCACCCTTATGCGTAACTATAGAAACCTCATTGAGGGGGTCTTTGGTTATGTCCCCAGCCTCCAGGTCTAGCGTGCACGTCGATTGTTCTGGTCATTTTAGGGACGTTTTCGACGCGGCTATGGTTACGTCGTTTAAAGGGGAGTTAATTTCTACTAGTGTAGGGTCGTATTGCCTAACTACCCTCCCGTTTGGGCCTGTCAAAGTTAGTGGTGCTGAAATTGTTGCATCCGTTTGCGAATTGTCCTGCAAAATGGCCAAATGCGTAACTGATTAGGAGAAAGCATGATGTGATATTGTCGAACGTGGAAAGCTAACAGAATTTTGAATATTATAAATAGGTTGTAATCAATGCTACCCGATTACGAGGCGATAAGATGTGATAGTTTAATGTCATTTCGGACAGTGGCGCAAGCGATATCTGCTGCATTAATATCTTGATTTTCGGGTTCCATTTTAGGAAAGTCCCGTTAAAATCGGATATCAAGTCGGTGATCTTCGCATATAAGTAAGTGGTTTTCATTGAGAACGGGCTGCTGGCTGTCATGAATTCGAATTCTTGGCTGTTGCTGAGCGAGAGGAGAAGGAGCAGAAGGTTGGAGCGTGTAGTTTGTGAAGATTCGAAGAAGTGAAGCTGTGAAAGTTCTGAGACTGTTATAATGGCACCTAAAATCAAAAGGAAGAATGCAAAATTGGCTAAAATCGATGAGGTGCAAGGAAATCTGGAGCGCATCTCGCAGGCGGTGGTTGAAGTGCGTGACCCTACGCCTTTGAACCGATAGGTCCATCCTTGCATGTTTATGTTGTTTTAGTGTCTATTTTTGGTAGTATTTCTTGCGTAAATGAGAATTTCAAATTATGGACCTCGGGTTAAGGCAAGGGTTTGATGGGGTTGCGTTTATTGCCGTTGCCAGGGACAAACCTTGCGCTATTGCAAGGGTTTGGGCGATTTCGGTATGGATAACTAAGCGTAGTTTGTAGGTTTTCTGTATTAGTCACACAAATGCAAATCTAGATGTTGATTTATGTATTGGGTTTTCTGTACAGCGTTATGTTAAAGCCTATTCTGATTGTCTTGAATATTGTTGGGGTTTTTTGTTGTATAAACCCCATCGTCCCCAATGTCCCTCCCCCGCAAACGCGGTTGCACGGGAAGGCCATATGGTTTCGAAGGGATGCGCTGGAGTTTCTGCAGTTCTTACTGTGCAACTACAGCATCATTGTGTGGTCTAATTTGTCCGACGATATTACTGGTGCCATTCTGGAGCACCTCCTGGTGGGTTCTGCATAAGGGATCCTGGCTTTCCTGACAGACGGAGCCATTGATACTGGTCATCCCGAGGATCGAGAACCTAGCGCCTGAGCTTTGAGGCGCTTAGGTTGGATCTGGGAGATGGCCCAGTTTAGTTGTTATCATGCTTATAACACTCTGTTCGTGGCTCGCCATGTCTCAACCTACTTCCGAAACCCACCAGGCACTGTGTACTACTCCGGCGGGTAAGCAATTGTGTTGGCTATATTGTTACATGTCTATTGTCTAAGTTTTGTAAAGCGTAAACAAGTCTATGTGGTATGGTACAGGTTTTTCATTCACGACAATAGGTTAGTAGGAGATGGTGATACGTTGTCATGGACCGAAACGGCCATAAAGGCGTTAACCTCAACTAGCAACGTATGCGCCGGTGTGATGGGGCAGATTGGCTTTGACATGCGTGAGTACCCCACCCGCTATGCTGACTCTTTTGAGAATTGCCAGAATCTCGAGTGGCTACATGATGACTGGACCCTGGATCCGCCCCTTACCATTGAGGACGTGCAGAGGAACCTTCCGCCCTTTCCGTTGCCATTTGGATCTGGTAAGACTACTGCGTATTCTATTGTTGCGTGGTGTAGCTGTGCATTGTGAGCGTTGCGTAATATGAGCTTTCGTTTGACCTGTGTTTCACGTTGTTCAGTCAGGGAATCCCAGGAGATTACCCTTACAATTTCCGGCTGCGAGGCGAATACCATCCTCTTCCGCTACGGTGACATCAAGGACGCCCAACGCTGGCTCGGCCATGCGGCGGCCCTAGTTGCAGTGACCACCAAGATCCGAGAAGCGAGGCTAATGCACCTATTTTTAGCCGCAACCCCTGATGTCCCCGCGAGTGAAATGCTGACCCTGGTCAACTCCTTCAATGAGAAGGCAGAGCGTTTTTGCACGCACGTGCATAATGTGCGTGTAATTTTCGACATTGACACTCAGCTCTTCGAGGACCTTTTTGGCATCCCCTCTAATGGCCTTCCCATAGATGCGAAGGCGAAGAGGAGTCTTGACTGCCAGAAATGGTTGGAGGAGTGGGTAAGAGTCCCGAAGGAGCCTAAAGGGTTTCCTTGCAAAAGATTCGATCTGGGCATGGCCAAGATAATTTATCCCCTTTTTCGGGCCCAGACCTTCCCCAAAACACTCTTACAAGGGAAGTTCTTTTCTATAGAACAGACCCGTATTATGCAGGAGGTCTTGCAAGAAGGGACCCAGTTCAATTGGGCAAGCTATTTTGCTAAGGGACTGCGCAATGAGATGGTCAAACTTCGCAAGAAGCTTGAGTCTCGTTTCAATGTGCATTACGCCTTCTACATAGCTTGCCTTCGGTGTTTTGCGGAGTTTTTGGTCGTCCAAAGGAATGGGGTCTGGGTGCAACAGGACCGAGACCAACTATCCAAACCTTGGATTACCCATATCTTTGGCACTACCTGTGGGCAGGATCCGCCGGAAGACATCGGGGAGTCACTGTCTATAACGACCAGAGGGTTGGCGGTGCCTCGAGTGCGAGGCCTCGACAGTGTAGGCGGGATAATGCCTACTTACACTGGCAATGCCTCACACGGGAAACGCTTGGCGGAAGAAATTGTAGAACCTGCAGCTCGGCGTAAAAGGCTCCGTATAACCGAGGCCTTTGCGGATCCTGAGAGTGGCGCAGGCCGAACTATGGCGGTCAGAGTTCAGCGGAGTAAGCCTCCGCCTGGTAAGCGTGAAGGCAATATATTGAAAACTGTATTACGCAATGTTTGCTTAGTATGTTTGGAATGATATATTAACGTATTGTGATATGACCAGTGAAAATTACAGGGCAGCTGACCCCTGAAATAGGGGCAGTGGTACTAAGTCGTGGGGAAGGGGCCTCAGTTTTAGAAGAAGAGGCCCCAGCTGTTAGAGTGATCCATGCATAGACCCCTGTGCGTGAGGAGGCCCCAGCTACTGGAATCAGCGACGCACAGACTCATGTGCGTGAAGAGGAAAAGGAGGCGAAAGACATTGGCGAAGTCGCCACTGCCACCGGTAGAGGTAATAAGCATGTTAGAAATTTTGCAGAATCCTATTAATAATTAAAGCTTCTAACTTGATTACGCTACAGGAGAAGAAGATGCATCTACGTCTGTCACTGTGAGCAGAGCGTGGAGAGACTTTCCTGGCAAGTTCGCCTTCATGGAAAGCATTGTCAGTGATATGATCGAGCGCCTCGAGCGCGTCGAACCTGGACCTGGTATGTTATGGCCATAATGAGTTTGCGATATTGTACAATGGTAATGTGTCACCAATATTGATGATTTTTTTTGTTAGGACACAGTGGAGCCTCCATCCGATGGGGTAGCCGTGCCACGCCACATTTATGAAGAGATGCGCAAATGTGCGTTACGCTCGACACGCTCCTTATGGGAGAGTAGGGACGTAAATGAAAATCTATGGAAAAGGCTGCAGATGTCAGATGAGAGGATCGAGTTGCTGACCAAAGAGGTCGGAGACCTGCGATCACGGTGGGAATTCCTACATGCGCGGGAGACGGGCGATGAAGACTGGCGTACTGCTGTTATCGACTACTCCCATTATTGGACCGCCATCAAAAACAGCGTGTAAACCAGTCGGGCGTTGATAGAGCAGCGGATGCAGATAGAGCTCCTAGCTCAGAAAAGCCAGGATTGGAGAGATTATTGTGCAAGCGTGCAAGAGTGGGGGCAGAAAGAAAAGGACCATAAACATATGTATAAGCGAGAAAGCATCGCTTATCGTAAACTTTATCACGATTCTGCCGTCAAGGCTTAATCCCTGGAAGTTTTCCTGGACGTCATCGGAGCTTCCGAAGCCTTCAAGAAGTTCGAAGAGCAGGTGACTGTAAGTGCGTCCCCGGAAAGGGAGATGACTCTCCCTAGGGGCCAGACTACAATCCCTACATTCTTCCTGGACCCACCTCACTGGACTAACTTAGAGAAAGGGAAAGTGAAGGTTGGAGCTGCCCTGGGAGATGGAGCGTGGTCTGACCTATCTGAGGAGGAAATTATGATGTGGTTTACGCATAGTTTTATTGATGTGAAGCCAAGTAGTGTTTTGTGAATGACTGAAAGACACGCTATAAGACCTGGTGGTTGTTTTAAATATCAATTAATTTGTTTTCTCTTATGTTTTTATTTGCAAAATGTGAGCGTAATTGTTAAGGATTTTGCCTAAGTTATGGCGATGAAACTGAAAAGCTAGTTTTAGGCCATTGCAGGCCATATGCGTAAACTAAGAACTAGTTTTAGGCCATTGCGGGCCTCGACTAGTTTAAGGCCGTTGCGGGCCTACTGCGTAATGCGGAAAACGTAAATGGTGAGAGTATACAATCCTATGTAATTATGCTAAAATGATGTAAAAGAGTGAATAGCATACGTAAAAGAAACGTAATGACGTAAGAAATGACTTGCGTAAAGACTGAAAGCGAATGTAGCGTAAAAATGCATGAAATAAAACACACTGCTAAGTGTAAGCCACAAGAACGTTTAAAGATATGATGACGCGCACAAAGGCCATTGTTCAACCATTAATACGCAATTGTCTCTTAATGGCCTTTGCGTTGAGCATGGTGTAAGGGCGGGGTGACTTATGATTTGACTCCTCTAAGCTGCCATCCAAGAATTGCTGGTTGGCCCAAGCGAGACTGTCATCATTGATGTCATTTTGTTGAAGGATTTGGAGATGGGTCTGATCATCAGTCGTTTCTATCTCCGAACCCCACTCTTCTTCAATGTTATTGATGGTCCTAAGGGTGATTTCATCACCGCGTATCACGACCTCCCCTCCGGCATAGGGCAGGTGTATTTCTTGGTGTATCGATGGTGAAATCGCCCTTAGCTGGGCTAACCACGACCTCCCTAAGATCAGGTTGAACCCCGGCATCTCCTCGACGACTAAGAATGTGGCATCCGTCGGGAATTGATCCCCTGCCACAAACTCGATACGCACCATCCCTTTGACTTGAACCCGTGCCCTGTTGAACAATTTTATGCAAGCCGTCGTCGTGGGAGTGATCTGGTCGACCAGACCCAACCTATCTACGATGGGATAGGGGATGACGTTTGTAGCTACGCCATCATCCACGCGTAACCTCCGGATCCGGTATTGACTGACCCGGATGGTGATGAACATAGGTTCAGTTGTGACCTGACCTTTCTCAGGATCGTCTTTGATAGACTTATCGTGAAAGGTCAGAGAGGTAGGCGTAGATTGCTCAGCTTCGGAAGGAAACATGACAGCATGTATCGCTTTCTCTTCTGCCAGCAAGCTTTCATCAACTGATATGGATGTCAGCATGTGAACCATAGCCTCATGGTGTTCTCAAGATATCATAAGCAGGTCATAAAGGCTCAAGGTTGTGTTTTTTTATTTAAGAGCCTGTTTGACTTGCGTAAATGCGTCGAGGAGGTCCTTCTCTTGGCTAGGTTTTTTGTCTCCCTTGTCCTCTTCCATTCGACCCAAGAGATGGATCTCTCGAGGTGGAATGGTGTCGGTCGAAGGGTTGCTCTTTTTCTTGCCAAGAGAAGGCGGCTGCGTTTCTGCGCATTTATCCTGTTTCTAAGGCAGAGACGAAGGCGCAAAGGCCAGGGGCCTAGGCTTAGGGAAGCCAAGCGTCGAGTGGTCTTTCGTTGCGTTAACATGTATGTCCTCTCCCTTTCTCTTGGGAGGCGATGGTTGGCTGTTCTGGTTAGAGGTCTGCTCCTGCGTGAGAGGGGCAGCCTGTGGTTTTGGCACCCTGATAATGAAGGGCGCCCTAGGCATGGGCGAGGACGAAGCCGCGGCTTGTCTGTTGCTGCGTGACTGAGGGTGCATCTGAGAAGGTGCCCATATAATGAAGGGCAGCCTGGAGACACGACTGGCTGCCGATGAAGTGGTTCCCCCCCTTTGTGAGCTGGCAGGCACACGCAAAACAAAAGGCTGTTTTGGCGATTCCTTCCTCTCACTGTTCGTACTCACCACAGTGATTGTATAAGGATCGTCGTTTGCATTCAACGGGTCCTTATATACATGCAATGTTTGGTTTTCTGGATGCGTCGGGTTACTGTTACCTAACTTGAGCAAACCATCATCCAGCATACGTTGGATGTCATCTTTCAACGCCCAGCAGTAATCTGTATCGTTAGGTAAGGCTAAAGAAGGGTTCTTCAGCAGTTCACAATGACGTCTATGATGCTTCAGAGCTTCCTCGGACACCTTCTTAGGTTGAATGTTCCCTGCCCCTAATAGTTTTTTCAACAGTTCTAAATGCTTTACGGGTAAGGCGGTGTACTTTGAGCAATCTTTACGCTCAAAGTTTGGTTTTGGCTGGGGGGACTTTTCAAGAGCTGCCGTGTCTTGGCTAGTTCCTGGACCAGCCGTAGCCTCAGGAGGCGCCGTAGGTGCCTTCTTATTCTTGTTCTTTGCGCCCTCCGTCAGCGCAGCTACTATCGTTATTGTCGCCTTACCTTTGTCTTTGCCCTTGTTGTGGGCGTTCTTGTAGGCGACATACGCCGGGTCTTTGCTGGCCTCCGCAGCATCTTGGATGCTTCTAACCTAAGCGAAGGCCTGATGTAAAGAGTTGGGGGAAAGATAGTACAGTTTTGACTTAATGAAGTCATTGACTGCTCCTTTGAATATAGCCAGTAGATGTGAATCCACGATTGGCTCACAGATTTCATTCAAGGTAGCATTCCAACGCTGTATGAACCTCTGGACTGGTTCGAGTGGGTCTTGTCTCACCCCCATGAGCTGATCCAACGTGACTTTAGGCTTTAATTTGTATTTAAAGCGGGTCACGAATTGTGTCAGCAGCTCTTCCAAAGTTGAGATGGAAGAGCGTGGGAGGGCTTGGTACCAATCCAAAGCTTTTCCTGTCAAAGACATAGCAAAGACTCTAATAATGGTGTGTGGCCATTGTTGCAGCAACAAGGATTCGGATCTAAACGTGACTAAATGAGCGTTAGGATCCCCTTCCCCATTATACTTGGTAAAATGAGGCAAGGACATCCCTGTTGGCAACGACAGCATAGGGACCGTTGAGCTGATGAGATCATCCTGGTAAAAGTCCATGATCTGAATGGTATCTGAACCAGTGGCTTTGAGACGTCTAACCTCCTCGGTAAGAGTCTGGATAAGCTGGAAAGCCTGGTCTAGACTTGTTGATGGAGGTGCCTGTGTAGGAGGAGCAGGGGGCTAACCTGGGAAAGCTGTACCAGGCAGCGGAAATGGTGGCATGGTTTGGCCGATAGATGGTGGGGCAGGGATCCCTACAGGCAGGGGTGCCTGTGAAGACCACCATCCACCAGTTTGGGAAGAGAGATTAACTGCCACCGGTTGCGCGGGATGAGGATGAGGATATTGCGGAACCATCCACGGAATATGTGTTGCGGGTGCCACCGAGGGTTGCATACCGTATACCGCAGATTGGTTGTGTTTTGCCGCAGGATAGGCCCACTGACTCGTGACAGGCTGTTGGATAGGTATCTGTGGCCACACGACGGCGGTGATCTGTTGGGTTGGAGGGGGCAGCAGCGGTAAGGTTTGCATCGGACGAGTTGTGCACATGGTGTGGGGTTGGATTTGAGGGATGAAATGGGGCGCGGTGGTCGCTGGAACCACTGACAGAATACGAAGTACACGTGGCGATGAAACCGCCCCCATGTTGTTGTGAGGTATTTGGATTTGCAGCCCAGATGGCTATGCGATGGCTTGTGGCATGACAGGGAAATGCGTCTGCGTGGTCATAACTTGGTCGAGAGGAGCGGCCTCTCCGTTGAAAGGAAACAGGGGATTTATGTACATTTGGGGGCTCAGAGTATGGAACGAATGTTCCGACTGGGCTGCCAATTCATCCTCTTCCTCCTCCCCATTGTGGGGCTCCAATGTAGCCCTTGAAGCCTTGCCCTTGGCCATGACCAACTGTGTTATAATTTCATGTTGATGTTCGGTCAAAGGGATGATGTCATAGGCTGTTGGAGTGAAATCGTGACCTCCTCGATGGATCATCTCAAAGTTCCGCTTCGCCTCGATCTCAGCTCAGCTAAGGGCAAGCTTTGCCTGGATCTTAACGTAGATGAAATTGTATTCTTCTGGGGTCATGACCGTGAAAATAGGATCTTTGCCCTGTAGTCTCAATGACCTACGCGATGGTCCCTGCGGTCCCGCTGCACCAAAAGTTGGTCTGGGGACAGCGATAGGGTGCACAGATGCGATACCCACATCAGCGGCGACCATGGCGGTTGTGGTTGTGTATACAGAATCCATTGATTGAGTGGATTAGCTGTGATAGATAACCAGATCTAAAAAGCGGCTGACAAAACGATCACAAATAGGCTTTCTACCCTGTAGGATACCAGAGGAATCGTTCCTGTGACCGATCTACACCACACGATTTGCCGTAAACTTCCCTAGAGGTATCATGTTTACAGTTTTGGGTATAAATCGCTAACAGGGCTACCCGAAAAAATACGGATCGGAGCCTAGGCCCTCCTTCTAGCGCCAGAAAACTGTAACGACGGAACATGTCGACAGCTGGAAAATACCAAACAAAATCCCATGTACACAGTCTTAACCACGGATCCGTGCGAGGGCTATGCTGGAAAAATGAATCCGCGGCGCCCTGAACGGTCTTGTCAATCAGACAGGGACTTACTAATCAGTAAAAAGATGGAGATTGTGAATAACCCGTCGATTGATTTGATTTGACGAGTCGCAAAATGAGGAGAAAACAACGTAGATGAATATAACGATGATAATGTTAACACGATAAGAAGAGGCAGACACGAGAGAAACACGTGGTTTCGAGATTTACACTTTGACTTGAAGAATAAATGTTTTGTATATCACGTTACAATGGGGAGGCCCCGATTACTTGATGTGAAGCAAGCACAAAACAACAAGAAAACTATCCAAGCAGAAATACAAAATGAAGTCCGATCTACCTTGTAGGTTAAGGATGGGATGCAAGGAAGATCAAGTTTCGAAGTCTACCGATCAACTGTTTCTGATCGATGGAGCCTGCAAACCGTGCAAGATGATCTCGCCATCTTTGATCCGTTCCTCTTGCTTTGGGTAATCCCTGCTCGGGAATGTTAGCGATCACCAATGGAGAAAGTTGTGTCTTCACCAACGAACCGATCGCACTTGTTGTCAATGCCCAAGTGAAATGTGCTCTGTCTCTCTTTTCTGTTCGTCTCTACTCAAAAAATGCTCAGTGCTCTGATGCTCAGAAAATGCCCTTGCCCTTTTTGATTTGTCCCCCTGTATCATTGTCAATTGGAGTATTTATGGGCTGCGACGTCCTATGGAAAAGGCGCAAACTTGATGACGTGTATCCCGAACTTTTCGGGTACCGTTGACTTGACCATTTTGTGTCAAGCTTTGTGATTACACACAATACGCTCAGTTGCGTACTATGCGTGTGAATAATAGATGCGCGTCGGGCATGTTTCAGCTGACTTTGGGTTGCATTACACTCATTCGCGTTGCATCGCGTGTCAGAGCATAACAAAGCATGGAAACAATAGGTTTAAGCTGTTTTACGCTTGTTTACGCCGCCAAGCGTAGTGAAGCGTAAACGATGATTAGCTTGGCAATGCATTACGCTGAGATACGCTACGTTGAGTAACGAGCGTAAGACGAGCAATACGCATGCCAAGAGAAAAGAGTTGGTCTGTTGTGCTTCCTTCGGCTTTGCCTTTGACCTTTTCGTAGCCCATTACGCTGCCATGCGTAACAGAGCGTAAACTCGGTCTTGAACAAAAGACTTAGCAAAATACACAAGAAATCGCATATTACACTGCTCAAGCCTCTCCTCATGCTGAAGTAAATGGCCTCCTGATGCCGGACTATGTTAAACAAAATCACGCTAAGCGTTATTACGCTATGTCGCGTGATATAGCGTAAAAAAAGAAAACGTAGTAAGATTGGGAGTCTACCAAGGAAGTCAAAGACTTCATACGATGCGTCTTTTTGTTTCGCTCTGCCTTGTTCTCCCTTCTGAGATTCTGATATATGCTCTCGCCTGAATTGTGAATCTTTGCCTGAGGCCGACTTGCAATTTTCATGGTGTTTCATCGGTAAAATTTGCACACTGATAACAATGTATTCTTCTCATAAGAGCAATTCACCACCTAGGGACAATTCTAGAGACAGTCAGCAATTAAGAACACATAACAAAAATCTGCCAAGTCTTAAACAATAATAGATAGTGTATACTCATCCCGATGAGTATATTCCAGACTTTACCTTTATCCTCCATCAAGATGAACAACTACGATGGAGAGATTTGCAAGGTAACATCGTGTTACCTCCAGATCGATCAGTCCCTAACATGCTCCTCTGTGCGTTGGCACAGATTGGCATGACTCAGCTCTATGCTGAATACGTTATGGGTGATTTTGACATGAGGGATTACCATCCCATAGTTTTACAATGTATGAGGGACTCAAGGCATGAGAGCCAACATACCCTGTTAAAGGGTAAAGGCCTGCACATCCTTAGCAAAATAGGAGATGATGAATCCATTATCATAGGTTCCCTAATGAATGATGTTCCCCCTCCTAACGATGGTGAGAAGGTTGGGTATCAGAACCTATGATCAACGATACATAACACTGGTTCTGATCCTCGTGAATGCCAACTATTCACAGAGGGAACAACAACTCACAATAAGGATGGGCACTTAGATTGTCACCACGATCAGGGCCATAACAGCTGAAGAGAAGGCAAGAAGCATCGCTATGGAGATGGTTCCCCTTCCTCTTCTCCTTCATCTCATCACTCACCCTCTCCTTCCACATCTGGGTGTAGCCATCACTAGCACAACGGTGAGGATAGAGGTAGGAAAAATGAGAGACCTCGACGAGAGAGTTGGGAGAGAGGACAAGGGAATGAAAGAAGGGAAAGTAGGGAACAATGAAGACATCACAGGCGTCATGAAAGAGATGATCATGACAAGCCCTTCTTGCAACCTGAAGTATGCTCGACATAACGAAGGCAGTAAGAATCCCAACAAGGCATTTAAAAGATAGTTGGATCAAACGCTTAGATATGAATAATATCCCACATTTCAAAGGGGGATATAACTCAGATCTGCAACATCATTTACAGGCATTCCATGATGCTTGTGCCTTGCAGAACATAGAAAACAAGTGGAAAAAACTTAAGTTGTTCCCCAGGACACTCACTAAAGAAGCAAAGAGTTGGTACCAGTCCTTAGATCTAGAAACCATTAGGAGGTGGACTACGATGTTAGAACTCTTCAACGATAAGCATCAAACATACTCCAGAGTGTCTAATTTGTGTAAGCATATCTAAGGATGGAAGCAAGGTACTTATGAACCCTTGGATGCTGCCATGGCCTGCTACTACACATTGTTATATCGTTGCCTAGGCCATGGATACGCACAGCGGGATCAACTCTGCCACATCGTAGATGGGCTAAGATATGAGACTAGGAGAACCCTTGGGACTTATGCTCAAGGGAGACTATCAGAACTTAGAGCCCATGAAGTACATCGCTTGTTGGAACAAGTAGCAAAAGAAGAAGGTGAGCTACAAAAAAGAGAGAGTGCAGAAGAATACAACCGTGATCCCTCCCTTCGAAAGAAGGGAGTGAAATTTTGTGATGAAGAGGATGAGTCACCACTTGAAGAGTTGGTGAACAAAAAAACCTTACCGATCCAAAAACTAACAACTGAAGTATCGGCTAAGGTAGATCAACTATGGGATTCCTTAGACTCCAGACTTGAAACTGTCCTGAAAATTGTAGAGGAGTCTAAGGAGGAACTAAGTAGTGACAAGAACAAGACAAAGCGGAGAGATTTAGGCCCTGCACATAACAAAGGTAAGGGGAAAATTACTATGTCCGATGAGGTTGTGGATTCAGACATAGATGATGATGGTGGATGTGAGATTTGCCACTATGACCATCCTAAGGGATGTTGTCCAATTATCTCACATCTACAAGAGTCTGGGGTGTATGCACTTAATCCGAGACTTAACCAATGGCAAGCACCCCGTTACCTTATCTTCAAGGTAACCCAAGGCAGTTCCACCAACCACTAACGTACTATCCAAGTGGAACTCCACCACAACCCATCGGACAACATCAATAGTGGCAATACCCATAGTCATGAGGGATGCCACCGCTGAAACAACAATACCCTTACCGGCAAACTAATCCTTATGGCTATTATGTGCAGCAACCGGTTTCTCCAAGTGACTCTATGAGTCACACAACTCCCCAATGAAATTTCCAGTTTAGGAGTACTTTAGGAGGACTCCTTCTCCTCTGGGAGGCACCCCACACACTTACCATCCGCACCACTTCCTCCTGTAGTTCCCATACAACCTGCTCCAACAATGCAAGGGGAACTCCCTACTCAACCGCAGCAACGTAACATTGCAAGAGCTGTAAATATTCAACTTGTTGCTAGTTCTGACAACTGTAAAAAGAAAAGACCTTTCTTTAGAACCAGAAGCAAAGATAAACTCTTGCAGCAACAAGCGGTTGAGCCTATGTACACGCCTCCACCATCTAACACTTCGGAGCACCCTTCAATCCAACAACAGAGCTGTATGCATACGGTTATGTTAACGCATACCGTAACCAACTGGATCAAAGTAGGCCACCTTCCTAGGAAGCTAACTAATCCTAGAAGCCCCTTAATCTATTTACAAATCGCCAGGAACGAACCACATAAGGCTCTTCTTGACTCAAGTTCCGGAGTCAACTTAATTTCACGAGAGATATATCAAGCTTGGAACCTGCCCCAACTTAAGAAGAGCAACATTCAACTGGAGTTGGCAGACTAGTCCATCACCATTCCCTTGGGATTGGTGGAGGAAATTATTATCACTATGTGTTTTTGGTCTTACCCAGCTGACTTCTTGATGATAGAAGTTAACAGCAACAATGGGGGCTTCCCAATTATAATGGGAAGGCCATGGTTGAGTACAGTAGATGCGTACCTAGGGATCCGTGATCTTTCCTTGCAGATATCTAAGATAAATATTTATGGAAAGATCGAGAAGAAGAAAGTTTTGTGTATCACATATAGTGACTCAGAGGGTGATGAAATGGAAGAATGTTCAGCATCTCTTCCATGTAATCGGTGTGCCCAAGAAACACAAATCCAAAGGTGCCTGTATGTAGCAACCACACCAGTAGTAGACACCCCATGGTTGACAGCTAAATGAAAGAGCAACCAACAAACATGCATGGAACGAATTGAGGAAACAACTCATGTTAACAACGAAAGCATAGACACATTGGAATATGAGCATCGCCAACTTCCACCCCTTAATCTAAGAACATTAGTGGGGAGAAGTTGAGAACTTTTACGAAATTCAAATAGACGTTCATTATTTTAGATCTCTCCCTTGCAATTCAATCATGGGGGAGATGGCCACCTATGCTGATCATTGGAGGCCCTCAGTTCTTTTTAGTTTTTGTTTTACACGTTTTTGTTTTCCACATTTTTGTTTTACACATTTTTGTTTTACAAATTTCTTTAACTTTTCTAGTTTTTGTTTTACACATTTCTTTAACTCTTCTTGTTTTTCTTTTACAACATCGTTATATTTTTTCATTTTTTATGTGTGAGATCCACCATGTAAGTTCGTCACCCAATAAGTGTTCTTCCTGATGGTATGAACTATTTTTTACCGTGTAAGTTCCTGATTGCTAATGTTTTGTTTTTACCTTTAAGTTATGATGTTGATACTAAGGTATGTTCTTTTGATATGGCAGGCAATGAGCCCACTTCATCCATCCATCCACAATACTCTATGGTCTCTCTTGGCTTGAAAATGTACAGTCCCTTTCTAATAAGAACTTTAACGAATAGGTGACTAGGTATTTTTCAAACTAAGGAAGGACTCAAGGTTTGAAAAGGGTGTGAATTCAAGGGAACTTGATGCATTTGTGTTGGCCATTCTCTTGGGTGCTTGGATGTTTTCTTCTTGAGTTTTCTTACCGTTCCAATGTTACCCAATTATTGGAAGCTGAGACAATAAAAATAAGAAGTCTTTGCATGGTGTGGTTCTCACGCATAAAAACACAAAACACAAAAAAGAAAAAGAAAAAAAGTGAGAATTCAAATCACACCCCTTAGAAGAAATAATCCCTTGGGCTACAAGCATTGGTTATGAAACTAAAAAAATGTTTCCTCTAACTAAGGCCCTTCTCACTTCCCATTCTCTCCTTATTTGTTTTGTCGGAATGGTGGTGGCTCTTTGGAGATGCATTCTTGTTTCTCAAGTGGATGGTTTGGCCAAATGCATTGATGCGAAGTCACTGGATGTGGTTGGTTTGAGGCCAGAGTTGGAATGAGATTTGCCAAGTCACATTAACTATGTAATACACAAGGGGCTATACACCACCTTGTTCTTGGGATTCCATTCCATTCTCTTCTCTCCATCCTTCTCTCCATTATTCACCTCACTACCAGTTGTATCATTAGTGTATATTTTGGTAGATACATCGTGTTCATTTTGGTAAACTCTTACGGTTAAGACTTTAACTCTTGTTCCAAATGACATTTCTAGAGCCTACAGACTCTTTGAATGTGGGTTTGTCAGGGCATTAAGGGCATGAGCCTGCTTTGGGGAGGAACCACTGACATTCCTATTTGGTGCACCAGTTAACTTATTTTCCCTAACATTTTTGCAATCCATTTTCTTTTGTTCATTT
>MNCI01019201.1:66483-83647 GCA_015680685.1 Gnetum montanum | reverse complement strand
TATTCACCTTTGTTGTCATGAACACTAGTTTTGTTGTGTCTTGTAATGATGATCCGTTCACAAGTCATTCCATTAGTTTCATTTTGAGTTAATAATCCCATACCTTCCCGATATTATTGTAAGGAACTCGAGGACGAGTTTTCATTTAGTCATGGGGGTATGATGGAATGCGATATCGCATGGGCCATGATATCGCATCCCTCGCGGTCATCGCGATATCGCATCCTCCCCCGTGATATCATGGTGTGCTGTCATATCTATAAATAAGAGGCGGCTCTCCCTTGTTTCCTCATCCTAGGCTAGATAGTAGGGAAACTCTGGCAGATTGATCACTCCATAGATAGAATAATTTCCATGTGCTCGTAGTAGGAGTCCTAAAGTGAACGGATCTTTATTCAAGCAAACATTGTACCTGAACACAAGTTTGTGTACGGCAATAAAGACGATCTTTCCGGATAAACCTTGCAGTGCATGGAATAGGATTTTATTATTGTTATTTATTACTTGTTATGTATTACTTATTATTTACTATTTTCCTTCTCAACACTTCTCTCCTAGTTAAGTGCCTCAGTATGACCACTTCAAGCATGTGAATTACGCGTGGTGATCCCAGCAACGATTAGCATTTGGTAGCCACGGTTGCATCGGTTCAGGGTGTGTGCAGTAAGTGGGAACGGATGCTGACACTAGGTAATTTAGAGTTAGTTCATTATTTAGAGTTAGTCATTAGTTTCTCAACCCTTCACCTCAATAGCATAGGAGACAAAAACATAAAAACTATAAGAATTATATACCTTGGACTTACTTAACCATACACCGTGACAACTACAAGTCTAGGAAGACAATGAATGATTAACCCTAAGTGTTCCATGGGCATGTAGGAACTTAGTCTATGGAGTTCGACCAGATTGTGCGTGCTATGATTGTATCTTTCCACTCATCACCCTCAACTGCCCTCGCCACACAGATCCAATCTAAAACAGCTCCACAGCCTCCTCGTTTAAAAAAAGGGGAAGAGCATTTGATGGACAAGATGACCAAGGAACGTATCGCATCAGGTCCCCCCAAGCCTACCCCCTTGTCCTCCATGCCAACGCCCCCCTCATCATCAATAGTTGACACTGCTACGTGCACACAATCATCACCATCCTGCCCAAGAAGGTCCAGCCCCAAATGTGAAACTAATCCTCCTTGAGACATTCGTCTCCTAGGACAAATGGCAGAAGAGAATGGCAGAAAAAAACAAGAAAGTGGATAGGAACTTCTAAGTGTCCTTACTTAGGTCAAATAGGCTCTGAAAAAAAAGAATACAACCTTAAGCCTGTATGACCTGGTAATGATCTCCACTACACACCGCGAGGCCTTGGTTCGCATGTTAATGTCAATATTGGTTGACGAAAACATGTTGGCAGAGGAGAAAGCAATCCATGAGGTTATGCTTCCTTCTAGACCCGAAGAACTACAACTAGCTCAGTTGATGTTCCGTGAAGAGTCCATTAAGGATGACCTTGAGAAGGGCTGGGCGACAACAGCACCCCTGTTCATCACAATTCAGGTCAGTCAACATAAGATTTGAAGAGTACATGTTGATGATGAGGCTAATACAAATGTCATCCCATTCCCTATAGTGGACAAACTGGGCTTGGTTGATCAAATCAAACCCACAACAACTGCATGTCTGAAGTCGTTCAATGGACCACATGTAGTGGTAAAGGGGACTATCCACATCAACTTTGTGGAAGGGGACTAGTTCCCCACAAGCGTGACATTCATCGTGGTAGAAGAGATGCCTAGGTTTAACCTGATCTTTGGGAGGTCATGGTTAGTCCAACTTAGGGCCATCTCTTCACCCATACATAAAAAGATCCACCTACCTTACATGGGTAGGGAGGTGGTAATCTATGGTGATGAAGTGGCCACCCAAGCAATAAACAATGTTGACATGGAGCAGGGTTCAGAAGTAATAACCTCTGAAAATGAAGTGCCTATCCCCACCGAGGCTACTTGTTTTGCTAATGAGCTAGCCCAAAACACCAGCTTAGAAAATGAAACTACGTGGGCTGAGTTGCCTTTTTATGCAGTAGATAACGATATAGAAGCATACCACAACATAGCCCCTCAGCCTTATGCATCACCGAACCCACGATGGGTTAGGAAGCAGCTACGAGAATGATTGTTACTTGTGTTAGCATAACTACTGCACTGCTTCCAACATGATCACCAGTTACATCAACCATATGTTCATTCTTCATACTATTTGCTTCATATTTGTTCATTTATGCTACCGTTTACCTTATTTTTTAAATCGTTCACATTATGCCCACTATTTACATCACAAAATGACCCGCTAAGGCCTAAAACTAGCAAAATTTTTCTTTACCATAATCCAACGGCCCAAAATGGCCTAAAACAACTAATGGACTGAAAAGGCCTAAAACTAGCAATGGTCCAAAATGGCCTAAAACTACCAATGGCCCGAAAAAGGCCTAAAACTAGCAAAATACAACACACTAACAAAAATGAAATAAATCTTTTTATATTCCATACTTCATTCAAAATATTAATCAATAAGGTTTATAATTTTTTTTTTGAGAATCCAAAGACAAGAATAAAACTCTCTACTGCTACGCTATGAGTCTTCGCCTGCACCACCATCCCCTGCTTTAGTGAGGCCTACATTTTCATTTGGATCCTACATAATAAAGAAAATAAAACAATCAGTTAGAGCTACAATAAAAAATTTTATAAAATAAATTATCACACCATAAATAAAAAAGAGTGACTAACCCAAGATAACCCTATGTCCATTTTGGGGGGTATCCGATCCATGCCAGCCATGAGGCATTGCAAGATCTCCTCCTTAGTAAATGTCGGCCTAATTCCTATCTCTCAGATTAGTGTTTAATGAAACTTTCACCTTTTCTATGGTTGTCCATCTCAGTGGTCTAGGAGAAAAGGTGGCAGTGGTGGTCTCACCCGTAGGAAAAGTCATCTCCCTTTCGGGAGATTCACTGACTATCACCTGTTGCATGAACCTGTCATAAGCCCCAGAAGCATCAATAATGTCAAGGAATATCTCATAGGTATGCAACTTGATAGAAGCATCATGATACTGTTTACAGTAGGTGGCACGTTCCATTTTATACATGTGTTTGTGATTCTTCTGTGCTTGCCCCCACTTGTAAACCTTCGCACTGTAATCCTTCCAATCTTGGTTCTTCTGGGCTAGAAGGTCCATTTGCATGTGTTGTTTAATTATTTCATACATGGCTTCATTGTTGCATTGCATGGTCATCCAATATCTTGCAAAGTTGATGACGACTGTGCACCAACTGCCATTGTTAGTGTCCTGGGCCAACAGGAATTCGTTCCTGGATTGAAGATCCTCCACCTCAGCAGTTGGATTAGCTTTCTTATTCTTGAGCCTTTGCACCCATTTCAAGAGGTCTTCGTTTACATGGCTACATTCCCACAGGAAGCGTGCCGAGTACAACGCACATTTGATTGCTTCGTTGTATATGTGATGAGGTACTTTGGTTACCTCTTGTGGAAATTTGAGCACAGTGTCGAACTCAACTTCTTGCTTAGGGTCCCATTTGAGGCGAGAGGCTACCAACCGTACACAGAAGAGCATTAGTCATAGTGACATAGCAAACCTGTAATAATATAGGAAGCCTAGCATAGCAACATTAACTTACCCACTTTTGGGTCGATCTGCTTCAGACGATTGATCATGTCGTCGACCACCCCCTCCATAAAAGTGAGTTTGTCGGGGGTCTCGATCCATAGTTGCAGGAAAATCGAAGAAGAACCAGAAGTATCAACAATGGTGTCTATTGCATGGTAAAACATGTTATCCACAGTGGAGAGAACCATAATAAAGCTGATGAACAACGTCAATGATAGTGTAAAGCTCTTACCCAGCAAACCCTCAAGGGTGATAATGAGGGAGGGGGGTCACACATCAATACACTATCAAAGAAGCAATCAAACTCACTAGCATCAAAATGGAGCTCCTCTCCTTCTAGCTGACCTAATAGTGTAGCAGCGTTCTCAATACTCATATGCCCCTCTGGTACTAAAATACACTCAATGAAAGGGTCATCAATAGGGGCCTCTTCCTCATCAGCTGGGACCCTTTCTTCCTAATTGGTAGGGGCCTCTTCCTCATCGGCTATGGCCCTTTCTTCATTGGTAAGGGCCTCTTCCTCATAAGTTGGGGCCCTTTCTTCATTGGTAGAGGCCTTCTCTTCATTGGCAGGGGCCTCTTCCTCACCAGCCAAGGTCCTTTCTTCTACGATAAGGGCCCCTTCTTCATTGGTCGGGGCCCTTTCCTTTGTGGTCGGAACCTCTTCATCTTTGCTAGTCGCCCCTGTTCTAGGGGCCCTTACCTCCTCCTCCCCTTCTTCTTCTTCTTCTGCTAATAAAGAATAATCACAGTAGGCAAGATATACCAACTTAAAACATATGCTACGCTGTGCAACGCTACCTAGCGTAGCGAGCGTTAGCCAAATAATAAAATACACTTACCAATTGGAGGTTGCACTCTGCGAAGTTTGATTCGTAGCTTCTTCCCCCTCTCTTCGTTTGTACAGGGAGTCTCTTTGGCAGGGCGTGACCACTTACGTTGTAAGCTAGTCACCATTGTTTCCACAATGAGGGATTCTCCCCTTGTCATGCTACGCGTGTTAATGGGAGGTGCCTCTTCCATGCTATCTTGGGCATGAAAGGCACATGCCACTCGATCCCTCGTCGTCATCGAAAACAATTCCTGAATAGCTTTCGAGGGATCTTGGAATCGTGTGGTATGGAAGACTTGGCAAATCCATGGTTTGGAAATTTGATTGCAATCTTGTAACACCAAGACACCATTCTTGCAGACTACCAAGAATTTTTCAAAATGCCGCAGGCAAGCTATAAAGAAGGCATGGTGCACGTTGAAAAGAGACTCAAGCTTCCTGCAGAGTTTGACTATTTCAGGCTGGAAGCCTTTGCAAAGGTATTTGACCCAATCGTAGTGAGTCCCCTCTTCCATGACATCCCTCATTATCCCAGCCTGTTCAACTCCAAGGATTTTTCCTTGGGAGAGTAGCTTGGGAAAGGCACTGACGCAGAAGATAGGGTAAATCATTTTGGCCACCCCTAGCTTGACCTTCTCGATGTAGATCCCCTTTTAGTCCTTTTTTGCCCCTAGCTACTCCTTAATGTCCCCCTGATGGTTTGCATATTTCTTAGATTTTTCTCCTACAGGGAGACCATCATAAGGGACACCAAAAAGATCTGCAAACAGTTGGTCATTGATTTCAAACACCACCCGTACACCGTGAATGCGTGTATGGAAGTGATCAACCTTCTTGGAGAAGTAGTCAGCTAGGGAAAGCATTTTAGTAGGTAGGACACTTGGGTTGATGGCCAAAAATAAGTCCATGAGCCCAGCCTCCTAAAGGTTATGGACAAGCATGGCTGGGGCCCCATTGCCGAGCCAATGTTGGGTCTCTTCCACCATCCCTTTCTTGAAAAAGAGGTTAGTTTCGTTACGCCCAAAGGTGATCACAATGAACTCTTTGGATTTCCTCACCATTGTAACAGTTTACCAAAAAAAAAAAAGTTAGCAAAAAAATATCATCACTCGAACACATAACAGTGAATTCACAGTTTAGTGTACTAGGTTTAAATGGCATGGAAAATGGTGGGAGATCCACTAGCACGTCTTCAACAGTGAGCAGCTTGAGAGATGCCCACTCCCTATCCAACCAACCAACTTTCTTACACTTTCCATAAAATTGAAAATACTGGGTCGGGTATGTTTTCAACTCACCCCAAAATTGGCCTATTACGCCGGCACACACATTCCCAGTAGAGGAAAACTCCTGCAAGGCCATCTGTGCCAACGCCAAGGCATCCGTATCACTGTGAAGACCATTTCTATCAACATAAAACCTAGCAATAGAAAAAAATATATATATACTGTTAACACCTTTTTCTAGCATAACATGGATTACACAACATGATGAGATACCTTCATAGAATTCACCCATCGGCATAGTAAATGATCCCAAGTGGTTTTTGAAAATAGGTGCCCATGTGATGGGCAATGAATAACATGTTGTATAAGTGATAGCATTTATACTCGTGCATGTCACAGATCCAACTTAAGTGTCTCAAGCATTTTGGGCGCTGGTTGGAGCCTTCTGCCTACTTACCCCCGATTGACCCATCAGTCAAAAATTTCAGAATGCCCCGGTTTGCCCTAGGCAACAGTGTTTTTGTGATTGCAGCTGTTGTCTCCACTGATAAGTGTGACCAAACGATCACACTAAAATATTGGAGGAGGAACTATACGAAGTCCCGTACACCCTCCTGGAACCAGATCGCCTGCGACCCCACACATGCATGGGGAGGAGGAACATTGGCCACCGGTTCACTAAGGTAACATAAGACTCTTACAATCTCAAGGACAATCAGAATGGGTTTCAACATGACCCTGCACAACAGAGTATCAAACATTAACACTGTGTTTAGGTGAAGTTTACACCTAGCATAGCGTAATCATCTATTCACATATAGCGTAGCATAACATTTCTTTGCATGTAGCATAGCATGTTCTCTCGGTCGCAAATTTTCCTTTAATAGAAAATAGAGTCGAGCATTATAGGTGATATTACAAAGTGGCACTTATAGCATAGCGTAGTCATTAAGTGTTGTACTAAGTAACAATATCGTTTGTGCATTATGGTAATTGTTACATGATACACACCACAACATAACAAGTATGCAGCATAATAATTACATGTATGCTTAAGGGTGACGATTATGATACGCATAGTGTAGCAAGATAGCGAATGAAAAAGCACAGGTAGATGCATGAAAATATGACAAACATACCCCTGTAATAGGCATAGCAACGTAGTAAGCGTAACAAAATAATAATAATAATAATAAATTGGTGCCTTAAGCAGCATAGATGAGAGAAAATTCAGTGTTCCCACCGTCTCAACCTTATCTTACTATACGAAATAACTTGTGCTACGCTATGATTAAGTACACATCACCCTAAAAAATTTCATGAATAACTAAACCCTTCTTAAAGATGGTACGTTACGCCAAGCATGCGCTACACCACTTAGAATCGCCCAAACCCTTGCGACAAGGTAGTCGCCATTTTTAACAATGGTGGTTAAGGCAATGTTGCATGCAACCGTAGCATAGCATCTAAACGGCTGCTGTAGTCAACTAGTGGCAATAATGGCGTGGCAGGAAAAATGGCAACCAAAATAGTGGTAGTGGACGCAAATTTCATCATAATAACGATAACTGCATCTGGAAAACAAGGGCAGCATAGCGACTTATCTAGTAGAAGGAGCCTTCTTCTGCACTTCAATGCGTGCCTTGGACAGGTGCCCCAGAGTGTCCTTCATCTCATCTACTTTGGCAAGTCCTTGGTACTTGTGGTTGCCTTTGGGTGCCATTGTTCCGCTTGCAAATTCCCTGTCAATTACTATGCTACACTAGTTCACTCTCTCTGTGTGCAATCACGCTACGCTCTGAGTATGGGCTCTGGGCTTTGACAATGAAAATGACAAGTTTACTAAGGGGTAAACCGCTATTTATAGCCAATGCAGTAAAATACTTGCCATTTTCATGAACCGATTAATGTGGGACATCCCTTGTAGCATAGCACTATTGTCATAGTAACACCTTAGCGTAGCGATTATCTATAGCATAATAGGTGCCCTTCATTGAAAATTTTGTTCCATCTTAAATTAGCCATCTATCTTTACAAAGTCTACCTGTTAACTGTCCGCTAAGACCTTAAACTAGCAATCTTGGTTTACATAGGATATTAACCTACAATGTAGCCTAATGATGGTCTACAAAGACCTTAAACTAGTAGTTTTAGCTTTTAACTCTACCTAGTAGCGGTTTCCAAAGACCTTAAACTAGAAATTCTAGCATATGCTTTAACCCAGTCAACAATCTACCATGTCCTATATGGCATCTCACCACTAATTCCATATCATAAAAAAAATTATATAATATGTGACGGTTCGCTATGACCTTAAACTGGCAATGTTAGCATTTTTTTCAGGTCTCAATACGGTTCACTAAGACCTTAAACTGGTAGCTTTGACTTGCAAATTTTACACAGTGATTAATGATTATTTTATGTTGTATTGTTACTTTAGAAACATTCATTACATGCTGTCGCTACAAACAAGTATCACTTAACTTGGCTTTCTCTTATTATGATAGGTTTGACAAAAATGGCTATGCACGGTGATCTACATTCACTTTTAACTTTGACAGGTCCTCATGGCAAGCTTACGAGACATCTAAACTCAGAATCAATAGACTGGGAATCATCTATTGACAACATTGTAGCGTCCCTAGAAACATCCCTAGATTGGCCTAAACATTTGTTCTAAGGCTTAGACTTAGAGGTCGAGGATGTGACCGACGACCCTCTCATCGAAGCATCTGCAACTACATCCAAGGGGAAAATAAATACATGAAATCTTGGCTCCCTCCTAGATCCACAAATACAAAAGGGTGTATCTAAGGTTCTCCAAAAAAAACATTAAAGTGTTCATGTGGTCCTATAATGACATGCCGGGCTTAGACCCACATCTCATACAACATAACATTGTCTTACACGCGTATCAAAGCAGTTAAGCAAAAGGCTTGAAAAATTAAATTGGAAATCGCACTAGTCGTACATGATGAAATTACCAAGCTGTATCAAGTAAGCTTCATCCACGTGGTCGATTACTCGGAGTGGGTATCAAACATCGTTGTAGTCTCCAAGAAAACGGGAGGTATACAAATTTTTGTAGACTTTCGAGATCTGAACAAAGCAACGATTAAAGATGACTTCCCATTACCAAGTATTAATCAACTTATTGACACTATGGTTGGTCATGCTTTACTATCCTTTATGGATGGGTTCTCAGGTTACAATCAAATCCACATCAATCGAGAGCATTAGTTAACAACTACTTTCATGACCCCTAGGGGAATCTTTTGTTACACTATGATGCCCTTTGGTCTCCAAAACATCAGAGCAACCTATCAACGAGCCATGACATACATATTTAGTGACTACCTCTTAGAGAGACTAAATGATTATGTGGATGACATAGCAGTCAAGTCTAAGAGAGTTTTTGATCATCCCACTGATCTAGATGTAGTCCTCAAGTGTTTTCATAGGCATGACTTGCGTCTCAATCCAAAGAAATGTGGTTTTGGAGTTAAAACTGGACGCATGCTAGGGTTTGTAGTATTAGAAGCTGGAATACAAGTGGACCTTAACAAAGTTAAGGCCATCGTTAACCTAGCATCCCCTACCAACCTTAAAGAATTGCGCGGTTTGCAAGGTAGAATATAGTTTAATAGAAGGTTTGTAGCATAGTTGACTGATAAGTTACACCCCATGCAACACTTGCTAAATAAGGGGGTCAACTTCAAGTGGACGGCACAGTGTCAACAAGCCTTCGATGACTTAAAGAAAGAGCTTTTGCACCTCCCAACTCTTTACCCACCACAGAGAGATAAGCCTTTCTACATCTACCTTTCCACTTCGGACACGTCTATCCCAGCATTGTTGTGTCAGAAGAGAGATGACGACTCTAAAATCCCAATTTATTACTTGAGCCATACACTGATAGTTTATGAGGCAAAGTATAATGAAGTAGAAAGAAATTGTCTCGCCCTAGTATTTGTGCTAAAAAAGTGGAGACATTACCTGTTCCGTAACAAGTTTAACATTATATGCAAGAGCAACATACTTCGGGCTATCATGAACAATTTATACAAGAGTAGTAGGATAGCCCGATGGAAAGCTATAACGGAAAAATTCGATGTACACTATGTAGCCCAATCGTCAAAGAAAGGACAAGCGATAGCTATGTAGCTCACAACCTCACCCATTGATGATCGGGCAACCATAGAGCCAAAATTCCCCAATGAACATGTTAACAACATCAACCCTGTATCATTACACTTCGAAGCTACTTTGCATCTCGATGGTGCCTCAACCACACGAGGTGGTAGTCCTGCTGCCGTCATTACATTCCCCTCGAGGGACATTTGACCTTTTGCTTACCGTTTTATGTTCCTTTGTACAAACAATGTAGCTGAGTACGAAGGACTCCTTAGGGATCTTTTAGCAGCCCAGGAATTAAAGATCCAACATTTGGCAGTCCAAGGTGATTCCCAACTCATCGTCAACCAGATTACCGAAATCGATGCCTATAAAGATTCACATTTACAGCCTTATTATGACTTGGCCAAGAGTTTGTTGAAATATTTTACAACGATAGACATCCAACATGTGCCATGCAACGAAAACACCATAGCAGATGCCTTAGCCATGCTAGTGTTAAACATGCCGCCACACCTGTTCACAAATTTACTTGCTTTGATAACGAAGTGCATAGACCCTATCACTCAATTTTTACATGTTGCCTCCATAAGTGCTATCGATGCCCAAGAGTGGTACACTAATGTTAAAGCCTACATTCAACACGGAGAACCCCCACACGACTTGACATCCACTCAAAAAGATGCAATCCGAAAGCGAGCCTGGTAATATGTCCTTATAGGAGATAATACCTTATGAAAATTCTCCTTTGATGAAATATTGCTAACTTGCGTTAGTGGGGAAGAAGCATAGAAAATTGTTAACGAAGTTCATGAAGGACTATGTGGAGGACACATAGCTCCCAGGGCTATGATAGCAAAAATCTGACACCGAGGATATTACTAGCCTTGCATGGAACGAGATTACCTCGCAAAGTTAGGACATGTGATACATGCCAATGTCATGAAAATATTATACATGTTTCACCTACTAAGTTGCATCCTACACAAATTACATGGCCATTCCAACGATGGGGGCTAGATATCATAGGACCCATCACACCTAAGTCTTCTGCAGGACATAGCTTCATCATCACCGCCACCAAGTACTTCACTAAGTGGGCAGAGGCTATCCCCCTTAGGAAAACTACATCTCAACAGGTTTGCAACTTTATCTTGGACAACATAGTAGCACAACGGACCACAGTTTAGTAGCACAGTTTAGTAGCACGGAAACCAAAACCTTTTGTAGAAACCTTGGCATCAAGAAATCCTTTTCGTCACCATACTACCCAAAAGAAAATGGTTAGGAAGAGGCAACAAACAAGGCCATCATCAACTTGCTCAAAAGGATTCTTAGCAATAGTAAGAGGCGATGGCATAAGCAAATCCTCTACGTGTTGTGGGCTTACCGTACAACATGCAGAACGACCACAGGTAAGACTCCTTATAGCCTAGTCTACAGATCTGAAGCAGTGTTACCTCTTGAATTGTAGGTACCATCACTTTAAATGATCCTTTCAAGCATCATGAACAAGGCCTAGAACAATGAGTTAAGGATCATTGACCTCGACTCCATAGAAGAGAAGCGTACTCAAACACTTGGTCATATTGAATGGTACTAAGACATGCAGCAACAAAAGCATCATTTCAATCTACATCAACAGCCAATCAAAAAAGGGGACCTAGTTCTCAAATCTATTCATGAGCATGTAAATAAGTTCTCAGCAAACTGGAAAGGCCCATTCATAGTCACGAAAGCCTATGAGAACGGAGCCTTCAAACTAGCAGACATGGATGGCAAAGAATTTGCAAATCCCATGAACCACTTATACCTCAAGACATACTACGTCTAATGCGAAAGCAAGGTAAGTAAAGATAATCCGCTATGACTATAAACTAGCACAGATAGTCCTCTATGACTATAAATTGGAACAGATAGTTCGCTATGATTATAAACTAGCACAAACCATCCGCTATGACGTAAAACTGGCAAAGAACGTCCGCTATGATGAAAAAACTGGCACAGAAGGTCTGCTAGGACTTAAAATAGCCCATCCACTATTCGCTATGATGAAAATTAGCACAGTGGTCTGCTAGGACCTTAAGCTAGCACAACAGTCTACTAGGACCTTAAACTAGCACATCACGGTCTACTGGGAACTTAAACTAATACATCTGATGGTCTACCAAGACCTTAAATTGGGTTCGTGGCACAACGTTCTCAGCCCACATCCACGATCCCACAAACAAGTGAGTGTGCACAATGCCAACATGGGGTGGGATGTTGCAGTTCCAAAATGTAGTTTATGATGATAAGAAAACACCCTCTAGAACATATGCAACACCACTGCCCCTAGCATCTTGCTGATCCACCGGAGATGTCATCTGACATCTTGTTGACCTTCCGAAGCTACTGCTACCATAGCCTATCATCCTAAAGGTAGCTCCTATCGTTAGCACCTGCTACTGGAGTCCCAGCACTATTGTGGCACAACCACAAAGTTGCTACCCTCCAGCCCCTGCCATCATCTGAGCTCAAAATACGTTTAGCTGCTAGGTTTCTTAGCTTACAACTGAACTGCATGATGTTTTCCCTAGGCGGGGACTCTTGAGCACTCACATCATTGCAACTCCTAGCCTCCTTGGTGCCAACCCCTTCAGTTTGTCGCTACCAGAACCGCTGCTAACCTTCCTGGTTTGGATGTCGCATGCTTCAGCAACAATTCTCCCTACTTCAATAGTGTTTAAAGCAAGTGAGATTTTGACCTCACTTCATTTCATGGTTATGTTTTTCTGGTATGCTTTCTATTGTGTTTGCAGGATACAGGCTGAGATGGTGTCGATCAGATATGTGTTTCTCTGGGAGGATAGGACACTACATCATTCTGAGGTGACCGTTCTGACTAGCTTGGCTACTTGAGAGTGCACATCCCACCCTCCCTCTTAACCTTATTTACCTTGTTTCTCACACCCACAGTTTCCCGTTTCACATCCCTTTTACAAGCTTGCCCGATGCATATAAAACCCTCCCACATGCTCAACTGCAAAGTCCATGACATGCGTAACGCAGCTCACCACATGGGAATCACATGTAGGTAGGTCAAAGCCTCACATGGATGTAACACAGCTCATCTTAGGGAGGAAACACCTGTCCTAAAACAATAAGGTTATTTGCAAGTGAACATGGTTAAACAACAAAAGAAAAGCACAAAAGCATAACAGAGCAAAAGAACTCAAAAAAAAGAGGCATGCCCAAAACAAATGGCACATTAGCTATTTCACAATGACCATCTCTAAGCATTCCAATGAGAGGTCAGAAGCTAGCAAAAGAAAGATGTCCATGCGTACCGACTCCCTCACAAGCACTCTGATGAGGGACCACATCATGTTACATCTTTCCCTTTCCTAAACCTATCCCCTCAAATCCATCCTTTCCCCCTTTCCCTACACGACTACCCTGATACTCCCAAGCACAACAAAGCAACATCTAAGCAACCACTGGAGAGTGATCTTGGTGTCTTATCCTTCATGGTGTTTCGTATTCTTTGTCGACGTCTCTTAGGCAGATCCTCTAGACGTGGACAAAGAGGGGATAGTGAAACACCATAAAATTTCAAGACCCTCATGCTTCAGTAGAGTCTTGGAATTTGGGCAAGGATTTCCAGAAGTGCAGCATCATGATGGGCCAATAGAATGGTGTAGGCACCAAGGATAGGCTATACAGTTTGGCAAGTTTTCTATCTCTAGGGCTGACAGGTCTGCTGGACTCTCCAACCTGCCCAACTGGAAAATTGACCTAGCTGGTAGTCTACCCAATGACCATGCTAGGAGTTGTCGAAAGTGTTCAAGATGAGCAAAACATTTTGGCAAGTTTTCTAGCATAGAAATCTGCTACGCTACCCTACACTGCGCAGCATAGCAAGCCTCAAAGAGATCAATCAAGCATCCAAGATGTAAGTTGATGACAAGTTGATCTTCCAAAGCATTTGACCATGTTGCAACTGTCAAGAAAACTTGCTCTACAAACACAGGGTGCTACACTATGCTACGCTATGTAGCGTAGCAGAGTGTAACATGGAAAAAGTGCACAAAGGCCCCCTTTACCAAGTGACTCCAACAAGAAGATTGCACTCGGTAATGCTTCGGCCTCCAAAATTGGTTGTCCCACTTAGCCCTCAAGGCTCAAGCAAGGTTTCTTAGTGGAAAATGACACATTGAACAAGGAAGCATGATACACTAGCTACTACGCTGTGCTACGCTACATAGCATAGCACAATGTAGCAATGATGCAAAAATGACAAAAATGTTCCAAAGATGAATTTAGCAAGTCTGAAGGATTTCTGGCATGGAGGACAAAAGTTGCAGTTGTTTGCCTAACCAAGCCTCACACAAATGCTCTCAGCTCCTACGCAAGTTTTCTGTCAAGATCGGTGGCAATACTTTGCTACGCTACGTAGCATAGCACAACGTAGCGAGCAGTTACTTACACTACGCCAATGTGCTGAACAATGTGGGTAGTGCAACACTGGCATGAAGGAATTAAGACATCTTTGGTTAGATCTATAACTTGTTAGCATTGATTATTCTTGCCCTAATATCTCTTTGGTGGAAAAAATCAGTAAGTTTGCTTCATTTTGCATACCCGTGGTCAATCCCCAAAAATTCTTCCTATGCTTGATCCTACTTACAAGAGTAGGGAAGACGTAGTCCTAGAGCATAGGGTCCATTTTGCTTATATTGTTGGCACACTAGACTTTGATACATGCAGTTTCAGTAGTATAGTCACAGTGTAACAAAGCTCACCTTCAACATCGCACACCTACATAGTACAGTCATGTTTGCACCTTGTGGGGCCTAAGACACGTGGCATCTAGACCACATTTTTCTCCTACTCCTAGCAGTATAAATACCTAGGAAAACAATGCTCAAAGGGTGGGCTAGGGATGGTGATTGGCTTTTAAGTTGGCTTTTGAAGAGCATGGTTGGAAATTTTTAGCACTCTGGTTTTCTTTGAGTTTGCTGGTTGGCTCTACAGTCAGAGATCTACGACCATACTACTCTATGTAAGCTATGCCTCTTTCATGTTGCATGTTCTATTGTACACCTTTCAGCAAAGCAAAGGATCAAACCTACAACCTTGGGGTAGTGCAATTTCTCACCCTAGCCTATTTTACTATTTGCTTGCTATCATCGTTGTTTCGCACTATTTTCACCACTTTACATTTATTGATCATTGATTTACTTCATGTGCCTTGCTTCCGAAACAAGCATTTACGAAAGGTTAAGATACATCGATTAAGTCCCTGTCTGATCAACCAGACCGTTCAGGGCACCCCACTTCTATTTCTCTCCAGCACGACCCTTGCACAGATCTAAGGTTAAACTGTTCACTCGAAAACCTCTCAGTGTTCCATCCACTGACGTTTTTAGTCACAACATAGAGAAGGTAGCAAAAGAATGGTGTCGGTTGGTTCTCCTTTCATGACTCTTGTGAGTTTCCTTGTAGAACTTAGCAGGACCCCTTAGCCTAGAGTCCTACTTGTATCTTGAGTTAGTAGGCTCCCCCTTATGTGTCTCTACCAATGTAGAGTGAATTTTCGCTTTGACATGTTCCTGTAGTTTGAAGATATGTGTCTTTGATGGCTCCTCATGGTTTTTATGGAGTTGTTTTAAAAAAAACTAATTAGCATCAAGCTCTTCTATGAAAATAGATGTGTTGGCTTGCTTCCCTTTGGTATGAACATGTTTGACCTGCATAGGTTCATAGGGTCTGGTCATGTGTTAAGTCACATGAGACCCTTCTTGAATCTGGTCCAAGTGCATTTCCCTTAGAGAAATTTGTAGCATGTTTAGTGTTGATGGACTATGTTACATTACATGTCTCTCCACATCATTTTCTTGTCCTGATGAAATATGATGGTAAAGACTAGAAGTTATGGATCAATGTGAGCATCAGTAATACATGTCTACATTAGCATTCCCCAGTAATCTTCATTAGAAATTCTATCATTACTCCTTCTCATTTCCTTGGCAGGTGATAGTTGATCATTATGTGAAGCTATGTTATCATTTTTTGATGGTTTGTGTTAAGTGTGCTTTATATTAAGGTTGTAAATATTAGAGTTAGGTTCTGATACAACAAGCATTGGAAAATTAATTACTTGGCATAACATTGACTTATCCCCGACAATGGTGCCAATGATGAGCAGTGTAGTATCAAACACCCAACCATACGACATACAAGTGTTCACACACAATCCCAGTTGAACTTTTCAGATAAGCCAATGTGATTATACCAATAATTGGTTAGCATTCACGACTATTGCCTTCCCATGTGAGTTAGTAAAATCAATGTGTATGGTTTAACACACAATGAGGTATATGATATTGATGTTGAATTGGCTAGTAGGATCCTAGTAAACATGAAGTGAAAGTAAAGGTTTCTAAATGTAAGTGACAGTAAAACAAATCTAAACTAGCCTATCTGATGAGCAGTTAGTCTTGATCTTCCAATTACACCTTAAACTTAGTGCAACTACTATTGGGATTACCAAGTACCACACTACTGGACATACCAAGTGATAGTACTACTAGGTTACCAAGTAGTTACACTTACATGCTCAAGATTAGTCGTACTCATTCCGCTTAATGACATTAACACTAAATTATAAGTAATGGTAAACATTAACTATGAAAATAGTAAACATTAAGCTAAATGAAAACAAAAAATAAAACTAAGTGTTACTGCAATGATGTAGAGTAATATCAATCTTTATTGTTGTGCATGCAGTGCATCCAAGTACATCACACTTGAATAAAGACTCTATTTAGTTACAAAACATCACCTTGTGAGCACACACTGCTAAGTACTGAATTCAAGAAAACAAACTGAAAAATTTCTATTACTATCCTCATGTATCTCTTCGGTTTTGTGTGCCTAAGTGTTGCTTATATAGGCTAGTGTGCACCCCGTGATATCGTTTATACGATAACGTATGCTGAGATATAATAACATATTTATGACATTGTACATACGATATCATTATAGCAAAATTTTTGACTTCATCACTCTACAAGATACAAAAGCATTATATATTTACATAATTATCAAATATACATATTTTAAAATATTATGTAATGACTTTATTTTAATTCTTACCTTTGTTATTCATGGTAGTTTACCAATATCTTCCAACAATAATTCTAAACAATCTATAGCAAGAGAAGACCAATAAATATTTAGATACTTTTAATGAATTGTGGGTCTAGTAGCACTATATGCTAATGCATTATCTATAATACA
>MNCI01019201.1:17797-57432 GCA_015680685.1 Gnetum montanum | reverse complement strand
TTAAAATCAAAACCACATCATGCTTGTGTGTAATAACATTTGCATCAAGTACACTTTCCACAATTTCCTCTCAAGTTTTTGATTCATTTTTAATGCTACTCTCACTGCTTCTTCTACTCTTGGCATATAAAGATTTGCAAAAGATCAATAGGATGCAAAAATTGCAATTAAAAAATATAATATTAATGAACATGTTAACAATAATTTATACATTTATACATTTACATATTTGTTAGACTTGACTTTTTAAGGGTATATAATGAACCTTCAACTCTTCCAGAAGTATGAACCAAAACTGTAACAACATTTCACTAGCCTATAGAATTCTTGAATAACAAGCTACAATGGTTCAATTGTGATTTAGAAGTTAGTGACACCTTGTATGAAATAGGAAACCTAAAATGAAGAATAGGAGAAGATTGTACAAAATGGAAAAGTCCACGAAAATAGAGCTTGTCTGAATGGTAGCAACAACCTATCATTGAAAATAACAAAGTATTCACATAATGATAATGGTAATCTAAATGTCTAGAAATTTATTCAAAATTTTCCAAAATCACCACCACTATTTTTGGGATTTTTATTTGCAGAATCATAATAGTTTTCAAATGTTTTTGGAGTTTTTATTTTCATATGTACAATATCTAAAATTTTACATGAATAGAGTTTATCAATAATTTTCTCAATTTTAGCCAATTTTATAAATGAATTTATAAGTTTTTCTAAAAATTATGTTTGTTACATGTGCACAATGAATAAATCATAGAGTTGATTGAAAAAAATTAGATTAACAAAATAGAATAGTTATTCTAATCCATTTTTGAATTGAGAGCCTTTAGGTGGTTTTGTAATTAAGTGATCAATAAACCTTAAAAACCAGCACTCATAACTACAAACTATTTCAACAATGAAATGTTAAACATACATTTTAAACTCAGGCAACAAATAAAAAACAAATCGAAGTAACTTCACTAGTTATAGTGAGTAGTGATGTTCAATATTAACTTTTAATTTCATTTTCCACTGCTTGATGATTACAATCATGCAATTTGGACCACAGTTGCCTTCACCTTTTTCCTAAGTTATTTTGAGGAAAAATAAAATAAAATAAAACCCTCACAATAATTTTATAATTCTCTCATTTATAATGTGTCACAATATAGTAAACATTAAGCTAAATGACAAACATGCTAATTACTAACTTAGCTACACATATACATATGAATTGGCTGAGAAGATCTTCTAAGTTTTTATTCTCCTTTTAAATCCCAAAGGTTGGATGAGGTAATAAATTTGATAAAAACCTAATTACTCTTCCATTTATCTTGTATCATATCGATTCAATTTATCTTTTTGCTATTTATTCAAAGTATTGGAATCCCAAAATAATTCTTATATAGATACACCTCAAGATATATGGTTCAGTTAAAACTTTATAGCTCCATTGCCCACTAAAATTAAATCCATGACTTGGAATTTTTAAATCAAGAGTGTTACCACTAGGCTAACACCTCATTATTAGTGTGACATATGTTAAGTTAGTAACCTGGTAATGTTAACATGTGGCTAGCCTAACAACACTACATTTGGTAATCATCATAGTGAATATAGAATAGAATTTTCTTGTTGTAATTAGATTAAAGTAAATTAAATTTCTATATTTTAATATTTTAATCATGGCCTACCACCATCATCAACCATGTGCCTAGCTATACGTAACTATACATACTAAAGGCTAGGCAAGTATAACCAGGAAGATAATGATCCATAATCACACTTAATGATTGATGAGTCATGAGGTACTCCTACATCCAACCATATGAATCACAAACATTCATGCACAATCTGGTCAAATTCCATGGATGGGACTAGTTGTGTACCGAAATTGTTATACCTTGATTGCACTTCGTTGTCTTTCCACTTGGACTAGTGGTGGCTTTATCACATATAGTTTAGTCCAAAGTGAGGCATATGATTATTGATGTTGTTTGGCCCTAAGCTACTCCTAATGATAATAAAGAGATTAATTAATTAAGCTAATTAATAGTGGAAAGTAAAATCTATACTAGACTATGTGTGATGAGTATCTCTTCCTAATCGTCTACACATGCCTTGGACTTCGTTTAATTATTGCTAGAATTACCAAGCATATGTTACTAGCCTTACCAAACGATACACTACTATGTTACCAAGTAATTACACTTAAGCACTCACGATTAATCGTGCTCATTTTGCTTAATGATAGGAATAGTAAAAAGTAATAAATGGAAACATTAACTAAGAAATATAGTAAACAATTATATAATTAAAAGCAATAATAAATCTCTAAGTAGATGCTACAATGATGAAAGTAATCTTGATCTTTAGTTCTAGTCATGTAACGCATCTAAGTACGTCACACTTGAATAAGGATGCTGTAAAATCAGTTAACATCGCACTGCAAGCATGCACTAGAAGATAACAGAATTTGAAATAAAAAGTCTATGAAAAAGCTATTGAAAATCTATCCACCAACTAACTTCCAACCATGCACCCAAGTGTGGTATTTATAGGCTAGCATGGAAGGGTGATATTGGATGCTTAACATTGGAGGATGTGCCTTGATATTAGATACCCAACATTGTGGCCCTGATATTGGATATCCGATATCAGGGTCATGCAAAACATGACTCATCATACCATCACAACTGAATGAAAACTCATCCTTGAGTTAAATAAAATGAGCAAGCTCATTACAAAAAATTATGAAGGTATGGGATTATTGACTGACTTGACTAGACACACAAATTGACCTTTACATGCCATAGTAGTGTTTTACAAAAAATATGGACATAAAATTATAAGATACAAAATTTGGGAAGCTCATGTAGTTCCTGGAGGTGGTGGCTCTTCCATCAATTTCTTTACTTTGTTGCCAGGCTTCTGAAATTTGTAGTAGTTGAGGAGTGCCTACAAGTTTTCTTCCTCTATCCTTGGGTCATGTATCATCTAGGCTACTAAACCGATATGTGGTAGAGATGGTACATCCCAAGGGCATGGCAACTATGAAAGCATTTTTTTGGCCTTCACGTACTAGGCCCCAAATTATTTTCATTCCTTTTCAAAGGCCCTAGCCTTTTCTTTCAATTCTTAGTGATCTATTAATCGTCTAACTAGGTCTGAGGCTACATCTTTCTATTCATGGTAGTGGGCCTTAATCACCTCCAATTCTGAGTTCACTACATGAAGGTTTTATAAAGAATTTTTTCTATCTGTAAATTCTTTTTCATATAATGCATAGGTGGCTACTACTTGCTACTCTAATTCATTTCTAGGTTGACCTGCTATTAACATGGCAAGGTTGGCATATCGAAGGTTAGCCAATGTCATGTATTCCTTGAAGTCTTCAATTTGCAAGTCTTTATTCTTTACTTCTACTTGGTGGACCAATGCATAACTATCCAGGATGGGCTGCCAACAAGGATTTTGCGTTGACATGGATCTGATGTAGGCTTTTGCCATCTAGATTTCCTTTTCATTAATCTACTTATACATGCCAACCTGGTTCCAAAAGTGCTCTTTCAGCTTCTCATGTTTTTTGGCCTCGTTTTGCCATGTGCTTATCTTGATTGCAAACTTTTAATGAATTGCATAGACCTCTTTCATTGAGAGGGTTTGATTCTTTTTAGCCAATTTGTTGATGTCTTGGTTGACCCTCACTAGTTGTTCTCTTAGTTAGTGGACACTTTCCTCCAAAATGTTCTTCTATTTTTCTATAGTGATCAACCTTGTGTTATCTACAAAAAATTATTTATTTTCTTCTTTTATGGTGGTCAATGCCTTCTTAAGGGCATATACCTAAGCTTCAGTAGCTAAGGCATTCTATATTTCCTTCTCCTTCTCTTTCTTAGTAGCTTTGTTCTATTTGATTAATTGGTTCAGATGCTCCATTCGAAATTGATCCACCTGGTCAGGTGCAACAAACTGGGCAAGATCTCATCTTTTAGATCTTAAGGTGGCCAACTCTTGTTGTAGTCATTACACTTTTGTTTTTGCATGTTTCACCTTAGTCTCTGCCATGAACAACTTTCCTTTTGTGGTAATGAGGTCTGATTGCACTATAGTAACATCACTAGGGATGTCAAAAAGGGTTGTCATTACTTTTCCCATCTACAAAAAGCTATCAAGAACATCCTCCTGGGCCGCAAGATTTATTAAAGTCCTAGCTAGCATTTGGGCATCTCTCATCCTAGTTAAGTCCATTGGAGATACAACAAGCACATTAAAAGATTCTTTGATGTGATTTGTTATGACCTCTACTACGCCTACCACATCTTGATGCTGCATGACCACTACTCTGGCACCTTCTCTTGTTGTAAGCATCACCTAAAAGGATGCGATGTTACCAGAGATTTTTCTTAACCATTAGGATTCACCTCCTAATTGTAACGAAATCTACCCTCTTGTTGGATTGGTAGAAATGATGGGCTTCACAATGTCATTAATAACTCATAAGAGGTTTGACTCATTGCTACTTCCCCAATTGATAGTTTCAAAAATTCTTTGCAAATGGCTCATCTCAGGTTGGTAGTCTTATGGTAGTGGTGGTGGAACTTGTGGCTCATGCTCTTGCTTAGGCTCTTGCTCTATTTCTTTTTCTAGTTGCACTTCCTTCTCTAGTTCTTATTCCTCATCAAGGTCTTTCCTTGGCACTACAAGTTTGAGTAACTTAATGAAGGAAGCATTCTGAGCCCTCCTGGGAATGTCATTTTTGTATCCTAGGATTCAAATGTGCTTACATAGCTTCCTGATCAAGCAAAAAACTGGAAATGTTGGCTTCCATGCCTTCTTTTTTTCGAACTACCTATGAATTTCCATGTAGTATAATTGGGGAAGACTGGTAATGTATTTTTCCATTAATATTGCACTCCCCCTAGTTGTGTATGTTGAAATTCTGTTGAGCCCCTTAGTTGGGAAGAAGTGATATGTGCCTATCTTAAAATAGGTCCTCTCTTCTAGAGTTAACTCATTATATGTCTTATTATGCTTATTATATGCCCACTTTAGCCATAACTTTCTTGTTTCTAAATTGGACCTTGTGGACAGATGCACTAGCTTAGCCCCCACATTTGGTAGATTTAAAGCCTCTGTGATTACTTTGATCAAAAAAGAAATAGTAACTCTACCAATGTTAATTGTGATGCCTTTTTCTTTGTTGTTCCAAAATTGGTACATCTCACCAAGCTACCATTCAACATGGTCTAAAAGGATGTGTCATAATGGTGACGCCTGGAGTTACATTTGAACTACCTTTGGAGAAAATGCTAGAAATGGGCCAAAGTTTATTTTCATGATGATTGTGGTCAACATGGATTTATCTTGAATAACTTCAAGGCATTCTATGAACAACATGAGGCATTGTGCTTATATTGAAGCTTGTGGTTTCACAGCCTCTCCTTGGACCAACTGCCCTATAGCAGGAAACTCTTGATGAATGCTAAATGATTTGGACTCCTGCTCCTCATGCTCAGCTTGCTCTCCTTGTTGGCCTCTACCACCTCTTAGGCATTTGGCTATACCTTGCAAAGGTCCTTCTTGTCCTCCTCTTTCTGGGACCATATATAATCAATCAAGGATTGGATGTTACTAAGGTGTTGTTATTTATCATTACTAGGCTTATACCTTACTCATGACCTTCATTTTATTAAGTTCTTTAGCTCATATGATTACAGAGTTAGAAAAATTTTCTATAAAAAATGCTCAAAAAGTGTTATTCTTCTTTTATGACCCTTTGCAATTAGTTTCTTTTTCCTTATGTATGGCTTATCATGATGGTTATGGCCCTTTAGGTGAAAAAATTAAAGTTTATGGCATTAAGATGATTAATTTTTCATTAAAATACTTGAGGTTTTTAACATTCCTACCCTTGTAATACCTTCCAAGCGATAGCAAATTTTGAAAAATTGGTGCAAATTTTCCATGCAAGCATCCTCCCCCGACTAAATTGAACACTCTAAGTTCAAATAGGTTCAAACGATATGAAAATTGAAGTGGTATAGAGTAAAATATCATAACTGGAAGTCGATGGCATAGAGCTCCTAGTCATGAGAGAAAATTTCAAAAACTCCCTTAGTTGAAAATTATGAGAATGGATTTTGAGGCACCATGGGGGTTCATATATATAGGTTTTGTTGACCTAATATCAAGTATCTGATGTCGAGTATGACTCAATATTGAGTAGTCGATATCAGGGTGCTCAAATCTACACATTATGAGGGTATTCGTCATGGAAAATGAAGCTTTGGGATTGGTTGAAAGGCTTTAGGTTAATTCCATAGTTCTGGGGTAAGTAAGAAATCATATTTAGGCACCGAATGTGTTAGAAGATAGAGTCGCTAACATTAAAAGCTTTGGAAGATGCAAGAGAAAGGGTATTAGACCTATGGTGTGGAATGGATTAATATTATGATAAAGGGAAGCAATAAATTTAACAATTATGCACTTGGAAGGTAAAAAATGATGTGGTTGTGTCAAACAAGTACAAGTCACAACAGTTACACAAGTGGATTCTCCCCAAAGTAGGCTTTAGCCCATAATGCCCTTGTATAACCACACCTAAAAATGTCTATAGGCACCAATCGGGTTGAATGCAACAAATACCTATGAAACAAAACACACATGTTAAAACCATCAATTTGAGACAATAACTCTATGTCACACAAAACCACAAGTTAGGATCATACAAACAACAAGATGAGATGGATTTTAGAAAGGGTTGCAGAAATTAGGACATGAGATGTCTTACCATAGGCATAATGAATCCTTGTGTATTATGAATAGTTAAATAATCATTAGCCCATCTTTCTAAGATTCAAACCAAGCTCAAACCATATTCAATGACATCACATTGTTTCATCACTTTGTTTAACAACCATAAGACTACCATAGTTGCAAGGAGTAACATCACTTGACATTTTGTCCAAGGGAAAAGTTTATTAATGGCATGCATTTTTTATGAAAGTATTCTGAGAAGCTGCCAACCTTCAAGCATGGGTACATGTCTTTCTAGTGGGATCCTCAGAAATTTATTTAATGCCCTTTTAGTTTACTCTTACTCCCATTTTTCTTTAGATCTACAAGGATATAATTACAATCATAGCAACATGATAGAACATATAGAAGTGGTCAAAGAGGATCCACAAATACCCTTGATGTCACATCCTTTACATTCCACGTAGTTCTTCACTTTTCTATCTATGCATCATGATTACGAGTTTATTCTTAGTTTTGGTGATGGAAAAGAATATCATTATGACCATTTTAAGAACCTCTTATTAATGGAATGGGTGGATGGATGATGTGGTCTCAATGTCCAAATAATCAGTCTCTCATGGCTTGACAACATAAAGAAAACCTCACCTCAATGGTCTACATGATCATTTTATTCACAAGCGAGATTACCGATAAACGAAATGAAAATAAAATGTTGAAAAAGTTGAAAAGGATAGGAAAAATTATATCAAGAAATAAGAAAATGACAAAAAATTGTAAAACAAAAAGATGAAAAATGCCTATTAATTCTAAAGGTTAAAATGGGGTGTTTCCCCCACGACTAAGCATTTGACAATGGAAAGAATTAATAAGTAGATAGGCAAGCTCCATGCATGTATAAAACATTGTTAACCTTTCATTTTCAAGCCACAAAGTATCTCCTAGTTTAGTGACAGTTGCATAGAAAAGTTGTTTTTCACACACTTGGTTGTTAAATGCATGGTCGGTAAGAGTATGAGTTGTGTCCATGTTGTGGATGTCTAGTTCATGATTGCACCTATGATCATAATTTGGTATGCATGGATTTGGTTGTCTCCCCACCCTATGAGATTCATTGCTTCTTTTGGGTGTTGGAGTAACAATGGATGGTGGCCCTTGAGTAGGCACAAAGGACATTGGTTGTGAAAGTGAAGGCACTACACTAGATTGACATTGTGCTAGTTCAGATGATGTGGTAGGTCCATGAGTGTTGTGCTTCCACCTAGGATCTATCCAAAAGAAAGGATGTTTCTGAGTTTGTAGTGGAAACTTACTAGTATCAACATGTCTGTGCACATTTGTAGCACAAGTGACATTTGTTTATTGATGTTGTGGTGCTGAACCTTCTTGTGTTGTTGGTGGTGGCATGTGATGAGGTTGAGTATGAGAATATCGAGGATAGGATGGATGGTAAGAGGTGCGAGGTGGTGATCCTTCAAGAGATGTCATGGGTTGATGGTACTTAGGAGAGTGATAGTAGCAATCTAAAGTAAAGGACATAGAACTAGTTAGAGAAATAGGGTGTTAAATATAATATTCAAATGATTTTGGCTAGTAGTAAGGGTAGGGCTGGTTTGGTGATGGCCTCCCCCATAATTATGGGTTTTGCCACTACAGTTAATGACAGTGTTGAGGTTGGTACTAAGTCCCCCTAGGGTAGTATGATTGGTTGTGGGATTGTCTATAATTATCATGTGAAAAAGGAAATTTTCTAGGCATGTGCTTTTGTATGAATTTGGGATTTAATGCAAAAGCCCAATACTCATATAGATGTAACATGACTGGGAAATGATCCTTCGTGTGGTCATATGCAAATGTCACATCTATCATCTTCATCCATGGTTGAGTCTATAGCCTTGCTTTCTTTAACCATGTCCCTTATTTATCAATAAGTGTTCCTAGCTCTTTCATGGTTTTGCTTTCTCTATTTGTTATGATCTCCTGGTTTATTTTGTGTTACCTTCTCCTCTATAGTTTCTATAAAAGCTGTAACTTTTTCATATATCCACTTTGACATCCTATCAAACTTTGCTTCAAGTTCATCAATAAACAAGGTTCATTACAAAATCACCTTATCGAGCGTGGCTAGATATGGACCTCTTTCTTTTGAGGAGTTGGGTCGCAATGATATTTCTCAACATTCTCCCATTTGCATAGCTCTCCTTCTTCTTTTTCCACACACTCGATTAGCTCTCAAATTTGATGGGTTTGTAGCTCATATAATTAATTTGGAGCATACATCCCAAGGGTCTCCCTTATTTTATTATGACGCCCATCTATGATGTGGAAAAGTTACTTTTCCTCAGAGAAATTGTGGCCTAGGCATCTATTTAGTAGAGAATAATATCTATCTAAGGCCATGTCCAAGGGTCAATGTTGTTCTTGTCTTCATCCTTGGATTTTTCTCCTCAGGTTGGACACCCTTGCATAGCTTTGGTATTTCTTGTTGAAGAGTTCCAACATTGTGGACCACTATCCAATTGAATTTGGTTTCAATGATCTATACCACACTTCAACTCTATCCACTAATGTCATGGGAAAGAGCTTAAGCTTTTGCCATCCACTTTCAATGTTTTACAAGGCATAGGCATCTTGGAAGGCTTGTACATGATGTTGTGGATCCAAATCATAGCCTCCCATAAATTTAGGGATATTGTTTATATTAAGCTTGGGTAGGCAACTTTCCTTGCGATGCTTGCGGGATATCTTAACCACCTCTATGATCTACATTAGGCTTCTAGTGGTTAATAAGGATTCATCGTCATCAGATATGTTGTGATGAAAATTTCTATTGGTTTAATTTTGATGATTTTTCCTATGTTCATTTTGACATCTTTGATTTTTCCTATGGGTTCGATTCCTATTTTTATTTTAACCCCATAGTGAAGCTATATTCTATACCTACGTTCATCTTCATCAGAACTAGACGTTAAAGAGGAGGGGGAAGTTGAGGAATTGGGAGGGTTGCCATGGCTTCCATGCTGTTCCCCATAGTCCTTTGATTTATTGTTTCTAAGTTTTGAGGAGGTCTTAAGCCTTGAGGCCTCCCCTGCACTAGGACTTACTTCATCTTCTCTAGGGTTGTTTGCCTTAGGTGAATGTAGTCCTTGAGTGTTATTAGGGTGGTCATGAACATATGAAACCCTTACATAAGGTTAATCACTCCAATTTTCTTCAACATATATCTCGTTAGTTCTCCAATGGATGTCTTTGCTATATAATGCATTATCACTTCCTTGTGAAAGAGACATTGTTATTGGTTTATGATGTGTGTGATTTAAAATTTTGTGAAAGATAAATTGTTAATGCATTTACAATGATTGTGTATAATATAACTAATCTAGATAACTATCACCATCTTTGGAAACGGTGCCAATGATGAGTGACGAGGTGCCCCTACGTCCAACCATACAAATCACAAGCATTCACGCATAATCTAGTAAAATTTTGTGGATGGGACTAGTTATGTATCTAAATCGTTATGCCTTAATCGCAGTTTGCTATCTTTCCACTTGGACTAGTGGTAGCTTTGTCATGTATGGTTTAGTCCAAAGTAAGGCATATGATGATTGATTTTGTCTGGCCCTAAGCTACTCCTAATGATAATAAAAAGAATAATTAATTAAGCTAATTAATAGTGGAAAGTAAAATCTATACTAGCCTACGTGCAATGAGTATTCATTCCTAATTGTCCACACACACCTTGGACTTTGTGTAACTATTGCTGGAATTACCAAGCGTATGTCATTGGGCTTACCAAATGATACATTGCTAGGTTACCAAGTAATTACACTTAAGCAGTCATGATTAGTCATGTTCATTCCACTTACTGATAAGAATAGTAAAGAGCAATAAATGGAAACATTAACTAAGGAAGACAATAAATAATTAAAAGCAACAATAAATCTAAGTGGATGCTATAATGATGAAAGTAATCTCGATCTTTAGTTTGAATCATGTAATGCATCCAAGTACGTCACACTCAAATAAGAATGTCACACTCAAATAAAAATGTCGTACAATCACTTAACATCACACTACAGGCATGCACAAGAAGACAACAAAATTTGAAATCAAAAATCTATAAAAAGGCTATCTAAAATCTATCCACCAACTTACTCCCAATTGTGCACCCCAAGTGTGGTATTTATAGGCTAACATGAAAAGGACAATATCAAACACCTGACATTGAAGGTTGTGCCCTGATATTGGATACTTGACATCATGGTCGTGATGTCCATGATGTCGAGTATCCGATATCAAGTTCGTGCAAAACATGACTCATCAATGATCTAGATACTCTTCTAATTTAGTTCCTGGAATACAATCAAGTGATGTGTGAATGTTTGTGATTTGTATAGTTGGGCATATGAAAATGTAGAGTATCTGATATCAAGGTCATGCAAAAAATGACTCATCAACGATCTAGAGACTCTTCTAATTTAGTTCCTGAAATACAACAATCAGGTCATGTGTGAATGTTTGTGATTTGTATAGTTGGGCATATGGAATACAATCAAGTCATGTGTGAATGTTTGTGATTTGTATAGTCGAGCATAGGAAATGTTTGTGATTTGTATAGTTGGGCATAGGGAACATTTGTTGCTCTTGTGATTAAATATTGGTAGTTATTGTAATATAATCACAACCTATGTGAATTTAGTTTTTTAAATGTCATGACCCATGGTGATGATCATGACTCACAAGTTTACCATAAAAACATCCAAAACTTGGATTTTTCACGAGTGACTTGAATTTGACTTCAATCATCCTTGAAACTTCTTCAAATCTTCAAGCCATGATTGTTTGATCCTTAAAACAATTTAGAGGTTTATTCTAGTTTGTTTAATCATTAAATTTGGTAATTCAAAATGATGTTGGTGCTTCAATTAAGAGAGAGAAAGGAAGGGCCACCTACATATAGAAATGAATAAGGTCATGGTAGATTTATGGGTGCGAAGTTTGCTTTGGCCATTAATTTTCTTTTGTACATAGTTTATCTTGGTGGCACATTCATGAAAGCTAGTTATCATCATTGCCATCATAGCCTTGTCCCAATAAAATACAGTTTCCTACATAAGTTCTTTTTAGTCATTTGCCTCTAAAAAATTAGGTTATTATTTATCTCTCTTGTTTTCACCATTCCCATAAAATGTACTTACGTATTAAGTTTTTTAAAAAAAGATAGTTATAACACGAAACAGTAGGTTGCCGAGTTGTTTCCAACCGTGTTGTGTTTTTCTCAGTAATTCTGAAGAGCTGATCCATGTTTTCCGTTGGCAAGCAAAGACAAATGTGCCGATATTTAGAGATGCCCTTCGAAACGTTGTGAAAGCCTTCAACGATATTATTGTGCATTTGATGTGTGCACCAACTACAAAACGCTTGCCAACAGGTAGCCACGACACAGACACAGCGTAGAAGAACACAAACACAGTTGAGAATAGCATCCCAACGCTTTATATATATTTTACAATGTTTCAAACGGCAACAGAAAGCACGCAAAGGCGGACGAGCGACCAACCAACCCACAGTAGCAAGACTACAATAGCAAGCCAAGCCAAGCAAGGAGAATATGCAGTAACTTAGCAGCAATCATGCATCCATGCATGCATGGATACCCATTATTAATTAATTATATTAAGCAAGAAGCAGCAGCAATGCGGGCCATAAGTCCAGAGGCACTCAAGGCATGACGTACGCTGTAAACACGGAGAGAATAAAAAAACACAAACAAATGAGCCATCCATTTCATAATAATAGGAAAACTTATTTTAAAGAGAATATAAAAAAGGCAGGAGAAGGTAGAGTGAGTAGGGTACGGCCGCATTTGTAGCCGACGGGGCGATTAGCGACTGAGCAGCGTTTGGGGACGGTAATGGCGATGGCGGGGTTGATGCCGGCGCTCTTGGCGACGTCGGAGAGCAGAGCCTGACACAGACACGCATAATCCGTCGTCTGTCGCACCGCCGTGCAACACGACGCAGAAACCGCAGCGTTGGCGTCCTGCGCCGCGCTGTAACACGGCAACAGTCTCATCCCTTCGTTTTGCACCGAACACGCCCCCTCCGTCGCCCCTAACATTGACATGAAAAACACCACTGCCACTGCCATTGCCGTCATTTCAGCAATACCTCTTCTTCTGCGTCCGCCTAATCCCATTTTGTTTTCAGTTACTTGCTTGAGTGCTGATGCTTTGCAACTACTGAAGAAGGATCTGTTTCTGATCTGAACATTTACATGTATTTATAGCCTGCATTGCTAGGATAGGATCTGGATCTGTTTCTGATCTGAACATTTATACGTATTTATAGCTTCTGATCTAAACATTTATATGTATTTATAGCCTGAAGCGCTGCATTGCTAGGATCTGTTTCTGATCTGAACATTTATATGTATTTATAGCCTGAAGCGCTGCATTGCTTGTGCAGACAATCGTGATGGTAAATTTTTTTAAAAAAACGTATCATGCTTTCTGGATCGGAGTCGACTGACTGGACTGGTGTGTTATGATTGACTGGCCGAAATGAACATGCACTTTAATCCGTGCGTCGGCCGTCGGCACATATGCTTTTGCTCCCAATGTGGTTTCCACGTCCCTCCCTGGAGTGCAGGTTCCTTTGTCAGCTGCGCTTACTCATGAATGCGGTAAGGAATCAATGTTATTTAGAGCAGAGAGCAGTAATTGCAGCTGCAGCTCCCAAAGTGGTTTCCACGTTCTTCCCTGCAGTGCAGGCGGTTTTCATGAATGCGGCCGTGGATTGCGAGGAATCAGTGGGATTTAGAGTAGAGAGAAGAGAGCAGGAATTGCAGCAACGTGGATGAATGGATGAATGGTCCTACACATCACTCAAATGTCACATTCCACTTTCTCTGCCCAATAGGAAGCATGTTGAGTACCAAATTTATTACATTAACATTTCATAGAGCTTAAAATACATTGGGATTTTCAGTATTTTCGCCCCTTAAATCTGTGTGTAGTTTTTGTAACAGCATTGCTTTGCCGAAGCATTATTCAGCATCATTACTGAGTCCAAAATTAGCAAGACATTCCAAAGCATATCTAAAATAGACTACATCTTAACAATCACAACACTTGCACATACAACATAAGTCTACATCACTTGTTAGTTTATGGGTTAAGAGTATCTCCAGTACACTACATAAAATCATATATGCGACATAACCAACACAACACACACACACACGACCATAGCAAACATATGCAACCACAACAGACACCATTTTCTTAGAAGAGCTAAGATATGTTCCTACTCTAACATATCTAGCCTTAAGCTCCACTCTCAAAGCGAAAGGTAGTGGCCTCAACATCAAAGTTGAAGCTTCTTCATAAGCCTACATATCCTTGTGATGAAGTATACAAATGAATCTCTTGTAGCCACATCCAAACTTTGTTAATGGAAATGCTTGAATGAATGTTCTCAATGAAAGATTCATTAAACTGGTCCCATGTTTTGATGGGCCTACCTATCCTAGCCTTTTCTTCTTAAAGCATGCTAAGCAATTAGGTTTTTGCTATTCCATCTAAGAATTGGATAGCAACATAAGCTTTTCTTTCACTGGCACATTCATACATCTCTAGGAACTCTTCTATCTTAAATAAAAATACATCTATCATAGTATCATCCATGGTGCCATCATAGATTTTTAGTTCCTTTGCTCAAAATTTGGAAACCGATCAACTTGGCCCCAATGCTAATGCCTTTTCTTTCATGGTCAATTGATCTTTCACAATCCCAATCTATTCATCTAATTTCTTTTCCAAGGCCTCAATCTTATTTTGTTAACTTTTGTATAAAGCTTGCTAAGTTTTTAGCAACAATCGCAGCTCCTAATTTTCATCTTGGAGATCTTGGTTGACAAGCTAGAAATCATCAACAACATCCCCAAGTTGCTCCACTTGATTCCTTAGCACAAAGTTTTGAGTTAGTGTGAGTTAGTATTTTTTTTCTAGAGTCGAACTCTTAAAGGAAATGAGCTTCCATAAAATCAACTAGTATTTAAATAACATGATGTTATTATGGGGAGACTATGTATGATGATGTTACCTATTGATAATAAATGAATCCATAGTTATTATATTTTTGAAGGGATTTATCAATATCCCTCTCACTAGTAATCTCAACATCATCATTTTTGTGTACAACCTTGTATCCATTCACATTGTCATGAACCTCTTCATGCACATGACTACCCTGACTACCATCTCCAACTGGTTCATTATGAGGATTGGAACCAAGAGGAGTATTGTCAAGATTTCGACTTCCTTTGCTCTCATTTTTGTACACCATGGTAGTACATGATTCAAGAATAATGAATCACAATCATGAACCACATACCTAGAATCACTACCAGCCTTGAACTACAAACTTGGCTCTAATACTAAGTGTAATGGCATTACTTTAGCAAAGCATTGTTCAACACCACTCTTAAGTTCAAAATTAGCTAGATGTTCCAAAGCAAATCCAAGATGGACTACACCTCTATGTATAACAAAAGTGTACATCACCCGTTAGTCCATGGGTTAGGAGTGTATTGAGTACACTCATCTGTCTACCTCTTATTTGAATAATCATCTTTCAAAATTGCACTACCAAAACTAGGTTCCTAAACTCATCTGTCTACCTCTTATTTATAGACGAGGAGACAGGCCGCGATATCGCGTATGCGATATCACGGGTTGGGCTGCGATATTGTATACGCGATATCGCGGTTGCGCAAATGATGACTCATCAATATTCATAGTAGTAGCAAAGCTTTTGTAGTTTGTCTATTTGAAAGTTAGAATATTTTTCCTGAGTGCCTATAGCAGGAGTTATTGAGTGTACAGATCTTTATTCGAGCATTGTTGTACCTAAACCACACCAATGTGTACGGTAATAAAGATGAGCTTCTTGATAAACCTTGTAGCATTATGGATAGCTTAAATGTTTTATTTATGCATTCGTTAATTTTATCAAATATTCAATCAATTAAGCTAAATTATGCTAAATTATACTTTAATTAATTAAGATAAATAGATTAAGTACATAACTATGATCACTTTGAGTGTAAACATGTATTCGCTTGGTAATCCCAGTAGTGTTATTACTTGGTGTGCCTAGTAGCATAGTGCTTGGTAACCCAGCAATGGATATGTGGGTTTAGGACATGTACGAAAAGTGGGATCAGATGCTTATGTTAGGATTAGCTAGAGACCAGTTAGTTAGTTAGATCGAATTAGTCATTAAATTACTTTACCTCTCTCTTCAAGCATCAAAGAACATAAAACATAAAATGAAGAAAATCATATGCCTCAATTACACTTAACCATACTATTGTACTTCACAAGTGTAATTGGGAAGATAATAATGAGCTTAGGGAAAGATTCAGTTCCTAGAATACTAGTGCACTGGAAACTAGAGAGTCCATGGAATTCAATTGGATCGTGTGTGAATGCTTTATGATTTTTATGGTTGGGTGTAGGGTTACCTTCATCACTCATCATTCGCATTGTTATTGGGAACTTTTTTTGTTGAAACATGTGCTATCTAGGTTTAGTGGATATTATTAATATCATTGGACAAACCCCAAGGTCAACGTCATTTCCAAATAACATAACTACAAGAGCATACTAATATGTTATTATTTGTAAAATGTCTTCTTCTCATAGGCAAAATGATACAAAACCATCAATCCCACAAGAGTGCAAAGTGATATATACTCATCCAGATGAGTATGTGCTAGACTTCACCTTCAGCCTACATCAAGATGAGCAACTGTAATGGTGCGATATGGAAGGCAACATCATAATGCCCCCTGGTCAATATATTCCCGTGATGTTACTTCAAACTCTTAAGAAGTTAGGCATTCATGATCTTCAAGAAGAATATATTATGCAAGACTACGACTACCGAGACTACTATTCCACTAAAACACAAGGTAGGTGAGATTGATGTTAGGAGAGGCATCATGAGGATGTTAAGGAAAAATGATTCACTAATACCTTATTCCTACTAAACCAAGATGAAAATGAGAACCCTACCTTTGAGGCTCTAGATTCTCTACCCTTTGTTATTAGTGATGAGGGTGTGACCTTGAATCTGTAGTCTACAATCCATAATTTAGGTTCAAGGAAAGATGGTAGTCAAGGTAAGGGATCGAACAAGCATCAAGATGATATGAAAAATAATGAACATGTTCACGATACCCAAGGGGGATTTGGTAGATTTCATGGTGGAGGAAGCCCTCCTCCCTCTTCCCCCTCTTCATTTACATTTGCTTCTTCTTGCTCTTTTGATTTTGAAAGACACCACAGAAGGAACAACCATGATGGAGGTGAGCATTGAGGAAATAATACTAATCACCATGCTCACAATAATCAAAGGGGTAACTAAGGACATCATTGGTGAAAATGAAATTATGATGATGATGAGCCTTTGTTAGCAAATCTAAGCATGCTTAACATTGCAGAGGTAGTCAAGATCCCAACTAGGCATGTGAAGGATAGTTGGATTAAGCTCTTAGACATGAATAATATCCCAAGATTTGAGTGGGGATATAACTCTAATCTATAGACACATCTACAATCTCTCCATGATGCTTGTGCCTTATAGAACATTAAAAATGATTTGCAAAAACTCAAGCTATTTCCTAGGATACCTATTAAAGAAGTTGAATGCTGGTATCAATCCTTGGAGCCAGAATCTATCCACCAATGGAGTATAATGCTTAACCTATTCAATAACAAAGATCAAATGTACTTCAAAGTGTCTAATTTCAGAAGGCAAATCCAAGGCTGGAAATAGGGAACACATGAACCCTTGGATGCCACCATGGGTAGATACTATTCTCTTTTACATTGATTCCCTAGCCATGGTTATTCTCAAAGGGAACAACTCCACCACATCATAGATGGGCTCAAAGCAGAAACTAGAAGAACTCTTGGGGTTTATGCCCAAGGGAGATTATTTGAATTAAGAGCTCATTAGATACAAAGGTTGATAGAATAGGTTGCAAAAGAAGAAGGGATGTTGCAAAAATGGAAAAGTGTAGAAGAATATAATAGAAACCCTTTCATCAGAAAAAGCAAGGTCCAATTTTATGACAAGGTGTCACCACTTGACGAAGTGGTGAATAGGAAAACCTTGCCCATCCAAAAACCTATTTTTGATATTTTGGCAAAGGTTGACAAATTATGGGGCTCTTTGGATGAAAAATTCCAAACTACTATTGAGATTATTGAAGAATCAAAGAGCAAAATAGTGATTATAACCATAGAAGGTAGAAAGAAGCTGAATGTGCCTACCGAAGAGGTAAGGGCAGAGCTACTGCAGTAGAAGAAGTTGTGTAGAAAAGCTCTAACAATGATGTCAACTGTGACATTTGTCAATATGAAAATCCTAAGGGATGTTGCGCTATGGTGTTACACTTACAAGAGTCTGGGGTTTACATGTTGAATCCTTGACTAGCATGGAGACAAGCATCTAGATGATTGCCTTATCCTCAAGGTAATCTAAGGTAGTTCCACCAGCAACAATAGCCTTACTATCTAAGTGAAGCTCTACCACAACCATATGAACAATATCAATAATGGCACTAACCACAATTATAGGGAATGCCACTACCAAGGTAGCAGTACCCTTACAGGAAACCAAATCCATACAGGTACTATGTTTAACAACCTATTTCTCTAAGAAGTTCTACAAGCCATGCCTCATTTCAGCATCACTATTACCTTCTAGAGTATTATCAAACTCATTCACCATCTACTTGAAGGAAACACCCATGTTATTACCATCCTCCATATTCATCTACACACATCCCTCGACCCTCAACCTAGGTACCTCTTATTCCATCTATGTAGGATGAAATTCCTCCACAACCACAACAACGAAATGCTACGAGGGTTGTACATTCACAATAAACTTTCCATCCAAGTGGTTCAGGCAATCGATATAGGAAACATCAATTTTTCAATCAACAATCCTTCCAAACCCTCACAACTTAATCTAATTGGTCGCCTTGTATCTCCAACACCCTCATCCTCTACATCAAATACATTTGAATACCCTTCAAACCAAGTGCCACCTCATATTCACACTCTAATGCTAACTCATGCTGTTTCTAGTTAGATCAAGGCTAGCAATCTTCCCATGAAAAGATATGACCTAGGAAGTCCTCCTATTTACTTGTAGATTACTAGATATGAGCCATGCAAAGTTCTTCTTGATTCTAGTTCTATTGTTAATCTCATATGCCCTGACATCTATAAGAATCAGAACCTTTTGCCTCTCAAGAAGAGCAACATTCATTTAGAATTGGTAGATCAATCAATCACTATCCCTTTTGGACTAGTGGAGGACATTATAACCACAATTAGTGGGTGGTTCTCTCTTGCTAATTTTCTAGTGATCAAGGTAGAAAACTATAAAGGTGATTTCCCCATCATTATAGAAAGGTCATGGTTAAGCACAATTGATGCATGAATGGATATTAAGGACCTCTCCTTGTAAATCTCCAAGGAAAATGAATTTGGAAGGCTGAAGAAGAAACATGTTACATGCATTATGTATAGCGATAGTGGGTGAAATTCCATGCAGAAAATCTAGTCCATCAAAAGTACATTCCTCAAAGCATGCAATCAGTGTGCACATAAAATAGATATTCAAAGGTGTCTATATGCAGCAACCACAAAACAAGAGAACACCTAGTGGTTGATAACTAACTTAGATAAAAACACACTATGCATAGAACCTACTAAGTGCCTAATAGGCACCTATGTCTACAGCATGGATGAACTTGAGCAAGTTCATCACTAACTCTCTGACCTATTGGGAAGAGTTGGAAATTTCTAATAATTTCAAGTAGGAGCCCCTAGAGTTAAAAACTCTACCAACCAGCATGGATTATGCATTTCTAAATAATGGCAAGCTAGTCATAATCAATGCAAATCTTGCTCTTGAAAAAAAGACAACCTATTGTAGGTCATCAACAAATGGCCAACAACCTTTGCTTGGTCATATTTCGAAGTGATAGGAATCGATCCAAGGATATGCCAACATTGCATGTACATTGATCTAGCCATGAAGCCAAGAAGGCAACCACAAAGGCAACTGAATCCCAAATTGAAACAGATCATCAATGAGGAAATAGAACAACTCTTCAAGGCGAGGTTCATCTATCCCATCGTGGATAGTGAGTGGGTTAGCCCACTCGTAATTGTGCCAAAGAAAGATGGCAAGTGGCAAGTCTACATTGAATTTAGGCTATTAAACATGGCAACATTTAAAGATCATTTTCCACTACCATTTGTCGATCAAGTGTTCGAAAATATCTCTAGGCATTGCTATTATAGCTTCTTGGATGGTTATAGTGACTATAATCAAATCCAAATTGCACTAGAAGATTTGGCCAAGACAACATTCACAAGTCTATGGGGGACTTTTGCATATTGTAAGATACCATTTGATCTGTGCAATGCCCCTACAACATTTCAACGCTTGGTCCTTAGTATTTTTTAATAGTAAATTGGTGGCAAGGTAGAAGCCTTTATGGATGACTTCTCTACCTATGGGAACACATTTGAGCAATCCCTAGACTACCTTGAGTAGGTATTAAAAAAATGTGTTAAAACAAACCTTAGGCTCAATTGGTAGAAAAGCCATTTAATGGTCCAAGAAGGCATAGTAATAGGGCACAGAATTACTAAGGCAGGGATTCAGGTAGACCCTACAAAGATAAGGTTCATCTAAGGAATCACACACCAATTATAGATAATTAAATATGTTCAATCATTCTTTGGACACATTGGCTAATATCAGCAATTCATAGAGAATTTTTCTAAGATCACAAAGTCATTGGTCAAGCTTACAAAGAAAGATGATCCATTCATCTGGACCAAGGAATGCAAACATGCATTCTAACTACTAAAGGAATAGCTTATAGAAACTCTGATTCTACGAGTACCAAACTACTTCATACCATTTCACATAATGAAAAATGCATCTAATTATACCTTGGAAGCTGTACTTATGAAATTGGATGATAAAAAATATCCATATGACATTCATTGTGTAAGTTGAAGCATTGTGGGTGCACAATTAAATTACACAACTAATAAAGAATTAATGGTAGTGGTATATGCTATTGAAAAGTTTAAGCACTATGTGCTTGGTAATAAAATATTTGTGCATACAGATCACATTACCATCTACTTCTTGATGAACAAGTTAACAGTAAGCCCTTGTATCATATGATGAGTCATGATCTTGTAGGAATTCGATCTCACCATGGTATATTAGAAAGGGACTAAGAATGTGGTCGCTAACCACATCTCGATTAAGATGAGATACTAAAGAGAAGGAGAGTCCACTCTCTGATTAATTTTCAAATGAACTCCTCTTTACATGAGGAATAAATGACCAAGTTCCTATTGAACCAAAATTGGATGATGACATCCTCACTTACCTTCTCACTTAGGAGATGCCACAAGATTTGGACTTTAGGAAGAAACAATAGTTTCTTCATTGGATAAAGCACTTAATGGAAGTCAATGGATACCTTTACAATGTGTGTGATGATGGCCTAGTTCGTTTGTGTGTCCTTGATGTGGATCAATTACATGTTGTCTAAAATACTCATGAAGGCCCTTGCAGAGGCCATTGTGCAAGGAGATGCATAGCCATAAAAATCCTGATGGTAGGATACTATTGGCCTATAATCTTAGGAATTCCTACCAATTTGTCTGATCTTATAGGTGTTGTAGAAGAGATGGTGGGATGACCACTTGAATGGAGGGTCCTCAATAGTGGATTCAACCACTAGAGCTCTTTAACATATGGGGCATAGACTTCATGGGTTCCATCACATCCATGTCCAATGAAAAGGCATATATCATTGTAGAAATCAACTACTGCAATAAATGAGCAAAAGCAGTAGTCATCTTCAATTGTACATCATCCATTACTGCTAGATTTGTACAACAAAATGTTATAAATAGGTTTGAGGTGCCATGTGCATTGATGTTTGACAATAGAACTCATTTTACAAGTGCCACTTTTAGAAAGTTGATGCAACGCTTGGGGGTTGAACATAAATTAATAACACCTTATCACCCCTAAGCCAATGGTCAAGTAGAGGTAACTAACCCAGAGATCACAAAGATCTTAACAAAAACCATAAGAAAATATAGGAGAGATTGGAGCACAAAACTCAACAATGCCCTTTGGGCCTACCGCTTAACATGGAGACTTCCTATGGGCTACTCTTCCTATGAGTTAGTGTACAAAAAACTTGTAACACTTCTAGTTCAATCTGAGCTCTGTACACTCTCAATAACCTATGACCTGAATCTTGACCTAAGTCTAGCCCAAAAAGAAAGACTAATCAACCTCAACATGCTAGACGAAAATTGATTGGTGGCCCTATCTTTGAATGAACTGTACAAGGCGTTCAATAAATAATGACATGAAAAAAGAATACGAAAAGTGAAATTTCAATTAGGAGATAAGGTTTTTTGCTAGAATCGTATACATGTACATGAGATAGCAAAATTCCAAATGCTATGGGAAGGACCTTACATCATTGATGAAACCTTTCCTTCTAGGGCCATGATCATATACAAACCCAAGAGCCCAAATAAAAAGTAAGTGATCAAAATCCAACAAGTGAAGCTTTTCCATGAGCCAAAGCAAGGCAGTGCAACAAATACCTCAAAAAATGGACAACTACATTCAATTTTTTAGATCTCCTCCTTCCAACTCAGTCATGGGGGATATGGGCATCCATGCTAATCATCCATATGGCTCCTCATTTTTTCTATTTTTTATTTTCCATGTTTTTGATTTTGCAATTTATTTATTTTATAACTTTTTTATTTTCAAAATTTTTCTTATTTTTACACCATTTTTTGTTTTATACCATCGTTAGTATGTTTAAATCTTTATTGGATATTTTACACTTTCTTATGTATTTTACTTTGTTTTGTTTGAGTGTGATTTTCAAACTTTTTGTTACTAAAAGGGCATTATTGCCAACAAGACACAATGGTGCTATAGCTGTTACTAATGGTGGTTTGTGCTTTCTGTTTTGTTTGCTAATGTCTAGTTTCTATTTTTGAATTTTGTATTGATGACTTAGTCATGGTTTATTTTTCATGGAACAGGCAGTGAGTCCATGTCATCCTCCCATCCACAAACTCTATAGTTTTCCTTATTCTAGAAGTTTGAGGTCCCTTTCATTAAATAAAATTTTAATAAATTTTTGACCTTGGTAGTTTTTGAAATTGAGAAAGATTCAAAGGTTTGAACAAGGTGTGACTTCAAGGGGACTTGGGACTCTTTGTACTCTTCTACTTACTTGAGTGCTTGACTATTTTTCATGGACTTCATACCGTTCCGTTCCAACCACTAATAGGAAGTCAAATAAAGTCTTTGCATGGTATGGTTTTCACCAATAATCTAAAAAAAGAACATGATGGGAATTCAAAGCACATCCCTTAGAGAAATAAATAGGATACAAGAAATGGTTATGTAACTAGAAAGACATGCACTCATGCCTAAAGGTCCCCTCTAACTAAGGCCCTATCTCACTTTCTACTTCTCTTTTCTTCTCTTTATGGAATGGTGGTTGTTTTATGGGAGCACTTGTGTGTCTTGAGGAGGTGGATCGATCTTGGAGTGGTGATGTGAAGTCACTAAAAAATGTTGGTTTTGGTCTAGACTAAGGATGGATCTTTTTTAGTCATTTTAAACATAAACTTCACAAGGGACTTCTTATGACCTCAGTTGGAATTCTATTCCACCTTCTCTATCATTCATCTATGTTGACCATAATTCACCTTGCTACCTCCATGTTCTTAATTCTTAACTTCGATTGACCATTAGTCACCTATGGGGTCAATGACCTCCTTAGGTTGAGGTTATGCAAGGGAAAAAAAGGCATGTGCTTGCTATGGGGAGGACCCACTTGCATATCTCTTGGCCGAGTTCATTAAGCATCTTATTCTTTGACATTATTACAAACTGAATCTTTTGTACATCCATCTTCTACATCACATCATGTGTTCCTTTACAAATTTTGTTCATTAAATACATTCTCCATCAAATTTTTGAATTTTTGAGCTTTCAAACATCCTATTCAATGATTTTATGATATTCTTGTCTTTTTTGGAACTTCATAGACCCTAATTTCATTGAAAAATTCATTATATTTTTTTGAGATATTGATGTTTGAAAATTTTTATCAATGATGAGGCCCCATTGACGTAAGAAAAAAATAGTATAAATAGGCACAACCCCACTTAGAAAATTTTACATTTTCTCACAAACACCAAAGGAGTTTTTCAATTTTTCAGAGCCCAGAACCTTCCAGAGCCCATAATTTACAAACTATTTATCCAAATCACTCTGTTGTTTGACCTTGTATCTACTAGAGGTAAGCTCTTCTTCGTGGGGGCCACAAATATACCATTTTTTAACAAATTTTTTTTACAATTTTTTCCAACTCCCACAAAGATTTAACTGAAAAATCAACTATTAAATACTAAATTAAAAGAGTTAAACCTTTTCAACAAGATTTAGTGATAATTATAATAAATAAATAATAAAATTACAATAAAATAATCAATTTTCCATGGTCAGACCTTAGCCAAACTATAACTAACTAACTAATGGGAAAGGTACCCAAAACTTTAAAGTTACACATTACATCTACTAATTTATGAATGTGTTGTGACCATAGATGCCATCAAAAGGAAAGCACATGCAGGAAGCAAGACCATCAGAACTAAGGGAGAAATGACTTAGAATAGGAAAAGGCCAAGAACAACCCTAAGAAAAACCACTTGCAAGCTATGCCATAGGTCCTCTTAGGGAAGAGGTAGAAGAGGAATCTATCAAACAGATTCCAAAACTAACAGCAGCAGCAATAGAACACTCTCATTGGGATGATGTGCTAGCGCAACTAGCAAATCTTATAATGGATCCTATTTTACCAGTCTAACCTTAAATTAAGGAAGGTCCAAAAATCAGTGCTCTAGGAGTTAAAGTTTGGTCCTTTCTTAGAGCATGCACCAAGAGAAGTACAAGGCCAGCTAAAGGCCTCTCCCATGTGGCTAATCATCACTTCCACCAAGGAGTGGTACATGGGAGAGACTTTCCTATTCTAGATAATAGGTAGCCTCGAGAAATGGTAAAAATCAAGGACATCTCAGTGTCCTACTTAGCACATGCCATTGCTATAGTGGTTGGGTTGCTCAAAACAAGGGCAAATCTTGCTAAAATTTCAATGCAGATGGATTTGAGCATAAAGAAAGAATGGGTGTAATAGTCTTATGGTATCAATCATAAGAAGTTTGATATGCTCACACCAATAAGGAGAATCCATTATAAGATTGAAAACTTTCACATCAATCCCATAGTAAGGCCAAGCAAAATCACTACCTTCTCTACTTGAGCATGCCTCACTCTAACTGGGAGATTCCTGGTCAACCTTCCGCAACTGATCTATCTAGAGATGAAGAAGTAGTTTAAAGAAAATGAATGCAAAAGAAAGGCACTCCCCTTCCTATGCCTCATCAAGAAACTTCGCTAAAGGGGAGGGATAGTCCATTACACAAATGACACTATCAGAACTATTTCGACTACTAACTAGGCAAAAATGGTGAAGGATAAAATGTCTATCATAATTATCCATGAAGAGGAGTAATGACCACCACCTCCACCTACCACTCAAATAATTGTGCCAAAAATTGTTGCAACCATCCAACAGTTGCAAGAATATAAAGAATGGCTCTTGAGTGAACAAAAGCAATGAGTAAGCATAAGTGGTAGGAATCCATCCATCTACAGACTAGCCATGAGTCACCTTAATGAGGTGGCCTAAACGATTACCTTGATGGGTGAGGGTGGATACATTTTCTCGACCTAAAGAATGTAGCTACCTATGAAGTTGAATCCAAGTGCCAAAGAGATCATAGTATCTCTTGAAAAATAACAGACACTGCCAGAAATCTTTGAAAATACTGCAACCTTCTCAGTGCACTTAGAGAAGGACAAGGGGGCAAAAATTTTGGTGATGCAGCACCAGGGGCAAGGAACAATAGTAGAAGTGGTCACTGATAAGATTTTTGAAACACTCGATGCACTTGTGGCATCTACACCAGACATCACTACACTCAAAGATGTGTAAACATCCACAGGAAGCATAACTAGCAAAATAGGCACAACACAACATGAGAAATTGCTAGATCAACTAGTGGGAACTAGGCAACTACTTCCAGATGCCTTTGACCTTCCAGACAACATCATTGCAATCTAGTTAGAGTTGCTAGAGGAAAAGGGAAAAAATATCATATTAGAGGGGCAACTTGAAACAACCAAGAAGTGGAATGAGTGCTTGGATGTGAAAGTTGCCGAACTAAGAGCTGAGATTGCCAATCCCACATTTCTCAACCTGACACTAATAAGAGATAAGGCTATGGAACAACTTCATACCAATATCAAAGGGGTTGAGGATGAAATGGAAGTAGCAGTGCTCTACAAATCCTTGGTAGAGGCTACACAACACAAGATTCAAAAGTCCTTGGATCAAACCCACTAGAAGAACTTCCAATTGACTATAGAGAATCATCGCCTGTAGAATGTTGATGTGCAAAAGCAACAATTAACTAAATTTATCCATCAAGAGTAAGAAAAATTGGCCAAAGCAAACATAGAACTAAGGAGATTAGTAGCAGAGAACAGGAATCTCTTCATGGAGGAGGTGCACGCCCTTCACTAAAAGACTACAATTGAGGTAGCCACCTAGAAATTAGAGGCTCTCAAATTTGAAAGAGTCAAGGATTACTACAGAGAATAGGTAGATCTACAAAAAGAAGTAAATGAGAAGCACATCTAGTTAGTGAAGGCAAAGGTAAATGAAATCCTCCATTAAGAAAAAGAGTTGTGGCAACCCATTGTTAATGGGATAGATGCCTACAATAAGGCAAAAATATACATGAAGGATTGTAGATTGAGGAGATGACAGAGTACATGAAGCTTGTCAATCTCTGTTATGCAAATCTAGCCATATTGAAGGCCAAATAGCCATAGTCTAAATTAGAGAAATAAATGGCTAGCTCATGCTTGTTGTATGATTCCAAGTTCAAGCACCACAAAGACACCAAGGACAAGATTGCAGTGGCCAATCTTGAACTCAAAGTTCTCAATGCATAATTCATGGATCAATAATCAATTGCCGAGAACCTAGCTAGGAGGATGAATGACTACCAAGAGTTGAAAAATGTAGTAAGGGAATTTAACATCGAACAAAAATAGTCTACTGCTTGGTTTATGAATGTAAAGGAGATGTTCCCAATCATGCCTTGTTCATGGGATGTCCCCATTCTAGCCCACATTGGTGATGTCACATGGATTGTGAATGATCCTTGAAGTAAGGAGAAGAAGATGAAGCCATTGCTTGATGCCTTTTGCCATTCACCAAAGGTTGTAGTCATAGCAGGATAGCCACAGCCACCTTAGCTACCACACATGCTTGAAGTTGACGAAGGTCCTTTAGAGCCACAGGAGCCACCATTGCCTAGGACTATTTAATCTTCACCATCGTCTTCACATGGTTAGACGATGTGTTGTCCAGATTTTTATATTCATGTCATGGTGTTCAATTTTATCTCATGAACACTAAAATTTTGTAATGTGTTAATTTGTACACTCGGGCACTTAGTTTTTTCAAGTGAGTTTGTTTTGTTTTGTTAAGAGTCAGTCAATAATCCCATACCTTACCCATTTTGTAAAAGAACTTGAGGATAATTTTTCATTCAGTCGTGGGGGTATGATGAGCATCAATGTGTTGCATTGATGGACCCTCGTTGACATGGCCTCATCAACGAGGCCCCATTTATGTGGTGTTTCCCCATCAATGGGGCCAAATCGACATATGTTTTGCTATGTTGATGGGGCCCTGTTGACATAGCCCTAGAGAAAAAACTATAAACATGAGCTTCCAACCGTGTTTATGGGAATCAAATTCATAATAGTAGCAAAGCCCTTGTAGTTTGTGTATTTGAAAGTGAGAATATTTTTCCTGAGTGCCTGCAACAAGAGTCATTGAGTGTACAAATAATTATTTAAGCACTATTGTACCTGAACCACACTAGTGTGTACGACAATAAAGATGTGCTTCTTCATAAACCTTGTAGCATTTTGGATAGCTTAAATGTTTTATTTATGCATTCATTGTTTTTATTAAATATTCAATCAATTAAGATAAATTAAAATTTAATTAATTAAGCTAAATAGATTAAGTACATAAGTATGACTACTTCGAGCTTAAACACATATTCGCTTGCTAATCCTACTAGTGTTATTGCTTGGTGTACCTAATAGCATAGCACTTCGCAGTAGATACATTGGTTCAGGACATGTATAGAAAGTGGGATCGGATGCTTATGTTAGGATTAGCTAGAGACCACTTAGTTAGTTAGATTGAATTAGTCATTAAATTACTTTATCTCTCTCTTCAAGCACCAAAGAACTTAAAACATAAGATGACAAAAATCATATGCCTCAATTACACTTAGCCATACCTTTGTACTTCACAAGTTTAATTAGAAAGACAATTAACAATCTTAGGGCAAGATTCACTTCCTAGAAGACTAGTGCATTAAAAACTAGAGAGTCCACAGAATTCAACCAAATCGTGCATGAACACTTTGTGATTCGTATGGTTGGGTGTAGGGGTACCTTCACCACTCATCAATATTCTTTGTCTAATATAATTAACCTTAACATTTATAGAATTTTTAATTAGTTTATGAAAAATTTCAAAGTATTTGATGGCTTCATCATTTTTTTTCAGATTGTAAGTCCAAGTATTTCTTGAGTAGTTGTCTGCTGTGACCATGAAATAATTTTCTCCTCATATTAAAATAGTGGGCATTAGGCCAACAAGATCCATGTTCAAAAGATCAAATAGTTTTCTTTCTTTTATCATGTGAGAGTTACGAGAAGAATTGGTTTACTTTCCTTATATGCAAGTCTCACATTTTTCTTAAGGAATATCTAAATTATTTTTTCCTGTAGCTTTTTCCTATTTGATAATTTCCTTAATTTTGTAATGGAAGGTATGACTAAGCCTTCAATGCTAAAGTCTAGACTTATTGAAATTCTCATTATCCTTTTCCTTGACTTCATCATTTTTTAGGATTTGAATGGCTTGTATTATGAGGACATGCTTTTCTTGAGTAGTATGGTTGCTTATAATGTCTTATTTTTCATTGAGATAGTTGCATTTAAGAAAATATATTTTGTTATTCAAGACTTTGATTTTCATGATTTCTTCAACATTGAGTTTGCTAATAATGCAAAAATTCCTCTTGAAATTAATACTATTTACTCCATTAGAGACTTATTTAACAGAGATGAAAGGGTTTAAAAGATTAGGAACATAGTGCATATTGGAAATGCTGACTTTTTTTTCATTGTTTAATTTCACTACATAATCTCTTATTCCTTCTATAACTAAGTATTTTCCATCTCGAATTTTGATGTTGCCAAGACTGTTTTTTGTTTTGTAATTTAGAAAATAATTTTTGTAGGGTGTCATGTGATTGGAGCATTCATTTTATACAATACAAGAATCTTGCTTTATTTCTTTAATTGACTTGAAGGCTACAAAATTTTCTAGCTTTTCTTCTTATGTATCCTTTTTAGATGATTAGTGAGTATCTTATTCTATTTGTGAAGTTTGTTTATGTATTATTTCAAAATCAATTTTGGTCCAGCATTGGTTGATGGTATGACCTTTTCTTTTATAGAAGTTACAATATAATACCCAGTCTTGAACCTATCCCTGTTTTCTAGATTAACTCCATCTTCCTCTTTCTCTAGCTTTAGCTCTTTCTCTTTCTCTTGTGTTTTGATCATCATTTTCTTTTGAGTTTATTTCCTAATCTCTATTTTGATAATTGAATCTTCTTCTCCCTCTGAACTTTTCTTGCCTATCTCTTCTTCTTTAGTTAGTTATGTAGTCGTAATAATCTTCACTAGATTATTTATTATTCTTCATAATTTTCAAGGTTCTAACTTGAGAAACTAATTCATTGATACTAAACATTTTGAAGTTCTTTGAAAGAGGAATGTTTTTCATCATTTTTTTAAATCATGGATCTATGTATAAAGATTGAACAACTTTATGAAATTTTTGTTTGTTGGTATATCCACAGCCATATTCATCTATTTTTTGTAAGCAATCATGCATTCTAATAATGAAGTCTTCTATGTTTTTATTTCTTCCAATTTCTAGGGTATCAGATTTTTGTTTGTAGATTAGTTATTGTAATTGTTAATTTTCCAAGCTTCCTTTATATTTTAATTGGAGTTTATCCCACACTTCTTTGTTAATAGTATGGAGATTTTATTTACTAAAAATAACTTATGAGACACTAGCCAATAGCATCATGAGAGCCAAATTATTTTTATTCATCTTTTTTTCATATTCTTTGATTTGTAATCTAGTTAAATCTTCAAAATCATGGATGAATTCAAAACCTATTTCAACTATTTTCCAATAGTCATTATCTTCAAGGAGGCCTTTCATCATTCTTGTCCATAGGCTAAAATCTTGTGAGCTATCAAAGATGATGGAGCATGTAGCTATGTCTTTTATACTTATTTTTATAGATGAACTTGATGTTCTCATACCAAATGAAGGAATTTCAGGTAATGAAATAATTGCTTAGTTATCTTGACTTCACAATGAATCAACTAATGATTTTTTTTAGAAAGCTTAAGAATTTATCTACAATTTGAAAAAAAATAAAATAATATAAAAGATATCCAAAAGCTAAGGTTATGTTATGTTCTTTCCAATGTATCAAAAATCATGATAATTATGGTAGTGAAAATTTGAGAAGTGATAACTCAAAAGTGGTTAACTTTCTGATGCTAAAATTTTAACTAAACATTTAAATAGATATTAGATTTCAAAAACATCTATAATCATACCAAATTATTATGACATGAGAGAGAAATANATGATAGAAATTTCAAAGAGGTGCCTTGGATAACATTTGTTGTCTTCCCAACTATACTTGTGAGGCTCAAGGATATTGTTTAAGTGTAATTGAGGTATATGAATTTTTATCATTTTTTATATTTTATGGATGTAATCACCTACTAGAAGAATAAGGATAGGGTAGATTAAAAACTAGTATCTATCACCTAGCTAGCCTAACACAAGTAACTGCCCCACTTTCCTAGACACATCCTGAACACATATAGCACTGTTGAGCTACCAAATGTTTCATTGTTGGGTTCCCAAGTACTATATGATTTCTTGAAGCGGTTGTGCTCATGTTCATTAATTGCTAGAAATAAATTATTTAATCAAATGCATTAAAGTAAAGAACAAGAAAGTAGAATGCATTAAGAAAGAGTTTGTTTTCTCGTATCACTACTATGCTCAGGTATATCAGTGCTCAAACAAAGAATCGTACACACTTTAGACTCCTTCTGTGGGCACTCAAAAAATATACTAACTCTAAGGAGAAGAAATAGCAAGATCTTTTCTACCTAACTTGAAAACTAAAAACTAACTAATTAATTTTTTCAAGGCTGGAGCCTAGGCACGGTATTTATAGACTCAGGGTATATACTCCAATGTCAAACATCCAATGTCGGATCCAAGCCCTGACGTCATGTACCTGATATTGTGACCATCATCAAACAATGGTTCATCATACCCCCACAACTAAATGAAAATTCGTCCTTGAGTGAAGAAGATGAGGAACATGTTTTTTACAATATAACATATTGGGTAGGTATGGGATTATTGACTGAAATGACAAATTGACTCAGATGAAACAGACATATAGACTCTGAGTGCCCAAGTGTATAGAATTATAATTTTTACAACATTGGGTGTTCATGAGAAGAGGAGTGAAAACTTGGAGAAAATTGACATCCAACACCTCTTGGCAGTAGAAGAATGAGAGAAAGAGTAGAGATCCTTCAATCATGAATGATCCTCATTATGTGGTATTACTACATCATCCTTGGTAAAGATAGTCCTACTTCTAGTCCATGCTTCCCACCGTAATCACAACAAGATCATGAATATGCATGTAATGTGTAACACATAACTGTTAAATGTATTATCTTGTTATTGGTTACACTTGGCTAGGTTGTGATTGTGGTTGACTAGTTCCTTGAGTAGTGTTAGTGGGAAAGTTGATAGATAGGGTTAATTAAATTAAGTAGTCCATTAAATTTGAAAAAGTTCAATACAAGGAAATATTTGAAGAGGGTATAAGAATTCACAAGAATGAAAGAAGAATTCACTGAAAACTATTGTAAATACGTGTACAATTGGATGTCATTGATGGGGTAAACAAAAAGAATTTGATTGTAAAAATGTCTAAGGGTAAAGAACTTAACCAACCCAACCAAAAGTAATGCAAGTGGGTCCTTCCCAAAGCAAACACAAGCCTTTTATGCCCTTGCATAACTTCAAACCAAAGAGTTCATGGGCTTCGTGGATGATTAATGATTATAGAAGGTTAAGTACAAAAATTGAGAAGTAACTAACTAAGAATTCTACACATCAAACTAAGACATCGAACCAAAACATGAAATTAGTAGTGAGGTGGAACATGGAAAGCATAGATGGATAAGAGAGAGAGAGTGGAATAGAGTTCCTAATTACAGTCACATGAAGTCCCTTATGGATTTTGTGGCTAAGTGACTTGATAGGATCCGTCCTCAGTCTAGAAAAAAACCACTTTCAGTGACTTTGCATCGACATTTTAAGACCAATCCATCCCTTGAGACACAAGAGTGCTCCCACAAAACAACCACCATTCCAAATTAGAGAAGAAGTAGGAAGTGAGGAAGGGCCTTAGTTAGAGGAGACAAGTTCCATAACCAGTGCTTGTAGCCTGTTTATTCTATCTAAGGGATATGATTTGAATTTCCATTATTTTTTTTCTTTGAAATGGAAACCACACCATGGAAAGACAAATGCATTTATTTTTTCCAAGGGGTGTGCTTTGAATTCTCGTCATTTTTTTCTAATGAGAACCACACCATGTGAGGACTTATTCAACTTCCTTTATTGATTGGCACAAAATGGTAAGAAATTCATGGAAACACACATGCACCCAAGGAAATAGAAAAGTACAAAGAACACTAAATCCCCTTGAAGCCACACCTTGTTCAAACCTTTAAATCCTTTCCAATTCTAGAAGCTACCAAAGTCAAAAATTTATTAAAGTTTTATTAGTGAAAAAGGAACTGCATGTTTCCTAAATAAGGAAAACCATAGGGTGTGTGGATGGGTGGATGTTGTAGACTCACTACTTATTACATGAAAAAGAAACCATGTCCTGATTATCTATAATGAAATTCAAACTAGAAACCAGACACCAACAATCTAATAACAAAAATAGTACATACCACCATCAAGTAAAGCATTACTAATGTACCTGGCACTTATTAACAATAAGTTAGAAAATCACACCAAATAAAAGAAAATATAGAAGAAAGTGTAAATTATTCAAGAAATATGAAATGTACTAATGATGATGTAAAACAAAAATTAGAAAAGATTAATAACATAAAAACAAAAATATTTAAAATAAAGAACATGTAAAACAAAAAGTTGTAAAATGAAAAATGTGTAAAATAAAAAAGTTGAAAAAACGGAGGAGCTACTTGAACAGGTAGCATGGTTGGCCATCTCCCCAATGATTAAGTTGAAAGGAGGAGATCCAAAATATGGAGCATGGTTGTCCATTGGATGATGTGCTTATTGTGTTAGCTGGTGTATGCTCATGGAAAGGCTTAATTTGTTGGATGTTAACTAGTAGTTTCTTGTTTGGGCTCTCAGGTTTATAGATCAATATGGCACTTGAAGGAAAATGTTCATAAATGATATAAGGTCCTTCCCACAACATCTAGAACTTAGTTCATTGAGGTACATGTGTGGGATTCTAGTAGAGAACCTTATCTCCTAGTTGGAATTTAACTTTTTTAATTTTTAGGTTCTGATGCTTTTTGTTATAAGCCTTGTGCAACTCATTAGATGATAAGGTGACTAATCAATTTTCATTTAGCAAGTTGAGATTCATCAGTATTTATTTTTTGGGCTAGATTTAAGTCAAGGTCAAGGTCATAAACCATTAAAAGTGTATGGAGTTTAGAATGAATAGAAACTGTTGGTAGTTTACCATACACAAGCTCATAGGGAAAGTAACCTCTAGGAAGTTTTCACGTTGAGTGGTAGGCCCGAAAGGCATCATTGAGTTTTGTGCTCCAGCCCTTCCTATACTTGCTAATACTTCTTGTTAGTATTCTTGTGATTTCCCTATTGGTAACCTCAGCTTGACCATTAGCTTAGGGATGGTATGGTGTTATGAGTTTGTGTTCAACCCCTAAGCATTGCATGAGCTTCTAAAAAGTAATGCCTCTAAAATGAGTTCCATTGTTAGAAATCAATGCATGTGGCATACCAAACCTGTTTACAACATTTTGTTGTACAAACCAAGCAATAGTAGAGGATGTACAGTTGATGATGACTGCTACTTCTACCCATTTCTTACAATAGTCAACAGTGACTAGGATGTACACATTTTCATTTGACATGGGTGTGATGGAACCCATGAAATTAATGCCCCAAATGTCAAATGGTTCTAATGGCTGAATCCATTGTTGAGGCCCCTTCATTCAAGTAGTCATTCCATCATCCCATTTCCATCATTCACAAGAGGGGATAAATTAGTGATCATCCTTGAAAAGTGTTGGCCAATATTACCCTACTATTAGGATTTTAATGGTTGTGCATCTCCTAGAATAGTCTCCTCCACAAGGACCTTCATGAGCATCTTGTAGCACGCATAGTTGATCAACATCAGGGACACAGCAACAAACTAGGCCATCTATGCACACCTTGTAGAGGTGTCCATTGATCTTCATGAAGTGCTTAACTTGGTGAAGAAACTATTGTTTTCTCTGTTTGTGCAACCCTTGTGGCATCTCCTAAGTGAGAAGATAGGTGAGAATGTTATCATACAATTTTGGCTCATTAGACATTTGTTTAGTTATTACTTCGGCAAAGAGGAGTTCATCAGGAAATGTATTGGATAATGGACCTTCTTCCTCTTTGTCATCCCATTGCAACAAAGAGAAGTGATCAATGACCACATTTTCAGTGCCCTTTTGATCTACCATTGTAAGATTGAATTCTTACTAGATCAATAGCCACCGTATGACATGAGGGATCATTGTTGGCTTGTTCATTAGGAAATAGATGGCACTATGGTCTATGTGCACAAACACCTTATATCCAAGCACACAATGTTTGAACTTCTCTAGAGTAAACACCACTATCATCAATTCTTTTTTTGTAGTGGTGTAGTTCAATTGTACACCCACAATGCTTTAGCTGACATAGTAGATGTAGTATGGATGTTTTTTATCATCTAACTACATCATCATAGCTCCCAAAGTATAATTTGATGCATCTATTAAGATGTGAAATGCTCTGGACTAGTCTAGTTCTTGTAGGATTAAGGTTACTATAAGCTTTTCCTTCAATTGTTGGAATGCTTTCTCACACTCTGCGATCCAAATAAAGAGAGCATCTTTCTTTGTTAGCTCGACCAATAGATTTGTGATCTTAGAAAAATTTTCTATGAAATTCTAGTAGTAGCTAGTGTGTCCAATGAATGATCAAACATCTTTAACTATTTTTGGCTAGCAAGTTATTCCTTGGATGACACTTATTTTTTCAAGGTCCATCTCAATTCCTTCTTGCGATATTTTGCACCCCAATACATGCTCTCCTAGACCATGAGGTGACTTTTGTACCAATTGAGTAGCAATTTAGTTTTAACACATCATTTTAGCACTTGCTCAAGGTGGTCCAGGCCTTGCTCAAATGTAGCTCCATAGCTGGAGAAGTCATCCATGAAGACTTGTACACCACTACTAATCTGCTGTTGAAAGATGCTCAGGACTAAATGTTGAAATGTGGTAGGGGCATTGCATAGACCAAATGACATCTTAAAATATGAAAAAGTCCCCTAGGGACTTTTGAATGTTGTTTTTTCTTGGTTCTCAGGTGTAATTTGAATTTGTTTATAGCCACTATAACCATCTAGGAAGTTGTAGTAGTAATGCCCTAATATTGTGTTGAGCATGGTCAACAACTGGCAATAGAAAGTGATCCTTGAATGTTGCCATATTTACTAGCCTAAAATCGATGTAGACTTGCCACTTACCACCTTTCTTTGATATAGTTACAAGTGAACTAACCCACTCACTATTTGCAATGGGATAGATGAACCTCACCTTAAATAATTACTTGATTTCCTCCTTCACAATTTACTTCAATTTGGGGTTCAATTGCCTTTATGGCTATCATTTTGGCTTCATGGTCGGGTCAATGTAAATGTGATGCTGGCATATCCTAGGATCAATCTTTGTGAGTTTAGGATATGACCAAGCAAAAGCTACTAGCCATCTTTCAACTACTTTCAATAGCATTTTTTCTATTCTAGAGCAAGTCTTACATTGATTATAACTGGCTTCTTCTTTTTCAAAAATACATATTCCATTCCAGTAGATAACGTTTTTCGTTCAAGGGGTTGTTGCTTGAAGTTCTTAGGAATTTCCAACTCTCCCCAATAGGTATCATCATTTATATCATTAGAGAGTTGGTGATGAACATGCTCAAGTTTATCTATACTCATGACATATTCACATGTTAGGCTCCTAGTTGGTTCCATGTAAAGTGTGTTTCTTTCTAAATTAGTGGTTAGCCACTGGGTGCCCTCCTATTTTGTGGCTATTGTGTCTAGATACCTTTGAATTTCTACTTCTAGCGCACACTACTTGCATGCAGAGATGGATGCTTACTTGATGGCCCAAAGTTTTTTCACACAATTGAACCCTTTATCGTTATATGCAATGCATAGAACGTTTTTCTTCTTAATCTTTCCAAATGCATTTTCTTTAGAGATTTCCAAGGAAAGATCTCTTATTCCCATGCTTACATCTATGGTGCTTAGCCATGCCCTTCCCATGATGATTGGGAAGTTTCCTTTGTAGTTCTGTACTTTGATTACTAGGAAGTTGGCATGATAAGATCACCCACAGATAGTGGTCACAATGTCTTCTACCAATTCCAATGGAACAATGATGGACTCATCTACTAATGCCAATCTGATGTTGCTCTTCTTAAGAGGAGGCAAGTTCTAGACAATGTACATCTCATGAGAAATAAAATTAACACTAAAACCTAAATCGAGAAGAGCCTTGCATAGTTTGTTCCTAGCAATCTGCAAATAAATCAGAGGACTTCCAGGATTAGCTAATTTCCTAGGAAGGTTTCCTACATGGATTGAATTAGACATGGTGTGAGTAAGCATTATGGTATGGATCCTTGATAGAATTTGGTTTGAAGAAGGCTCAAAGAAATTTGATATGGAGGAAGAGGTAGGAGCAAGGTTGTCAATCGTGGTTGTAGGTGAAGGCTTCGGTGGACTATGGGGTTGAAAGAAAGATCTTTTCTTTGATCAAGCATTTGACCCCTCCGATTGATGATTGGGTTGCAAATTAAAAGCCCTCATAACATTAAGTTGTTGTGGTTGAGCGGGTAGTTCACCCTGCATTGGTAGAGTAGGTGGTAGCTATGCAATTGGAGGAGGAGTGTGTGTAGGGATAGGAGGAGGATAAGAATAGGAGATGGTATCCCTTATTTCATGTGGATAAGGAGCTTAATAGCAATCAGAAGGATGGTAGAAAGGCTAAATATTATAAACATGATTGGAAGAGCCACGTGGAGACATGGATTACTAAACGTGGTAACCATATAGATCCGAATGCTGATAAGGGCATTGTTGCCCTAGTGATATAAGCACCCATGATTGTGGTTGTTGCCATTGGTGGTACTGTTCATATAGTTGTAATGGAGATTTGCTTGGATAATATGATTGTTGCTAGCAGAATTACTAGAGATTACCTTGAGATAAGATAATCTTCTAGATGTTTTCCTTTGTGTCAGATGTGGATGTAAGGCATACATCCCAGATTTCCATAGATGTGACACAATGAGGCAACATCTCTTAGGATGTTTAGACTAACAAACATCACATCCATGATCATCTTCTAATTCACTATCTATAACCTCTTCTATTGCAGTAATTTTTCCCTTACCTTTGTAATATGTACATTTAGCTTCTTTGTGCCTCCTCCACTCACAATTACTACCTTGTTCTCGGGACTCTTAAGCAATTTTGAGGATAGCTTGAAATCTACTATCCATGGAGTTTCTTAACTAATCAACTTTGGCTATAAGTTTAGATTGGAATTATTGAGGTTGTAAGGATTTTTTATGCATCCCCTTGTTAAATATAGATTCATCCTCGCTATCACAGAATTGAACCGCCCTCTTATGGATGGAAGGATCATGATTGTACTTCTCTACAATTTCTCTTTTTTTGAGTTCACCCTCCTCTTTAGTGACCTTCTCTATTAACCTTTGTACCTGACAGGTAGTTAGTTTTGACAATCTTCCTTAGGCATAGACACCAAGGGTTTTCCTCATTTCATTACAAAGCCTATCTACAATGTAGTGGAGTTGAGCCAATTGAGAATAACCATGGCTAAGAAATTTGTGCCTCAAGGCATAGTATCAGCCAATGGTAGCATCCAAGGGTTCATGTGCTCCTTGTTTCCACCCTTGAATCTACTTCCTTAAGTTGGACACTCAAGAGTACATTTGATACTTATTATTGAACATTTCAAGCATGGTACTCCATTGTCTAATAGATTTTAGTTCTAAGGATTGGTACCAATTCTCTACTTCTTTGATGAGTGTCTTGGAAAATAGCTTTAGTTTCTACTACATGTTCTCTATGTTTTGCAAGACACATGCATCTTGGAAAGCTTGAAGATGGTTCTATAGATTAGAGTTATATCCTCCTTCAAATCGAGGAATATTTTTCATGTCTAACTAGTTGATCTGACTATTTTCACATGCCTTGTTGAGATTCTAATTGCCTTGATGATGTTAAGCATACTTTGGGTAGCAAATAGAGGCTCATTGAGGCCTTGATCATGGTGCCTATGATGCCCTCTACTACCCCTTCATTCATGATGATGTGCTTCTCTTGAATGTTTACATTCTTGATCTTGCTTATCCCAGTGGTCCCTTTGGTTATTTTGGTCCTGTCAATCATTGTGTTCCTTTCGATCGCCTCCATCACGATCTCACCTTCTGCAATCACAGTCAGAGACAAAAGAAGAAGAGGATGACAAAGGGTAATAGGAAGGAGAACCATCGCCATAATGGTGCCTACTACTACCTCTTCAGTGATCACAATCATGGTCACAATCTTGCTTCTTGCCTACATCCCTATCTTGACTTGCCCTTCCAAATCCTACTTTGTCATTGGATCCCTTGTTACCAAAATCAGAATTATGAACTATTGAGTGAAAATTCTAGTTTTGACCTTCATCATCGAAATTAAAGAGAGAAGCATCATTGAGTGGAAGATCCCCACTAGTTTGTTGATACAATGGGAATGGAAAATCATTAACTCCTTTTCCCTTTGAAAGTTCATAGTGCTGCTCTAGTTGTTGATCTCATAGGTGTTGTGCTTTAATGGGATGATAATCCCTAGCATTGACATCTTCCATGATATATTCCCCATGGCAGTCTTGAAGACCTCATCATGCAAGCATTTCATAAATTATTGCAAGAGCAATAAGATCCGGCAGCAACATAATATTGCCCTCCATGTCACGCCACCGCAACTCTTCATCCTGGTTGATGAGTGGCGAGGT
>MNCI01019201.1:0-10536 GCA_015680685.1 Gnetum montanum | reverse complement strand
TACAAGCTGCTTGAATAAAGAGCCGTTCACTCTAGGACTCCTACTGCGGGCACATGGGGAAAAAATTCTAACTCTGGAGTGATCAATCTGCCAGAGCTTCGCTACACTATCCAGGATTGGGAAATGAAGGGAGTGCCGCCTCTTATTTATAGAAATGGCGACGGGACGCGATATCACGTACGCGATATCGCAGGAGAAGACGCGATATCGCGGCCTAGTGTAAATCGCGTCTCATCACTGGTGTAAGATGAAGGTGATGTTTGGAACATAAGATGAAGGTGAAGTTTGGAACATACTCATCAGGATGAGTAGATGTAATTTAGTACTATTGAGGCTTTGATGGATGAGTGTTATCAGGCTTGGGTGGAGAAGCACTCCTATGAGAATAAGACATTTTTAGTTACTAAAATACAAATCACAGTGTGCTTTGAGAATTTGTTGTAGTAATTGTGAAATAAGATATGACTCTAAAATTTGTTCCAACTATTTAAATACTTTTCACTGGGTCTTAGATAGTGCACAAAAAAACAAAAAGGTTCCCAACAATGGTGCCAATGATGAGCAGAAAGGTACCCCTATGCCCAACCATATGAATCACTAAGGCATTACATGTGATCCAGTCGAATTTCGTGGACCTATAGTTATCTCATACACTAGTTCCTTTAGGAAGTGAAATGATGTTAAGAACATTTGTTGTCTTTCCAACTACATTTGTGAGGCTTAAGGGTATGGTTTAAGTGTAATTGACATATATGAAATTTTTTTTAATATATATTTTATGGATGTAATCACCTACAACAAGAATAAGGGTAAAGTAGATTAAAAACTAGTGTATATCACCTAGCTAGCCTAATACAAGTAACCATCCCACTTTCCTAGACACATTCTAAACACATATAGCACTATTGGGCTACCAAATGTTAAGCGTTGCTGGGTTTCCAAGTACTATATGAATGCTCGAAGTGGTTGTGCTCATGTTTATTAATTGCTAAAAATAAATTGCTTAATCAAATGCATTAAAGAACATATTAAATTATTCTCAGTGCTGCAAGGATTGTCAAAAGAGTTCATTTTATTCCTATCACACTACTGCACTTAGGTACATCAATGCTTGAACAAAGAACCATACACACTTTAGACTCCTTCTGTGGGCACGCAAAAATTATTCTAACTCTAGGAAGAAGAAACAACAAGAGCTTCACTACCTTACTTGAAAACTAAAAAATGACTAATTAATTTTTTAAAATTGGAGCCTAGGCATGATATTTATAGACTTAGGCTATATACCTTAACATTGAACATCTGACATCAAATCCAAGCCCCAATATCACATACGCAATGTTGCGGCCTTGACATTGGATACTTGATGTCACGGTCAACATCAAATGGTGATTCATCAACAACCATTACAACTGCTTGTTACATTTCTAATTGAATCATCACTAAAAGTAATGAAGAAAGATCTTCATATGAAGTTCTATATAATGAAATTTTTGACATGAGTGACATGAGAATATTTGGGTGTTATTGTAATGTAAAGACCTTAAAACAATTCATTAACAAACTTGAAGATAGAGGAAAGAAACACATCTTTCTTGGTTATGATTCTCACTTTAGTGAATACAAGTGCTACATTCCAATGAATCAAAAATAGCATGTTTCAAGAGATGTTATAATTAATGAGACAAAGTTTTGTACAAGTGAATTTTTTAAATAGTAAGAGAAATTAGACACATATCAAAGTTCAAAACCTTGGGTTCAAAGAAACTATCTTCGCACTCAAATGCTAGACATAAATTTTGAAAGAAGAACTACAAGATCTTACAATATTATAAATATGACATATTCAATAGTCTCAAATAAATCTAGTAATGAAAATGAAGCCATGAAATTAAAAGTCTAGAAAAAAGCCATGCACAAAAAGTACAATGGCATCCTAAAATATAACACATGAGAATTAGTGGCCAAACCAAAAGATAAAAATATAATTGATTGTAAGTGGTTGTATAAAACAAAGTACAATGGAAAAGAAAAAGTCATACCACATAAAGCAAGACTTATACCAAGAGGATTCAAACAAAAGAAACACATTGACTATGAAGAAATCTTTGCACTAGTGGCCAGATTTAAGACCATCAAGCTCATTCTCTTCATAGCAACATATAACCATCTAAAGATTTAACAAATGGATGTCAACTCAACATTTCTAAATAAATACATCAAAGAAGAAGTATACATTTATCAACTTAAAGGTTATGTTATTAAAGGACAAGAGAATAAAGTGTGCAAACTCAACAAAGCTTTATATGGCCTTAAGTAAGTACCCAAGGCCTAATTCCAAAGAATAATGGCTATCTCACTAGAAAGAATTATCAAAATTGCATGCTTGAACCAACACTATATTTCAAGAAGGAAGGAGATGACTTTATCATCATATCACTATATGTAGAAGAGATTATATTTATTAACACCAATAAAAGTCCAGTAGAAGATTTGAAGAATGACATCATGCTTATATAGTGGGAAAAGGACATCACTTTATCTTCTATGACATTGGGTCATGTAGTGTACACCAAGTGCACTTTAGAAGGATATTTTTAATCTTGATACTTTTGCAAGATGAAAATTTCCACCATGACCAGCTTCCCTTTTGTGGCAATGAGGTCTAATTGCATTGCAGTGACATCACTAGGGATGTCAAAAAGGTTGTCATTGCTTGTCTTGTTTGCAGCAATCTATCAAGAACATCCTCATGGGCCACAAGATTGATTGAAGTCCTAGCCAGCATTTGGGCATCTCTGGTCCCAGTTAAGTCCATTGGAGGTACAACAAGAACATTAAAAGATTCTTTGATATGATCTATTATCACCTCTACTATGCCCACCACATCTTGATGTTGCATGACCACTATTGTGGCACCTTCTCCTATTTTGAGCATCACCTGAAAGGATGCGACATTACCAAAGATTTGTCTTGACCATTGTGATTCTCCTTCTAATTGTAACAAAATCTACCCTATTCTTGGATCAACAGAAATGGTGGACTACATGACATCATTAATAACTTGAAAGAGGTTTGACTCACCCCTACTTCCCCAAGTGATAGTTTCAACAATTCTTTACAAATGGCTCATCGCATGTTGGTAGTGTTATGGAAGTGGTTGTGGAACTTGTGGCTCACACTATTTCTTAGGCTCTTTCTCTATTTCTTTTTCTAGTTTTGCTTCCTTCTTTAGTTCTTGTTCCCCACCAAGGTCTTTCCTTAATGCTACAAGTTTGAGCAAGTCAGTGAAGGAAGCATTCTAAGCCCTCCTGGGAACGTCATTTGTGTATCCCAAGATTCCAACATGCATACACAACTTCCTGATCATGTAAGGAAATGAAAGTGTTGGCTTCCCTGCCTTCTTTTCTTTGAACGACTATGAATTTCCATGTAGTATAATTGGGGAAGATTGGTAATGTATTTTCCCATTAATATTGCACTCCCCCTGGTCATGTATGTTAAGATTTTGTTGAGCCCCTTGGTTGGGAAGAGGTGATATCTACCTATCTTAAAATAGGTCCTCTCTTCTAGAGTTAACTCATTATATGTCTTATTATCCTTATTATACACCTACTTCAACAATAACTTTCTTGTTTCTAGATTGGATCTTGTGGATAGATGTGCCAGCTTGGGCCCCACATTTGGCATATTTAGAGCCTTTATGATTTCTTTGACCAAAAATGAAATAGTGACTCCGCTAATGTTAACGATGGTGCCTTCTTCTTTGCTGTGCCAAAATTGGTACATCTCACCAAGGTACTATTCAACACTGTCTAAAAGGATGTGCCATAATGGTGATGCCTAGAGTTGCGTTTGAACTACCTCCAAAGCAAATGCTAGAAATGGACCAAAGTTCATTTCCACGATGATTATGGTCAACATGATTTTATCCTGAATAAACTTAAGGCATTCTAGGAACAACGTGAGACATTTTCCTTGCACTAGAGCTTGTGGTTTCATGGCCTCTCCTTGGACCGACTACCCTATAGCAGGAGCTTCTTGATGAATGCTGATTGATTGGGCCTCCTACTTCTCATGCTCAGCTTACTCTCCTTATTGGCCTCTACCATCTCTTGGGTGTTTGGCTACACCTTGTAAATGCCCTTCTTGCCCTTCTCTTTTTGGGGCCATCAGCAATCAATCAAGGGTTGGATGTTACTAAGGTGTTGTTATTTATCACTAATAGGTTTATACCTTACTCATGACCTTAGTTTCATTAAGTTCTTTAGCTCATATGATTGCATAGTTAGAAAATTTTCTATAAAAAATGCCCAAAAATTGTTATTCTTCCTTTACGACCCTTCGTAATTGGTTTTGTTTTCCTTATGTATGGCTTATCATGACAGTTATGGTCCTTTGGGTGAAAAAAAATAAAGTTTCTAGCATTAAGATTACTTTTTTTGTTAAAACACTTAAGGTTTTAGAAATTCCTACCCCTATAATATCTTCTAGATGATAGCAAATTTTGAAAAATTGGCACAAGTTTTCTAGGCAAGCACCCTCCCCTGACTAAATTGAATACTCCATGTTCAAAAAGGTTCAAACAATACAAAAATTGAAGCAGTATAGAGTAAAATATCATAAGTGAAAGTCAATTGCACAGAGCTCTTAGTCATGAAAGAAAATTTCAAAAACTCCCCTAGCTACAAATGATGAGAATGGATTTTGAGGCACCATGGGGATCATATATATAGGGTTTTTTGACCTAATATCAGGTATCTGACGTTGAGTCTGACTCAATATTGGGTAGCTGATATTGAGGTGTTTAAATCTACACATTATGAAGGTATTCATCATGGAAAATGAAGCTTTGGGATTAGTTGGAAGGTTTCAAGTTAATTTCATAGTTCTAGGGTAAGTAAGAAATTGTATTTAGGCACTGGATGTGTTAGAAGATAGAGTCACCAACATTAAAAGCTTTGGAAGATGCAAGAAAAAAGATATTAGACCTATGGTGTAGCGAGGTACCCCTATGCCCAACCATAGAAATCACAAGTGTTCATGCACAATCTAGTTGAATTCCGCGGGTGGAACTAGTTGTGTATCTAAATCATTATGCCTTGATCGTAGTTCACTATCTTCCCACTTGAACTAGTGGTAGCTTTGTCATGTATGGTTTGGTCCAAAGTGAGGCATATGATGATTGATGTTGTCTAGCCCTAAGCTACTCCTAATGATAATAAATGGATTAATTAATTGATCTAATTAATAGTCGAAAGTAAAATCTATACTAGCCTATGTATAATGAGTATCTATTCCTAATCGTCCGCACACACCTTGGACTTCATGTAACTACTACTGGAATTACCAAGCATATGTCACTGGGCTTACTAAACGATACATTGCTGGGTTACCAAGTAATTACACTTAAGCACTCACGATTAGTCATTCTCATTCCACTTAATGACAGGAATAGTAAGGAGCAATAAATGGAAACATTAACCAAGGAAGACAATAAATAATTAAACATTTAAAAGCAATAATAAATCTACGTGGATGCTACAATGATGAAAGTAATCTCGATCTTTAGTTCCGATTATGTAATGCATCCAAGTACGTCATACTCGAATAAGGATGTTGTACAATCACTTAACATCACACTACGGGCATGCATTGGAAGACAACGAAATTTGAAGTAAAAAATCAATGAAAAAGCTATCTAAAATCTATCCACCAACTTACTCCCAACCATGCACCCAAGTGTGGTATTTATAGGCTAGCACGGAAGGGGCAATATCAGATGCCTGACATTGGAGGTTGTGCCCTGATATTGGATACCTGACATTGTGGGTGCAATGTTAAGTATCCGATATCGAGGTTGTGCAAAACATGACTTATCATTGATCTAGATACTCTTCTAATTTAGTTCATGGAATATAATTAGGTCATGTGTGAATGTTTGTGATTTGTATAGTTGGGCATAGGGAACATTTGTCACTCTTTACTTGACTTGTGATATAATATTGGTAGTTATTGTAATATAATCATAACCTATGTGAATTTAGTTTTTTAAATGTCATGACTCATGGTGATGATTATGACTCACAAGTTTACCATAAAAACATCCAAAACTTGGATTTTTCACAAGTGACTTGAACTTGACTTCAATCTTCCTTGAAACTTCTTCAAATCTTCAAGCCATGATTGTTTGATCCTTAAAACAATTTAGAGGTTTATTTTAGTTTAACCATTAAATTTGGTAATTCAAAATGATGTTGGCGCTTCAATTAAGAGAGAGAAAGGAAGGGCCACCTACGTATAGAAATGAGTAATGTCATGGTAGATTTATGGGTGCCAAGTTTGCTTTGGCCATTAATTTTTTTTTGTACATAGTTTATCTTGGTGGGACATTCATGAAAGCTAGTTATCATCATCGTAGTTGTCATCATAGCCTCATCCCAAAAAAATAAGGTTTCCTACATAAGTTCTTTTTAGATATTTGCCTCAATAAAAAATTAGATCATTATTTATCTCTTGTTTTCACTATTCCTATAGAATCTACTTAACTCTTAATTTTTTTTTAAAAGATAGTTATAACACGAAAAAGTAGGTTACCGACGACTTGTTTCCAACCGTGTTGTGTTTTTCTCAATAATTCTCAAGAGCTGGTAAAAGTTTTCCGTTACCGAGCAAAGTCCAAAGTCCAACGTTGTGAAAGGCTTCAACGATATTATTGTGCATTTGATGTATGCACCACTACAAAACGCTTGCAACAGTTAGCCACGACACAGAGACAGCGTAGAAGAACACAAACACAGTTTTGAGTAGCATCCCAACGTTGTCGGAGAGCAGACCCTGACAGACACACGCATAATCCGTCGTCTGTCGCACCGCCTCCGTCGCCCATAACATTGACATGAAAAACGCCACTGCCTAATCCCATTTTGTTTTAAATTACTTGCTTGAGTTTTTATGCTCTGCAACTACTACAAGAAGGATCTGTTTCGGATCTGAACATTTATATGTATTTATAGCCTGAAGCGCTGCATTGCTTTTGCAGACAATCTTGATGGTAAATTTTTTTAAAAAAACATATCATGCTTTCTGGACTGGACTGTGGTGTTATGGTTGACGGGCTGAAATGAACATGCACTTTAATTTGTGCGTCGGCAGATATGCTTTCTTTTCATTCATTGCTGCAGCTGCCAAAGTGGTTTCCACGTCCCTCACTGGAGGGCAGGTTCCTTGTCAGCAGCGTTTAATCGTTTAATCATGAATGCCGCAGGCATTGGATTGCGAAGAATCAGTAGGAATTAGAGCAGAGAGCAGGAATTGCAGCAACGTGGATGAATGGTCCAAGCATGTTTGTTGGAAAAGAGTACACAGCACTCAAATGTCACATTCTACTTTCTTTGCCCAATACGGAGCACGTTGAGTACCAACTTTATTACATTAACATTTCATAGAGCTTAAAACACACTGGGATTTTCAGTATTTTTGCCTCTTAAATCTGTGTGTAGTTTTTGTAACGGCATTGCTTTAGTGAAGCACCATTCAACATCACTATTGAGTTCAAAATTAGCAAAGACATTTCAAAGCAAATCCAAAATAGACTAAATCTTAACAATCACAACAATTGCACATACAATATAACTTTACATCACTTGTTAGTCTATGGGTTAGGAGTATATTGAGTACACCACATAAAATCATATATGTGACATAACCAACACAACACACCCACAGGACCACAACAAACACATGCAACCCTAAGAAACACCATTCTCTTAGAAGAGCTAAGATATGTTCCTACTTTAAGATATCTAGCCTTAAGCCCTACTCTCAAAGAGAAGGGCAATGGCCTTAGCATCAAAGTTGAAGCTCCTTCATAAGCCTACATATCCTTGTGATGAAGTATACAAATGAATCATGGCTAATGTAGTTCTTTAATGATGGTTGTGATAACATGGAAATAGTCTTTGATCCACCCACAAGGCATGTTTTCCTACACTTTCCCTTGCATAAAAGAAGCAACATCATCATAGCTTAAGCCTTTGTCCATATGCTTCTTTAAACATGGAGAGCACAATGGATAAAAATGACATGTTAGCCTAGTGGTACAGGTCTTAGCCTAATAATCCAAAGTCACAGGTTCAATTCTATTAGGTAGTATTGAGTTATAAATTTCTATAAATCTTAAGGTGTATCTATGTTTTAATTATTTTGGGTTACAACACCCAAAAATTGTTGACAAGAAAGTACAATAGCTAGGGTAATCCACTGTAAAGCACGAATGTTGAACTCAACTTAACATTTTTCTACTTGGAGCAAGACTGGCTTCACATGCGAAACTTTTTCCTACACTTGTACTAATACAAAGGTTTAGTCTTTTGGAGACACTCATTCCTCCATCTCAATCTTGTGCTTCCTACTCGAAGACACAATCCAAATCTTGCACTTCCTACTTGAAAACACATTCTTAATCCTAAGCTTCTTGCTCGAAAACATAATCATAATCATGAGCTTCCTACTTAAGGATATAGTCATAATCATGTGCTTTCTACTCAAAGACACAGTCACAATCCTATGCTTCTTGCTTGAAAACACAGTCATAATCCTATGTTTCTTACTCAAAGACATAGTCAAAATCTTGTGCTTTCTACTCGAAGACATAATCACAATCCTATACTTCCTACTTGAAGACACAGTCAAAACCCTACACTTCTTTCTTGAATATATAGTCACAATTCTATGCTTCCTACTCAAAGACAATTAAATATGTATGAGCCTTGCTTAGAGATAGTCAAGAACATATACCACTTGTCCAAAGTCACCATCAAGAAAAAATTTTTCACCAAACTCTTCTCCACCACTCACTCACTCACACACATGTTTTTTTTATCTCTCTACCCATAATCAATTCATGAAGGAAGCAGTCACACTAGGCTAACCACATTCTAATTCTCTTGGCACTCACTACCTTATTTGAATACTAGATCCTCCACCTTACGATAAGGTAGTCAGGTCCTCATGCACTTGCTAGAAGAAGTTTAAAATTCTCATATTGTGCTCTTTGTCATTTCCATTAAAGATCAGCAATTGATCATGAGATTGATGCACAACTATATTCAACCTATGAGTTTGATTTGGTCTATTATCACAATGATTGATTTGAAGATTTTAAGAGTATTCTCAAGCATAATGCCCTCCATCACAAATGTAGCATTGTAAACCTAGACGCCTTGAAGGATACTAAGAGAACCCTCCAAAATGTGGTTGTTTGTTTCACAACTCTTACTGTTCTTAGAAAGCTTAACATTTTCCATGTCCCCAATATGAGTTTTGTTTACTTGGAGCTGGATCAACATAAGATCCTCTAAATTCATATGAATTCATCCGTTCATCCCCTCTCCAGGACTTATTACTTTGTTTTTTGCTCCCAAGTGGTTGCTTTACTACATCCTTTTCCTTCTTTCCCACCTTATAATAAGACAAATTATGAGTAACTTGGATGTCCTCCCTGAATCTTATGATTTTGTGAGTTTTGAGCTCACATTGGACCTAAGGTTTGAGGCCATTGAGAAATAGTTTGTACTTACTGTCCTTACTAATATTTGAAATTTATATGATGATGTTTTGATATTCTTGAATATATTCCTCTAGATCTCCTATGTGCTAAATCTCTTGCAGCTTCGTCTAAGCTTTGTCAATGGAAGTACTTGAATGAATGTTCTCAATCAAAGATTCATTAAACTGGTCCCATGTTTTCATGGGCCTACCTATCCTAGCCTTTTCTTCTTAAAGCATGCTAAGCAATCAAGTTTTTACTATTCCATCTAAGAATTGGGCAACAACATAAGCTTGTCTTTCCCTGGCACATTCATACATCTCTAGGAACTCTTCTATCTCAAATAGAAATGCATCTATCATAGTATCATCCATGGTGCCATCATAGATTTTTAGTTCCATTGCTTGAAATTTGGAAACTGATCAACTTGGCCTCAATGCTAATGCCTTTTCTTTCATGGTCAACTGACCTTTCATGATCCTAATCTAATAATCTAATTTCTTTTTCAAGGCCTCAATCTTATTTTGTTAACTTTCATATAAAGCTTGCTAAGTTTTTAGCAACAATCGTAGCTTCTAATTTTCATCTTGGACCTCTTGGTTGACAAGTTGGAGATCATCAAAAACATCCCCAAGTCACTTCAATTGATTCTTAGCACAAAGTTTTGAGTTAGTGTGAGTTACTATTTTGTTTTAGAGCTCAACTCTCAAAGGAAATGAGCATCCATTGAATCAACTAGTATTTAAATAATGTGAACTCTCACTACTATGGATAGACTATGTATGATGATGTTATCTACTTATAATAAATGACTCCATAGTTATTGTGTTTTTTCAAGGGATTTATCAATATCCTTCACACTAGTAATCTCAACATCATCATTTTTGTGTACAACCTTGTATCCATTCACATCATCATGCACCTCCTCATGTACATGACTACCCAAACTACCATCTCCAACTGGTTCATTATGAGGATTGAAACCA
>MNCI01019178.1:65070-86582 GCA_015680685.1 Gnetum montanum | reverse complement strand
ACACTCCTCCTAATTTTCAACATTCTCATCCATTCCCTCCTTCCAAAATGCCACCAAATATTCCTAAGGTACCTGCACCATAGTAACAACCCACGAACAACACTTGTGCTACTACTTCCAACAGTAGTGAAAAGCCTCCTCAACATTAAAAGCGCCCTTTCTTTAAACACGGTCGTAAGAAGGGACAACACAATTCCAAGGCCACTGCATCCTACAACTCAGCACAAGTCCCACACTGTGGTGCACCCTTACCTTCGAACCCAGTGCCTCATGTAACTTCATCAGGGCCACCAACTCACACTCCAACAAAAATCCAACCTAATGAACACAACCGTGGAGAGCGACAACCCAATCCTTGCATACCATCTAAAGGTCTCAAACATCATAGTGTGTTAACTTATTATCTAAGAATTAAATTGTATAAAGTGCCCCACTATGCTTACTACCATCAAGTGTGTGAACCCGAATGGGGTAAGTATGGACCAGTTCCAATACTTCCAACCTACAAGGATCCTCAACCTTCATTTATTAATCCTTGCCATACTCAACCATTTAGTTATGGGGGATACCCCCCATTCTACTAACAAGAAGGATTAATAAATATTTTTTGGTTCTTTAGTTTTACAACTTTTTGTTTATCAGTTTTTCATTTTTCAACTTTTTGTTTTATTTTTTGATCTTTTTGTGTTTTTTTTTGTCTTTTTATGTTTTTGTAAGTAATCTCATCTACGAATAAAACACTCATGTGGATCATTGATTGAGGTGTGTTTTATGTTATCATGTCTCGAGTGATCAATTATTTGGAATAGTGAGCCCATTACACCCACTCATCCACTCTACAAATAAGAGGTTCTGTTCGAGGGTACAGTGATATTCTTGAAATTCTTAAAACTTAAAATTGATTTTGTGTTCATTGTACCTAGAATGAAGAAGGATGGACCAAGAGGGAATGATTAGGGTGTGACATCAAGGGGACTTGTGGATTCTCTTTGGTGACCTCTGTGGGAGTTATCATGCAACATGGTTGTACTAAGATCCTTGTAGATCTAATGAAAAATGGGAGTAAGAGTAATCAAAAGGGCAATCAAAAATCAAACGCTGTTCTAGGGGGTCCCACTGGAAAGACATGCACCCATGCCTGAAGGTTGGCGGCTTCTCTAGATTTAGTATTCGAAAAGAAAGAAGAAGAAAGAAAAAAAAGGGAAAAAGAAAAACAAAGTGCCATAAAACAAAAATCACTCCTCCCTTGAATAAAATGCCAAGTGATTGTACTCCTTATTGTTATGGTACTCTCATAGTTGCTCATCATGGGATGAAACAATGTGATGTCACTGATTAGGAGGAATGGACTTGGTCCTGATCTTGGAACGATGGGTTAATAACACCCTAATCATGCTTACATGCAGGATTCATTGTGCCCTGGGTTAGTTACCTCATGTCTCAATCTCTACGATCCCTTCTATACTTTGTCTCATCTCACTGTTTAGGTAATTGTAGCTTGTGTCCCGTGTAGCATAGAATTTTCATCTTATTTCGGTGATATTTACATGTGTGTGTTTTGTGGAGTTAGTGTGGATTAAATTTAACTCTTCTAGTGCCCACGGACACTTTAAGTGTTGTCACACAAGGGCATTATAGGTTGACACCTGCTTTGGGGAAGATCCACTTATGTAATCTTTTGTAATTCTCACTTATGACATCGCTCACACACACCATTTCTCACCCTTAGCTTGTTTTCTAATAATTTTCTTTCCCTACTATTATCCCTTTGAATTTTAATGTTCCAATGCACCATTACATACCCTTTTTCTTATCACCCAAGGTTTTATTGATAAAATCCACACCATTATCATTAATTGTGCCTTTTGACTTAATGAAATTACCTTAGAACATCTTGATCATAGACAATGTCCTACATTCCACTGTTAATTTCAAGAAAATCATTAAAAATTTTGATCTTTTTAGTGTCTCACATCACTAGGGGCAAGATATCACGTACGCGATATCGTATCCCCATCTACCTATAAATAGGTACCCCCACCGCAACACTTAGCATCATTTTGTCATTTACACAGGGGGGATTTTTTAAAATTTTTCTCTGCGACTTGCGATTACATGACCCTTGATTTTCTCACTATATTTTGCTCGCTAGTACTCCGATTTTAATTTCGTTTGAACTTGTTTGAACCCGGAGTCTTCAGCTTAGTCATGGTGGAGGGAAACTTGCTAAAAAGTGCCTAATGTTTTTGAAATTTATCATCACCCAAAGGACATCAATTAGGGTAATTAACTGTAACACTTGGAATAATTGTGCCTAAAAATCATTTAACCCTTAGGTATACCGAGAAACTAAAATGGAAACCACCTAAGTCATAGGACCCATTATTACAAACTTTCAAGTACTATCACATGTGATAACATAAGATCTTTAATTAAGGCAAGCAATAAGGTATGACTTAACTCTAAAAAAAACCTTACTAATGCTTGGCCCGTGTGATTGCAGATGGCTCCGAAACGTGGATAGCAGGAAGGTGTTGCCCAAGGTGGAAGCAAACGAGCTCGGAGAGGTGTAAGACAAGGTCCTGCAGGACAACATGCAAAATAGGAGGAACAATCATTCAATGTTCATTAAGAAGATCCTCCTACCGTACGGTCCGGGCAAGCAGAAGCAGAAGATTCCCCTTTCTGAAAGTGGTGCCTAGTACTTAGGGGAAACGTACCAATTTTGGCACAATAAAGAAGAAGGCACCATGGTTAACATTTGTGGTGTGACTATTAATTTCTCTGTTCAAGCCATTTTGGAAGTATTAAACCTTCTGAATATAGGGCTAAAGGTTTCTCAGAACCAGCTGGACACTTTTAGAACTGAGTAACTTAATAAACTATTGACAGAGAATAAAAGGGTGGCAGAAGAAAAAGAGAAGGCTGACTAGGATGCCTCTATGGAACAAGTGAAAACTTACATGCACGCCAAGGCACTCAAGGCCTTACAAGAGGAGAAACTCCATGCCATACTTTAACACCATCAAATCCCAGGACCTGGAGCACATGAAAAGGGAAAGACACCTATGGAGGAGCCACCGCCACCAGGAAATACATGAGTTCCAAGTTTTTGTAGTTGTAGCATATTTTGTGTGTCATGTTTTCTTCCCACACTGCGGCATCATCCCATTTCTTTTTTCCATCAATAATCCCATACCTATCCACTATGTAATCATTGTAACTTGAGGACAAGTTTTTATTCAGTCATGGGGGTATGATGGGATGCGATATCGCATGGGCCGCGATATCACATCTTCCCCTGCGATATCGCGTACGCAATATCACAGTCTGCCGCAATGTCTATAAATAAGAAGCGGCTCTCCCTTGTTTCACATCAATAGGTTAGATCGCAGTAAAGCTTTGGTAGTTTGATCCCTCCAGAGATAGATTATTTTCTAGTGTCTGCCTGCAGTGTGGTGAATGTAATTGTACGACATCCTTTATTCAAGTGTGACGTACTTGGACACGCACATGACCGGCAATAAAGATTGAGATTACTTCATCATTGCAGCATTCACTTTGTTATTTATTTATTTAATTGTTATTTACTGCTTTCCTGGTTAATACTCTCTCTTATCCTTAAACTCCTAGAACACGGAATGAGTACGACTTGATTACGAGCATTTAAGTGTGACTACTTGGTAACCTAGTGGCGTACCTAGAATCTGTGCTTGGTAATCCCAGTGGTAGTCGTGCACGAGGTCCAAGATGTGTACGAATGATCAAGGAATGGATGCTCATCGCACTTAGGCTAGATTAGATTCTCTTACCCTTTTCCTTCTAGCTTAGCTTAGTTAATATTACTTTCCACTACCTTCAGGAGTAGCGTTAGATTAGGAACATATCATACACCTCACTCTGGACTAGACCATACGTGACAAATATAATACTAGTCTAGGTGGGAAGACAATGAATTGCAACCTAAGGATAACTGTCTAGGTGCCACAACTAGTCTGTTTGCGAAGTTTGACCGGATCGCACGTGAAAACGCTCGTATTTGTATGGTTGAGTGTAGGGGTGTCTCGCCACTCATCACTCATACATGTAGATGGTTCTAATAATGCGGCTGATGTAAGAAGATCTATTATTACTTAGCCCTTCATGAAATGTTGGGAAAGGTAAGATAGGTCAAACTTAATGAGGATTATTTACCATTTTGTCATGTGGTTGTTATCATAGAGATTGTAAGCATTCAAGTGTAAGCCATTATCATGATATATGACATGAAACTTTACTTTTAGAAGGTGGTGTCTACATTTCTTGAGAGCATAGATAAGACCTAAGTAATATTTTTTCATATCCATGCATAATGTTTTGAAGTCTGAGAATGGGTAAGAGATGTAATAGATTGAGAGATCTGCATCATCTTTGTGTCATTGGCAAAGCATGATAGTAATAGAGTAATCAAATTTGAAAAGATAGAGAAAATGGAAGATTAAATTGGTGAGGATGAAGGACTGAAAGGTTGCTAAGAGTGTCCTTAACTATGTTGAAGGCCTCTTGATGCTTTGAGTCCTAGTTGAAAATGGTAGATTTTTTAAGGAGATGGGATAAAGGATGAAATTCATTAGTGAGGTTCAATATGAAATGATTAATTGACTAGAGATGACCTTGCTAGATGTGCATGTCCTTAAGACAATTAGGTGGAGGAAGGTTCAAGATTAATTTTAATTTATCTAGATCCACCATGATAGCATTGGACGAAAGAAGGAATCTTAGCATCTTACATGTTGAATGGTTTGAACATCATGTTACTAAAGATAATGGTCACTGCTTGTTAATATGTTTCTCTAGCTTTCTTAAGCTTGAAAGGTACTTTTTGGAAACAAAATGTTTTCCATGGGACCATGAAAGTTATGAAGCTGATGCTCAAGGTTAATTTGTAATTGGTTGTAACCCAAAATCCATCTATGAAGGATAATAAGGCATGGTTCACTATTTTGTCTATGAGTTGATCTATGTTGGGTAATGCAAAATCATAACTTTATTGAAATCATAAAAATCAATATATATTCTAATGACTTCATTTTCCTTGAGGAGAACTACCATGTTGGATGCCTAATTTGAATAGTCTATGTGATGTATGAAGCTTGCATTGTAGAGTTTGGTGATCTCTTCCTTGATAGCTAAGGCTAAGTTAGGTTTTATTTTTCTAGGTTTTTGCTTAACTAGCTTGGACTTCTCTTCAAGGATGATGTTATGTTAAAATAAAGATGGATTCAAGTATAACATGTTGCAAATATAATATAAATGAAAAGTGATTAAAGTAAACTTCAAAAAAAGTTAGAGAACAAGGCTCATGAACTGAGTAGCATGATAGAGAAATACAAAATAATAGAGTAGCTAAAATTAAACAAAGATCAGTTTTTGATATCAATCTTTTACGACCAACTTAGAGTAACATAAGAATCACAAATCTCACGCATAAGAAATAACTAAAGTTGGCATCAAAATAAAAGCCAAAAATTACTTATCTCTAGATTAAAATGTAGATTTCATTCAATAGATGAGAAGCCACCTATATTAGCTTGCTAGCTTATACCTCCACCAAGTACGCTTCTTTTAACAAGTTAGTGTGTCCACTCTTCAAGCTACTAATAAAACTCTGTGTTTAGGAACAATTCGACATTGCTCTTTTCTTCATCAACTTCCAACAATCAAAATAGATATAGGAGTGAAATAAAGGGAGCAAGGTTTGCATGGGATAGCCAGCTTTGGTTTTGCTGAACAATCAAGATCTAATAGCTTTGGAAAGTCTAACTTTCTATAGATGATTCCTATAATTCTTTGTCTCTCCTATATCTTGAACCTCTTTCCATGGCAAAAGTTTATTCTTTTATTACTTTCCTTTTGACTCATTTGTAGCTAGGTTTTGCGCATCTATTCATCTCTCTTGACCATTTTGTTTTCTCCCTCTATCTTGCTAGTACTTGCATATAGGAAAAATAAACACACCACACCAAACCACAACATCAATGCTTCTTAAAAGAGGTATCATTGCATAACCAGAAGGAAAATTCTAAATTACACAAAGGAACTAAAATGTTCAGTCATGAATACATGGATTTTTAAATAAATTTTAAGAGTACCATTGAACACTTATAGCAAAAAGAAAAAAAATATCAACAAGCTTTCTTGATAATAGCCATATCACACAAGTTAGTAAAAATAATAAGTTTAATTAGATATGACTAAAATCATCTATTCTTGAACTAAAAATAGTACATAACTTACACCTAAGCTACATTATTAAAACTAAGCAATTTTCAAAATGGGATTTCTTCAAATATGTTAACTACAATCTTTCTTAAATGAAGAGATTGTGAATGTTACATGGTAGTAGGATAGCACATATTTGACCCTCAAAACTAAAGTCCTGAGTAAAGATTCATGCAAAGTGTGACAATTATTTCTAGAAAGCCACCCATATTAATCACTAGGTGTATGTGTGTGTATAATGACCATCATCCCAAAGATTCATGCAAAGTGTATAATGACCATCATCCTAAAGATTCATGCAAAGTGTGACAACCATGCCTAGAAAGCTACACCATATTAATCACTAGGTATGAATGACTATTCATAATGGACCACATGGTTACGCCAACATCGCTCATGGGAAGAATCTAGTTTATAGAGATATCAAAGATTAGAATCTCTTACTAAACAAGGACCTAACATCTAACAGCTATGGAGACATATGAACTGAATGCTCATTTATTGAAATTGTTATTGATGATTGCAGATTCGACCTTAATATATTGGTATACAAAAGATCAAGGCTGATGTTGCCAATAACATGTATGATCTATTGATCTGTTGTTGTTTCTTTTCCGTAGAGATAACCAACAATAGATTAGAATTGAGAAAACCTATTAACAGACGGTTTCTTTTCCGTAGAGATAACCAACAATAGATTAGAATTGAGAAAACCTATTAACAGACGGCAATTCTTTGTAGGAAATGGCTGAAACTAGATTTTGTATGGTAAATCCCTACAATAAGATGACAAATGATTCAGGATTGGAATGAGTAAAAGGTATGTTTTTTTATAAAAGCATGAAGAAGTGATCGCACATCCTTAAATCTCTTTGATCTAATTGAAAACCAAATGTTTTGAATAGCAGATCTTTCATAACCATCCTAATTGAGTTTTGTTTTGACTTCATTTCGTGGGATATTTTGATTGAAGAAAAGGTTCCTGTTTTCTTAAACCCTTAAAAGATTGCACAGAATACAAGAAATTTGCACATTTTCATAGCAGTTTAAGCTATAATTTGCATGAGAAGATCTTCTCCTCTCATCCCCAAAACACTGCATTCCAATGCTAAAGAATTACAATTACCATAACCGTATAATGCGACATTCTTTTGAACAAATGTAGCTTCACAAAGCCATTAAACCCTGTAAACGGCTATGCTCTACTAGATCTTAAACATATCATGCCAAATCTCGATGCTTAACTAACTTAAAGATTGGAAAACCATTAACTTCCCACTTGCAGGAAACTGCATTCTAACAATATGAAATAAACACAGAACCCCAAAATAAAATTTTAAAAATAATCACAGCCGATACTAACCAACCGAGTTCAAGCTAACAAAATGTTAAATAAGAAATGCTTAACAAATACACCTCTCTTTGAGCCCAAAAACCTTCGACGATTATACCAAAATCGATCGTAGTGATCAGAGCCCGTTGTCACCGTCATCAATACTACCAACACTCAAAAGACACGTATGATGACTTTGCCGTTGGGCATGTTTGCTAATCTGCAGCACCTAGGAGACAAGCCCGCACATAGATAAAGATTTATTTGAATATTCTTGAAACACATCTTTTTAAATAATGAAGGTGATGATATTTCCGTTTTTACTTTTATAACACATTTAGCAAAAACACTAATTACTAGAGGTAGGGTTATAATGATATATTTGAAATCCTTAAACGAAATTCAGCATCCAAAGACACTAATTTTAATTAGATTATATATATATATATATATATCCTATGACCTATGCTATGTCTACATGATCTAAACCTTTATATTAAATAAATGATATATATATTGTAGACATAGCATAGGTCATAGCTTCTATGCTATGCTATGTTATATGTCCTATTATAGGTAGATAATGCCTTCTATAAATAAATGATATTAAAGAAAGTTTAGAAGTATTTAAGGTTCAAAGATCTTATTTTAAACATATTGTTCCAGTAATAAATGATTAAAACATGTAGTTATAGCCAAAGGTCCAAGTTAAAGGACTAGATACATGGTGATCCATATCGATATGAAAATTTATCAAATCATGGTCCCATGCTTAGCATGGGAATGTTGATTCAACATTTTGCCCCCAAACTTGAGCTGCATGTAAATGCAAATACATCAAATCCTATAGAAATATTAAGGATGCAAAAATATACAAAATATAAGAGCCATAATGATCATAAAATCATGACACATCAAACAATTTGTAAAATTATAAAGCAAACTATAATGATCAATAATGACTAAAATAATCATATAATTGAATAGAGAACCTAGACATGGGTTGACTTTCATACCACTTTGCAAGCTTATTTAAAATTTAATACATGCTATATAAACTTGATAAATTATAAGTTATGTTAAGATTTTGAAACTAAAATTGAATTTTTTTTCCTACATTCACTAAGACCCCTTGGATCTATTAGACCAATTTTAGAATTTCTTTTATGTCAAGTTTGGTATAAGTTCTATTCTAATCCTAATCATTCTTAAGATAAAAGTCATTAGTAGAGAGGATACCTTAAAGAATAGAACTTATAGCAAACTTGATGAACAGGACATACTTCTGTTAGATTATGGTTAGCTATAACTTTTGGAATTTTCCTTGTTTTTTATTTTGTTTGGTTGGGAGGGATATAGGAACAATAGGGATCTTTTTAAAGGGATACAAGTGGGAAAGAAAATAGGTATGGGTATTGGAAATCTTTTTTTGGTTGGTTTTTGATGTAAAGAGGAATGGTGATGAGTGGCAAGGCACCCCTACACTCAACTATACGAATACAAGCATTCACGCATAATTCGGTTGAACTCCGTCAATGGGCTAGTTGTGGTATCTAGATAATTACATGTTGATCGCAGTTCGCTATCTTCCCACTTGGACTAGTATTTGCTTTGTCACGTATGGTTTAGTCCAAAGTGAGGTGTATGATGTGGTCCTAAGCTAGTGCTATTCCTAGAGGCAATGGAAAATAACTTTGATTAACCTACGAGGGAAAGGAAGAAGAGAATCTAAGCTAAACTAAGTGTGATGAGCATATGTCCTTAATCAACCGTACACATCTTGGACCTTGTGTACTACCACTGGGATTACCAAGCGCATGTCCTAGGTATGCTATTGGGATACCATGTAGTCACACTTAAATGCTCGTGATTAAGTCGTACTCATTTCACATTTACTAACAAGGGTAAGAGATGAGGGTAGAGAAATATTAATTACAAAAGCAATAAATAACAATTAAAATTAAGTGAATGCTACAATGATGAAGTAATCTCAATCTTTATTGCTGATCATGTGCATGTCCAAGTACGTCACTCTCAAATAAAGGTTCCGCACAATTACAATCATCACACTATGGGAATGCATTGGGGAAAGGGTTGAGAGGAAAAACTGACAAAAAGATCCTACTCTAACACAAACTTCCTATGACTCTCCCATGTGCCCAATTATGTATTTATAGGCTCACACAGGAACCATGATATCGTGTACTCGATATCGCTAGCTAGGCTACGATATTGGGTACCTAATATTGGGACTCATCAGACCTGATATCTTGTACCCGATATTAGGGGTCTGATAACAAGGGTCCCATAACAGGGGTCCAATATTAACACCTAGAAAACCATGATTCATCATACCCTCATGACTAAATAATAACTCGTCCTCGAGTCAAAGAAAGTGAGGAACAAGTTCAATTGATTACATAGTGGATAGGTGTGGGATTATTGACTAACTAGAAAATTATTCATGCCGTAGTGGAGAATTGAATACAACATAATTGGGACATGGACACAAAATTACAAAATTTATTGAAACTCATGGTTCTTGGTGGCGATGGCTCCACCATGGGTCTCTTCCCCTTGTCTTGTGCTCCAGGCTTTGAGATTGATACCGTTGAAGAAGCGCCTAACATTTCTCCTCTTTTATCTAAGGATTATGAGTCGTCCATGTTAATGTTCCAATGTTTGATGGAGTAGGCAATTTCCATGGACATGGTAGCTATGAGAACACTTGATTGGCCTTGACATGCCATGCTGCAAATAGCCATCACTCCTCTTCATAGGCTTGGGCCCTGACCTCTCCACCTTTTTCTTGGCTAGATTGTGTAGTGACAGGAGATCCTTGATGGATGCTAAATGATTGTGCCCCCTTCTTTGCATGTTCTACATGAGGTCCTTGGTCTCTGCCTCCCCCTAGGCATTCAGTTGCACCTTGAGAAGGTCCTCCTTGTTGTCCTCTTTTAGGGGTCATCTATAATCACACAAAGATCAATTGTTAGTAAGGTTATTGAAAGAAGTTCAATTATTTCATTACTCATTACCTTTAATAAATGTTGAATTCTTTGTTTAGTGTGATTGTAGAGTTAGAAATTTTTTTCAAGGAAGTTGCCCTAAAATTTTAATGTCTGACCTGATTTGTTTAGGTGACACATAAAAGGACATGTAATGGTTTTGAGGAACATTTGATAAAATGATGACAAAGGAAAGAGTAGATTTGGCAATGAAGTAATTAGAGCATATAAAATGATGTGGTGGTGTGCAACAAGTACAAATTACAAAAGTCACGCAAGTGGGTCCTCGCCAAAGCAGGTTCCAACCTATAATGCCCTTGCGTAACCACACCTTAAAATGTTTGTAGGCACTAGAAGGGTTAAATGTAATCTACACTAATGCAAAAAAAAAAACACACACACATGTTGATACTACCATGATGAGGTAGGAATTCTATGTGACACAAGACACGAGTCACCAATTCATGAACAACAAGATGAGGTGAATTATAGAAGGGATTACAGAGATTGAGATGTGAGGTGACTGACCTAGGACACAATGAATCTTGAGTGTAGGGCATGATTAATTTGTCATTAACCCATCACTCCAAAATCAAGACCAAGTCCATTCCTTCAATTAGTGACATTGCATTGTTTCATCCCATGATGGACAACCATAAGAGTACCATGACAACAAGGCGTATGATCACTTGGCATTTTGTTCAAGGAAGGAGTGATTTGGAATTTCTTTGCGACATACTTTTTTTTGGCCACTTTAGCACACTCTTTCTTTATTTTTTTTTTTGATGCGTAATCTAGAGAAGCCGCCTACCTTCAGGCATGGATGCATGTCTTTCTAGTGGGACCCCCTAGAATAGCATTGAGTTTCTTGATTGAGTACCTTAATTACTCTTACTTCCATTTTTCGTTAGATCTACAAGGATCTTAGTACAAGTAGGTTGCATGATAACTCCTATAGATGTCACCAAAGAGAATCCACAAGTTCCCTTGATGTCACACCCTAGCCATTCCCTCTTAGTCCATCATGTTTCACTCTTGGCATAATAAGCACAAAATTACTTTTAAGTTTTCGTGATGACAAGAATATCATCATACCTAGAGTAGAACCTCTTATTAATAGAATGGTTGGGTGGATGTGGTGAGCTCGTTGTCCAACTAATTAGTCATATGAGACTTGATAACATAGAAAAACACCTCAACCAATAAGTCACATGAGTGTTTTATTCATAGATGAGATTACCCATAAAAAGATAACAAGATAAAACAATAAATAAAAATATGAAACAACAAATAAAAAGATGAAAAATTGGGAAACAAAAAAATTGTAAAATTAAAGAAAAGGAAAAAAATTTATTAATTCTTCTTGTTAGAATGGAGGATATCCCCCATAACTAAATAGTTGAGCATGGCTAGAATTAATAAACAGAAAATGGGGATCCATGCATGTTGGAAATCTTGGAGATCGATCATATCCAAACCACTAGGTGTCTTTTGATGTGGTGGTTGGAATGTACCCAAATTGGTATGCAAGGATCGATATGCTCCCTACATGGCTATATTCATTGGGCCACATAGTTGTTGGAGTGTTGAGTGATGGCCCAGATAAGGTAACACGAGGTGTTGGGTTCAAGGAGAAAGATGCACCATGGTGTTGAACTTGTGCTAAGTGGGAGGATGCAGTGGTCTCAGAACTGTGTTGTCCCTTTCTATGGTCATGTCTAAAGAAGGGACACCTTTGATGTTGTGGAGGATTCCCACTGTGGTTGACAGTAGTAGCACAAGTAATGTTCATGGGTTGATGTTGTGATGCAAATCCTTCTGGCATAATTGGTGGCAATGTAGAAGGAGGTGAAGGATGAATCTGAGGAGAAGTGTAAGGCTCATGAGGTGGTGATCTTGTTGGATAGGATATGGGTTGATAGTATTTAGGAGAATGATAACAATGTGATGAGATAGAGGATGTTGACCTTGTTGGGGAAATAGGATGCTGAACCTGATAAGCGCTTGGGCTCGGATGATATGAAGGGTGTGACCAGTTTGAGGGTGGCCTCCCCCATGACTGGGATTTTTGCCATTTTGATTGAACATAGTATTTTTGTATGAACTCTAGATGTAACATTCTTCCCCAATGCTTATGTAAATGTAACAAGATTGGACATTGACCTTTGGGGTGATCGCACAGGCAAATGTTACATTGATACGTATGATGAGAAGTTGAGTTCTTATTCTCTTCAACCCTTCTTTCCGATTGTCTAAGGGTGTTTTTTCCTACTTCTTGGTTCGTCATGGCTCTACCTCTAATAGTGTTGGCATATTCTCCACATTTTTCATGTATCCATTCCGTCATCTTATTGATCTTTGCCTTAATTTCATCTAGTGATTGTAGTATTGGAAAAGATGATTCCACCTCCTTGAGGTAAGCTGATTTCTCCTCTTCATGATCATGGACCTTTGCTAATTCAAGATTTTGGTCCTGTTGAGAGCATTCAACATTCTCCCATTTATTAATTTCTCCTTCTTCTTTTGCTACCCGCTTAGTAAGCTCTTGGAATTGATGGGTCCATAGTTCGTATAGTTGACTTGGGGCATACATCCCTAGGGTTTCCCTTGTTTTATTATGGAGCCCATCCATGATGTGATACATTAGCCTTTCCTCAGATAATCCATGGCTTGGGAAATTGTTTAACAATGAATAGTATCTTTCTAAGGCCATGTCCAAGGATTCATGTTTCCCCTGTTTCCATTCTTGGATTTGTCTCCTCAAGGCTGACACTCTCGCATAGGTATGATATCTTTCATTAAAGAGTTCTACCATTTTTGGCCAATGTTGAATAAATTTTGGTCTTAAGGACCTATACCATACTTTTCTTAGCCAACAAGTGTCATAGGAAAGAGCTTAAGTTTTTTCCATCCATTATCAATGTTGTTCCATGCACAAGCATTGTAGAAGGCTTGTAAATGTTGTTGTGGATCTAAATCATAGCCTCCTGAAAACTTGGAAAATTTGTTTAAATCAAGCTTGGGTAGATGGCATTCCTTGTGATGCCTACAGGATATTCGAGTAGCCTCTTGTATATGCATTAGGCTTTAGTGGCTAGCAGGGGTTCATCGTCACTAGGTATGTTATGAATTTGTGAGTTGGGAAAATTTTGTCTTTGTTTATGTACATAGGAGACCCCTGCATAAGATTGAGTACTTCAAACTTCATCTTCATCATCATATAATTTTTTGGTTGTCCAATGAATTACCTTACTAGTTGTTGCATTATCATAGTCTTGTGAGAGAGACATTGTTGTGAATTTGTGTGTGGCTTATTTGCAATTACTTTCTTTCTAGAAGGTATATCATCAAGGCTTTGTTACAACGATCTTGAATGATGTAACTAATCTAAATAACTAGCACAATCCTTGGCAATGACACCAATGATGAGTGGTGAGGTACCCCTACACTCAACCATACGAATATGGGCTTTCACGCATGATCTAGTCAAAATCCTTAGATGGGCTAGTTGTGGTATCTAGATAATTACACGTTGATCATAGTTTGCTATCTTCCCACTTGGACTAGTATTTGCTTTATCACATATGGTTTAGTCCAGAGTGAGGTGTATGATGTGGTCCTAAGCTAGTGCTACTCTTAGAGGCAATGGAAAATAACTTTGATTAACCTAAGAGGGAAAGGGAGAAGAGAATCTAAGCTAGCCTAAGTGCGATGACCATCCATCATTAATCATATGTACACATCTTGGACCTCATCTCCTACCCCTATTAGTAAACGCAAAATGATACAACTTAATCATGAGCATTTAAGTGTGACTACTTGGTATCCTAGTAGCATACCTAGGACATGCGCTTGGTAATCCCAGTGGTAGTATAGGAGGTCCAAGATGTGTATGGATGATTAAGGATGGATGCTCATCGCACTTAGGCTATCTTAGATTCTCTTCTCCCTTTCCCTCTTAGGTTAATCAAAGTTATTTTCCATTGCCTCTAAGAGTAGCACTAGCTTAGGACCACATCATACACCTCACTCTGGACTAAACCATACGTGACAAAGAAAATACTAGTCCAGGTGGGAAGACAACGAACTGCGATCAACGTGTAATTATCTAGATACCATAACTAGCTCATCTATGGAGTTCAACCGGATTGTGCATGAATGCTTGTATTCATATGGTTGAGTGTAGGGGTACCTCGCCACTCATCAAATGGGAATAGTAGGATCAATATTACTATGAGATCCCATCACATGTGTGAACTTATTACACTGCTAATGAACATAATCCTATTTTTTTTTCTTATTTTTTTAAAAGAGGAAACTTTGCTCATAGTGCACTTCATTCTTAAGGTAGGAATTCCAACATGACTCGTGTTGATTAGCTACACTATTGAATAACAGGGTCCTCTCAAAAACTTTTCCCATTGTGCAATTCAACCCTATGCATGTCTTTAATTCTAAAACTGGTGGCATCATAACAAGTCACTTGGGTGACTAAGGATTCTCAAGTGGAGAGGAACTTACTTCCCCTCATTACTCACAATACAACCATGAATCATCACACTTGAGGACTAAGTCTTAGGAAAGGGAAAAGGGATTTTTCTAAGGTCACCTAGTAATCATGACTAATCGCTTTCCTCATTTCACATGTAGGTGAGCTCCTCTTTTAATAGGATGATGTTGTCATATCTTTTAAATTGTTTCCATTTTAGATAGTTCTTGTCAATTAGAATTTTTGGATATTTCTTCAGTTTTGGTATGCAAATCATTAAATAAAGCCTCTCTAATTGCTATTTTAGGAGAGATTTTACTTAAAAATATATTAATATGAGAAATTTTAAGATATTGATCACAAAATTTATCCTTAGAAAATAAAAAGCAATAAATATGACGATCATCATCAAAAGCTTGAAAAGAAAGAATATTATCTAGAATGGAATAAGACTTAACCTTTTCAATGATAATTTTAAAATCCTAAGCATTATATCAAAATGGGACATCTAAAGTAGTTGTTGTTTAAACTAATGCATTAGGAATATTATTTTTTGTTCTAGAAACATGTTTAATAGATATTTGATCAAATTTCTTGAAGAGTTCAAGAATATCAACTTTCTATGCTTTCATGGTAGAATCTTTATTATCAAAAATTCTATTGATTTGATTTATAATAAGTTGAGAGTTGCTATAGATTTTGAGTTCAGATAAGTCATAATATTGAGCTATCTTGATCCCATGTATAAGTCCTTTGTACTCAACTATATTGTTTATCATTGGTTTAGTGAAATTAATAGCTTTTAGGATTGGAACTTCACCAAGAGATATAAGCATGATTCTAGCTCTACTCCTAATATTTAAATGTTTAGTAAAATCTGAAAAATTGGCTCATTGATCAATATGGTAATAATCATTGATGAGTGACGAGGTATCCATACACTCAACCATACGAAATGAGAGTAGCACGCGTGATCCGGTCAAACTCTGTAGACTAAATGCCTACACACCCCATGGAACACTTGGGGTTAATCATTTATTGTCTTCCCAGACTTACTTGTAGTTGTCACGGTGTATGGTTAAGTAAGTCTGAGGTATATGATTTTTATAATCTTTTTTGGTTTTTCTTCTATGCTATCAAGGTGAAGGGTTGAGAGAGCTAACTAACTCTAACTAAGGACTAAGTCTAAATTAACTAGCGTCAACATCCATTCCCACTTACCGTACACACCCTGAACTATGCAACTATGGCTACCAAATGCTAATCGTTACTGGGATCACCACACGTAACGCACGTGCTTGAAGTGGTCATACTGAGGCACTTAACTAGCCTAAACATGATGAGTAGCCAATTCCTTGACTAGCCGTACACATCTGTAGATGGTCGTAATCAAGTCATACTCATCCCGCATTCTAGGAGTTGAGGGTGAGAGAGACTAATCGCGATGAGCAGCCGATTCCTTGATTAGCCGTACACATTCGTCAATGCTCGTAATCAATTTGTACTCATGCCGCACTACTGCAGGTAATAAATAACATGTAATAAACCTATTCCATGCACTGCAAGGTTTATCCACAAAGCTCGTCTTTATTGCCGTACACAACTTACGTTCAGGTACAAACTGCTCGAATAAAGATCCGTTCACTTGGAGACTCCTACTACGGGCACATGGAAAATATTCTATCTCTAGAGTGATCAAACTGCTAGAGTTTCCCTACTTTAAGCCTAGGATGAAAAATAAGGGGAGTGTTGCCTCTTATTTATAGATTTGGTGGCAGACCGCGATATCGTAGGGGACAACGCGATATCGCGTACGCAATATTACATGGGATGTGATATCGCGGCTTGTGCGAATCACGTCTCATCATACCCTCATGATTGAATGAAAACTCATCCTCGAGTTCCTTACAATAATATCGAGAAGGTATGGAATTATTGAGGGGAATGGAACTAATGGGATGACATGTGAACAGATCATTATTACAAGACTTGACAAAACTGGTGTTCCTAACAACAAGGGTGAACACCTTATTACAATGACATCAGGCCTCATTTGACAGCTGAGAAAGAAAGAGAGAGAGAGAAAGAAGTGTTGTTGCTACCAATGCCAAGATTGCGCCTTTCGTTGTCCATTCGTAAGTGCACCATTGATCTTTCTCCTTGCATAGCTGCTTCAGTGCTGCTCCAGTCCAAGTGTTTGCTCTAAATCCAATTCGTTGTTTGTATGATCACCATCTACACACACAACACAATCTTATATTAGCAAGGGTAAATGAATCATCATGTAATTGATACCTTGCTTCAGTGTAAATTCATTGGCTAGGTTGTGGTATGGCTGATACAGATCTGGGAATATATTGATGATGACTACCAAAGGTGTAGGGGTTAGGAAGAAAATCAAAAATTTCAAGGCTAGGAGAAAATTGAAAAAAGTGGGCCTCGTACCCTCATGACTAATCGCGAACCTTCGGTAGCGTTAGAATGGAGAAAGAACAAGAGTAAGAAAGATAGAAAAAAAGGGACAACGGTAACATCAATAAAGTGGATGTTAAGATGGAAATGAACAAAAGGAATTAGATTGCAAAAATGTTAGGGGAAAGAATTTAACTAATGCTCTAAATAGGAATGTCAGTGGGTCCTCCCCAAAGTAGGCTCATGCCCTTAATGCCCTAACAAACCCACATTCAAAGAGTCCGTAGGCTCTGGGAATGTCCTTAGGAACAAGAGTTAAAGTCTTAACCACAAGAATTTACCAAAAAGAAAACAATGCATCTACCAAAATATATACACTAATGATACAACCAGCAATGAGGTGAGTAATGGAGAGAAGGATGGAGACAAGAAAATGGAATGGAATCCCAAGGACAAGGTGGTGTACAACCCCTTGTGTAGTTCATGATTAATATGACTTAGCAAAGCCCATTCCAAGTCTAGCCTCAAACCAACCACATCTAGTGACTTCACATCAATCCATTTGGCTAAACTATCCACTTGGAGAACAAGAATGCCTTCACCAAGAGTCACCACCATTCCAACGAAACAAATGAGAGAATAGGAAGCAAGAAGGGCCTTAGTTAGAGGGAACACTTTTGGTTCCATAACCAATGCTTGTAGCCCAAGTTTATTCATCTAAGGGGTATGCTTTGAATTCTCACTTTTTTTTTGTGTTTTGTGTTTTCACACCATGCAAAGACTTTTTATTTTTATTGTCTCAGCTTTCGATAGTTGGGTAACATCGGAATAGTAAGAAAAATCAAGAAGAAAAATATCCAAGCACCCAAGAGAATGGCTAACACAAAAGCATCAAGTACCCTTGAAGTCACACCCATTTCAATCCTTGAGTCCTTCCTTAGTTTGAGAAATGCCCAGTCACTGATTCGTTTAAGTTCTTATTAGAAGGGGATTGTACATTTCCAAGCTAAGAGAGACCATATAAACTGGTGGATGGATGGATGAAGTGGTCTCATTGCCTTCCATATAAAAAGAAACACACCTTAGTATCAACATTATGACTTAAAGGTAAAAACCAAACATTAGTAATCAATATGAAAACAGTTCATACCATCATTCTGAACACTTATTCGGTGACAAACTTACAAGGTGGATCACACACACACACACACATACAAAAAATGAAAAAGTATAATGATGTTGTAAAAAAAAATTAGAAAAGTTAAAGAAATCTGTAAAACAAAAATTTGTAAGAAAAAAATGTTGTAAAACCAAAACGTGTAAAACAAAAATCGAAAAAGAACTGAGGGCCCTATATGATCNTCCTCCATGTCATCACCCATTAAATCACTGTATGTGATGCATGGAACTTTTCTCTTCTTGATCTTTCCACAAATGTTTATCTTAGATATTTCCAAGAAAAGATTGCGGATCCTAAGGCATGCATCTACTGTACTAAGCCATGCCCTTCCCATTATAATTAGGAAGTCCCCTTCATTGTTGTTGACTTCAATCACTAGAAAATCAGCTAGGTAAGACCAACCGCACATAGTGGTAATGATGTCCTTCACCAATCGCAAGGGAATGGTGATGGACTGGTCTACCAACTCTAGTTGAATGTTACTCTTCTTAAGTTGGGGCAGGTTCCAGGCATGATACATCTCTCATGAAATTAAGTTGACTCCGGAACCTGAGTCAAGAAGAGCCCTATGTGGTTCATTTCCGATGATTTGCAAATAGATTAAGGGACTCCCAGGGTCAATTAGTTTCTTGGGAATATGGCCTACCTTGATCCAGTTAGTTATGGTATGTGTTAACATAACCGTATGCGTTAAGCTCTGATTTTGGATGGAAGGGTGCTCCGAAGTGTTAGATGGTGGAGGAATGTACATGGGCCCAACCGCTTGTTGTTGCGAGAGTTTGTTTGGGCTTTTGGTTCTGAAGAAATGTCTTCTTTTTTTACAGTTTTTAGAACCAGTAGCAAGTTGGATATTTACAGCTCTCGCAGCGTGACATTGCTATGGTTGAGGAGGAAGTTCCCCTTGCATTGTTGGAGTAAGAGGTGTTATGGGAACTACATGTGGTGGAAGAGGTGCGGATGGATTTGGAGGATGGTGTGGATATGGAGTGTCTCTTGGAGGAGAAGGAGTCCTTCTCAAGTACTCCTGAACTTGGTAGTGACGGTTTGGGGTTGTGTGACTCATAGAGTCACTTGGAGAAATCGGCTGCTGCACATAATAACCATATGGATTAGGCTACCGGTAAAGGTACTGATGTTTTGGTGATGGCATCCCCCATGGCTGTGGGTATTGCCATTGCTGATGCTATCCAATGAGTTGTGGTGGAGTTCCACTTGGATAATATGTTAGTGGTTGGTGGAACTGCCTTGGGTTACCTTGTGGATAAGGTAACGTTCGAGGTGTTTGTCATTGGTTTAGTCTTGGATTAAGCGCATACACCCCAGACTCTTGTAGATGTGACATGATGGGGAAACATCCCTTAGGATGGTCATAATGGTAGATCTCACATCCATCGTCATCGTCTGAATCCAAATCCACAACCACATCAGAGTTAGTGATTTTTCCCTTACCCTTGTTATGTGCAAGGCCTAAATCTCTCCACTTTTTCTTACCTTTGTCACTACTTTGTTCTATCTTAGACTCTTCTACAATTTTTAAGACAGTTTCAATTTTAGAGTCTAAGGAACTCCATACGTCATCTACCTTCGCCGCTATTTCTGTTGTTAATTTTTGGATCGGCAAGGTTTTCCGGTTCACCAACTCTTCGATTGGTGACTCATCCTCTTCATCACAAAACTTCACTCCCTTCTTTTGAAGGGAGGGATCACAGTTGTATTCTTCCACACTTTCACTTTTGCGTAGCTCACCTTCTTCTTTTGCTACTTGTTCCAACAAGCTATGTACTTCATGGGCTCTAAGTTGTGAGAGTCTCCCTTGGGCATAAGTCCCAAGGGTTCTTCTAGTTTCATTCCTTAGCCCATCCACGATGTGGCGAAGTTGATCCCGCTGAGCATACCCATGGCCCAAGCAACGATGTAACAATGTGTAGTAGCGGGCCATGGTAGCATCCAAGGGTTCATATGTACCTTGCTTCCAGCCTTGGATCTGCTTATGCAAATTGGACACTCTGGAGTACGTCTGATACTTCTCGTTGAACAGTTCTAGCATTATACTCCACCTCTTGATGGTTTCCAGTTCTAAGGACCGGTACCAGCTCTCTGCTTCTTTGGTGAGTGTCCTTAAGAATAACTTAAGTTTTTGCCACTCATTTTCTATATTCTACAAGGCACAGGCATCGTGGAATGCCTATAAATGATTTTTCGGATCAGCATTGTATCCCCCTTCAAATCGTGGGATGTTGTTCATGTTTAATCGTTTGATCTGACTATCCTTTAAATGCCTTGTGGGAATCCTAACTTCCTCCATGATGTCAAGCATACTTCATGTTATGAGTAGGATCTCATCATGATCATCTCTTTCATGACGCCTGTGATGTCTGCGTTGTTCCCTACTCTCCCTACGTCCTTGCCCTTGTCCTCTCTCTCGACTTTCCCGACGAGGTCTTCTGTTTTTCTTACTTTTATCCTCACCTTTATGTTCATGATGGTTGTGCTCGGATGTGGAAGGAGAGGGTGAGTGATGTGAAGAAGGGGAAGAAGAAGGGGAACCATCGCCATGATGATGTTTCTTGCCTTCTCTTCGGCTGCTACGGCCCCGATCGTGGTGACGATCTAAGTGCACGTCCTTAGCATAAGTGGTTGTTCCCTCTGTGAACAATTGGTGTTCACGGGCATCAGAACCATGGTTATGTATCATTGATCATAGATTCTGATACCCAACCTCCTCACCATTGTTAGGAGGGGGAACATCATTTGTTAAAGAACCCGTGATAAGGGGTTCCTCATCTCCTATTTCGCTAAGGACATGCGAGACCTTGCCCTTCAATAGTG
>MNCI01019178.1:4224-56220 GCA_015680685.1 Gnetum montanum | reverse complement strand
ATTTTAGTTTTCTAGTAGGGTGAGAGGAGAATGGCTGCACCTCCTTTCCCACTTGCATGGGATGTCGTTAGGAGTGAGAAGTGAGGAAGAAACCAGTGGGTGGAATAGGATAAAAGGTCGGCTGAGATCTTAATTTCTTGAAGGAGGATGAAATCAAAAGCCAAATTTAGACTAGATATAAAGTTTCCTGCTCCCTTTCGTCGAAGCCTATCAATAAGGCCTCGAACGTTCCAAGAAAGAAGATTCATGGGAAAACAAGGGGTAGTTTGGATGAGAGGTCAACGAAAGGTTTGGGAGTCGAAGTATCAGTTTCCTTTGTTCCTGACAGGAGGGCAGAGGAGTTGTTGATGGGGGCAAGGGCCATGGAAGTGTCTAGTGAAGAGGAGTTGGAGGGAGAAGTAGAATGAAGGGAAGCTTTGACTCGTTTCCTTCCACTGGCCACCATGAACTCATCTTCCGAAAATGAGTTCTTGACAACGTTTGAAGGGATGACCTGGGTGGAGGTGTGAGGACCTGACTCTGTAGTTTGGAGAGGCTAGACTGAGAGGAGGATTTAGGAGTTGTTGGGGGAGGAGATCCAAATTTAAAGAATACTAAGGGTGGGCCTACTGGTGGTGTGACTGGGGAACGAGTCTTCTGAGATGCTACAGGTTGTTTTTTCCTAGCTAGGATAGGACACGCCGAGATATGATGCTTGACCCTATGACAATAGCTACACGAGTTTGGAAGGTAAAAATAGTCCACTTTTTGGGTGAAGAGTTTTCCACCAGCAACGAGGGTTAATGAGGTCTTCCAAAAGGCTATATCCAGTTCAATACAATAACGGTGAATTTGAGTTCCATTGATCGCTGTACAATGAGCGGAAATAATAGGGCCCAGGATGCTCACAATGTCCCTCTCAACAGATGAGAAAATGAGTGGAAGATTGGGTAGTTCCACGTAACAAGGAATTATATTAAAAATCGGGTCATTGACATTAAAGTCAAAACTCTAGGTGCGTGCGATTAGGGTTGCATTTCTTGTTGGAAAAATTTTTTGAGAGAGAGCCTTTTCGACATGGGAAGCATCAGATAATTCTACCAAAATGAAGTGACGAGCATAGTAACGAGCATGAGAAACCTGAATGCCATGGGGCTGAAGAAGGCTATGGACTTGAGTGTTTAAACTTGGGGACCTTGGTAAAAACCCCACAATTTGAAAAAACCGAAAACGAGATGTGAAATCTTTAGAAACTGCTTAAAAAATATCTGGTAAAAGAAAATCAATTTGAGGTAAGGTAGATGAACTTCCCTGAGAAAACTGATGAATCCATCATTGTGACTTGCCCATGCTTGGGCGGCGGACAAGGTCCGGGACAGCATTGCAGAAAAAAAAAACGGTAAGGAAAAACAGAAATCGCGACTAGGGTTGGCCGGTAACGTCAAAGCTGCCCTACACTCCACCAAACACTGGGCGAGCGATGGACGTCAGCAGCGCAGTGGCGCCCAACCCACGATCCTGAATTCTGATTCCTGAACGATTCATTTCAAATCCGAATTTGCCCCGATCGTATTTTTTTTGAATGAATGCGATTTTTCCCCTTGTTAATGTCAGGAGTGTCGTGTTCCGAACAAACAAGAACCATTACCTCATTGTTAATGCAGCATCTCTGTAGTAGACCTGTATTTATGATTTTCCCCAGAGAATGAATTAATTAAAGAGTCGACGCCCTTGATCATTCACCACCTAAACCATCGCTCCAATCTCCTTTAACCCTTCACCGCTCACTCCCTTTTACCCAAAAATATGTTAGAAGATTCCGAAACCCTTACAGCTTGGTACTGGGAACTCTCACATAACCAGGAATTTATGTCAGACGACATCAATTGACAAAAGAACAAGCCATGCCATGGAGCATGATGGATGGACCCCATTTGCCTCAAATCATGGATGACATTGTCGCTCTCTAACCTGATTTCGCATCCTATTTATTCTCCGTTGGTTTATTGTATCATCATCCTCTTGTTTGTTGAACAAGTATTCAGTATCGTTGTCAGGGAGTGAATTAGCTGCTGCTTCAGGTTCTAGTGTGTAGATATTTGCCGAGAAAGATGGGACAAATTGGTGAGGATTTGGTTGTGGATGATGAACTGGATCTGATGTTTGAATCCGCCAGAGTTCTTCAGAATGCAACGTTGGAGAGAATTCTGAGAGATAATGTGGGATGCGAGTATCTGACTAAACGGCATGGCTTTGAACCAGAGAAGATGCATCATCATCATGATTTTAAGAATACATTCAAGCAGTTCGTTCCTATCTCCGATTATCAAGATATTCACGATTATGTTGAACGTATTGCCGATGGAGATGAGTCCCCACTTCTCTGCAACTATCCTGTTATCCACTTCACAATCAGGTCAGGGAGTATTTCACATCAGTAGTTGACTTCACATTTCCTGTAGAAATGTTGACTCTTAATTTTTCTCCTGACATTGGTTTTGCTAGTTGTTCATGGATTAAAAGCATTTGACTAACGTTTGTTGGATGTGTTGATCAGCACAGGAACAACAGCAGGAAAATCCAAGAAATTTGCATGTACAGCTCCCTACGAAGAAAATGATCACAGATCTGAAGGTTACATTCGCACGATGGCAAAAAGGTTTCATGTGGTTTCTTTATTTGTTGTTGGTTTTTGCTTTTCGTTTTTAAAATGTCAAAATGGTTCACTTTTAAATTCATTACGATTTCTTAAGAAAAAAAATGGTAAAGGTAGATCAGATTTTCGCATATCTACGTGAAGTGTTATGGTTAGAGAGCTATGAACCTTCCTGCGTTCAATACAGCACAAGCTAACCATTTCACCAACTACCACGAGGAGGAATTGCATGATAAATAATATTTATTATATTTTTACTTTTACAGAATTAACCTCTGTTTTATCTCTACCCTGGAAGAACTCCCTTTTTTTACTCTCAAAAGTTCAAAGCATCGAAATGTGCTTGCTTTAGAACATGTATGGTACTGATGTCGTAATAACATGGCTCTCTGATGTTTTGTGCAGATTAGGGATGAGAGAATTTTGTGAAAGAAAAGAGAAAGTGGAAAATCCCAAAGTATTGTTGCTCTATGTTTCAGGGAAGCAATTTAGAACCAAAGCTGGGCATGCTGTAAGGTCTGCTATCACGCATTACTACAAGAGTCAAAGTTTCCAGAAGATTTACAGCGAAAATGTTTTCTGCAGCCCCATTGAAGTGCTTGTGTCACAGGATCCTGCTCAAGCACTTTACTGCCATCTTCTGTGTGGTCTTCTCCATTCAAAAGATGTTTGGTGCATTGATGGAGGCTTGTCCTTCAACTTGAATTTTGCCCTCACTTTCCTCACTGCATCTTGGCAGGTCAACATTATCATACAGCTTTTTTTTAACAAAAAATACACTAAAAATATGCTAAAGAAGAAGAAAAAAAGTTATGATATATTTAAAATCATTTAACAAGATTTATAAAGGCATGTGATATATGACTTGGGTTTACAGGTTCAGGTTCCGCCTTTTAATGGGTTTCTCACCATTTACCCCATGGATGACTACCTCTATATAGAATCTGTTTTTGTCTTATTTAGCAACTAGTTTAGTGCGTAGTTACAATTTACAAAAATACCATGACAGTAGCTTATAATTTTGCACTTTTAATAAAGAATAAAAGTCTACAATGATAACGTTTTTAGTACAGGACTTGCTCATTGAAACTAATATGTTAATGGGGATATTGCTCTTTAAAACGTTTTGCATTTCTGTCGTCATTGTACTCAATCACCTTGAGCGATTTTGGTCCCTGGATTTGCTTATGTCACGGGAGCTGTAAATATCGGAGAACTGAGATTAAAACTGAATTATTCGTTTATTGTGCAGCGTTTGTGCTCAGACATTCGCCAGGGAGAGTTGAACCCAGAAGTAACAGACCCAGGTCTGAGACAAGCAGTGGGCAGAAAATTGAAAGCAGACCCAGAATTGGCGGACAGAATTGAGAAAGAATGCAGAGGCAGCTCTTCATGTTCATGGGAAGGAATAGTGAGAAAACTGTGGCCGAATGCAGTGATGATCAATTGCGCAGTATCAGGACCCACTTTGAAATCCTACTTACCTCGCATCAATTTCTGCACGGGAAACCTCCCCATCTATGGTATCGCTTACGGTGTCTCAGAAGGAGGTCGTCTGGCTGTAGCAATATCTCTTCAAAGAAACCCTGCGGATGAAGCTCTGTATGCATTTCTGCCGGGTGTTGCTTTCTTCGAGTTCATTCCTGTGCAGAAGATCAATGTTGACAAAGATGAACAAGGAAGGCTCGTAGGAGGCTCCAATTTTGTGTATTCATCTGAGGAGATGAGGACAGTTGAGTTTGATGGCGTTAAAATAGGAGAATACTATCAGCCTGTCACCACCAATTTCCAGGGTCTTACTTTTGTTTGTTTGTTTGTTTTTTTCTGCAGTAGTTTTAATCAGTACATTCTTCTGCCCCTTTTCATGCGCTGAATTTAGTTTTAAGAATTAAATATTCCTCGTCATAAACGAAATCTGGAATTGCATTTTTAGGCAAATCGACATTATATATCTATCACATGCAATATTTGAAGCACATATGAGTTTAGTTGTTTCATTGCTGAGAAACCAGAGATAAAAGTTTTAGGTTTTATATGTTCTAGTCCTTGAATAAAGGGCTTACTAGTCTTATGGCACCCATCAAGTTTTCTGGGTAAGTTTTATGTTTTGTGGGCGAGGAATTATATGAATTTTGAAGCTGGGTTTATGTACTGTATTTGCATTGTGTTGGTATTTACCGTAGTTCTGCGTTTGAAGTTTGTGTCTTTGAGAAGAGCTCTACAGGGTAGACGCATTCTTCTGTCAGACTATGATACTGAAAGTTTCTTGCTAGATCGCTGCTGAACTATACTTAGGTTTCTATAATTTTCCGGTGTATATTACAAATTTTTTACCAACATTGTTTACGTATTTATGAACAGGTATGTACCGGTACAAGTTGTCAGACATTATAAAAATCAAAGGCTTCAAAGGGGAAAGCCCCATATTCGAATTCATCTGCAGGAAAGACGCAGTATTGAGCGTCATCTATGACAAAACAGATGAAGCAGAACTGCAAATAGTCATGGAAAAAGCATCTGCATTTCTGCAAAAGCATAGTTTCAGCATAGCCGACTACACCAGCAGTGCCAACAAATCTTGCAGCCCTGGACACTACGTTATATTTGTGGAACTCGGAAAGCCTCATACAGGGGAACAACAACAGAAAAACCAAGAAGAAGTAGAACAGAACATGGTCTTGCAGGAATGCTGCACAATTATCGATGGTTCTTTCAATCATACTTACATCGATTACAGAAAGCAGGGCAAAATTGGAGCACTACAATTGTGCATATTGCAAAGTGGCACTTTCAAGATGGTTCTAGAAGACAAGCTCAGCAAAGGCAGCTGTTTTTCTCAGTACAAGCCTTCCAGAGCCATGCCATGGGAATCTCAGCTTATTACTCATATTATCAGACCCAGGGTCCTAAAATCTTATACATCTTGTCTACATGAATGGAGCATCTTCCCTTCTAGAAATAAACTTGTTTAAATTACAAGTATTATTGAGAAATCAGCTCGATAGATGTGCCCTGGCTTTCACATGTGTTTCGTTTGTACTTGCATGTTTTTTACCCCCCTTTAGTGCAAAGCTATCGTAGGTAAATTCCAAGGCAATTCGGTTGTCCTTGGAATTTTATTTCACTAATAAAAATGTGTGTTATTTTACAAAAATTCCTTTGTTGCTCAACTTCCTTTAAATCATTTGGTATTTGCCTGTTTTTGGCTTTGAATTTATCGAAGTGTAATAATTTCATGGAAGGCTTAAACCAGGCCAGCAATGGGAATGGTTGAAGCAAACAAGGTAAATATGCAGGAAGTCTCAATGGCTGCTTTGCTGCGAACAAGCTTTGTGAGAAGGACCTATAATTGAAATAATTATGGTTTTCCTCGTTACTCTGTAGGAAAAAGGTAAATAAGATGTAGAGAGGGAATCTAGCAAACCCGTATGTACTAGAGCTAGAAAACAAGTACCATAGATCAAAGATCGTTTCTTCTTCGAATTTGAAACGAAAGACAAACTCGGCATACTATTGGAGTACCAGAATATGTCTTAATTTAAAATATTCCATAAACACTTGGTTAAGAATGGATTAAAACTTAAAACCTCCATGAGAAGCCAGGGCCAGGGAATAGTAATATGGAAGCCAAAGAAACCACCAAATCTTGTGAATCAACCAACCAACCCAGTTATGATGCTCTCAGTAGTGATGCTATTCTGCATTATGCTAATGAGGATATCCCGTTAAAAAATTTGTTATGTATTTCTGTTCTGTGTGTTCAGAACAATGCATCTTTTATTTCATCGATTCAAAGTGAAGTAATCTAGGATTTCCATTTGCATACCATGATTATTTAGGATTCACTTACACCTCTTAGTAAAGTTAAGAATTCCTTTTTGACATTATGTTTAAGAAAGAGAGTTAAGAAAAAGCTATAAAAAAAAGTTTGCTCTTACTCTGTTCATTCTTTAGATTTTGTAAAGATTCTAACATGATCCTGTAATGAAACTATAGTGTTTATCCCACTCCACGGATATCTTCGGTGCAACAAGGTAATCTGCAGACTATGTTTCTGTATCTTGTTCTCGTGTTGTGACGTTTTTCATAAATTTGACTTCATTTGGAAAATGATTTATTAAAGGTTCTTCATTTTTCTAATCTATGCAGTCTTGACAAATCTATGCACAGTCTTGACAAATGATCTATCACTCATTTTCAAAGCATAACAAGCATAACAATCACTAGCTGGTCAAACAGATAATGCATGAATGAATTAACAATCAATTTATTCATTACAATCTAATGCATGCATGAATGAATTATTACATAGTATTATGCACAAATATCTCATAGTTTAACAATTAATGTCTCAACCTTTTTAATGCAAAAATAATAGCCATGAGTTCCTTTTCAACCATCATATAGTTCAATTGTGTCTACTAGCATAGTGGATGTAACAAGTTTGTTTTTCCTATCATCCTTATACATCAAAATTTCTCCTCATATATAATTAGATACATTTATCATACTGTGACTCAATTTGGTACTTAAAATATTAGGTTTTGACAAGTTTTCTTTTTCAACAACTTAAACATTTGTTTCCATCTTCATCTATAAATTTCATAAGTAGCTATACAATTTTTTAAACCATTTTTCATGAAACAATAATAATATCTAGAATGTCCAAGGAAGTATTTTATATCATTTACATTTTCTACTCGAGGAATTTAAAGTGAAGAGACCATCATAGTATGATATTATAATCTTAAAGTAAAGATGATGTCATTAGATATTTTAAGCTATTTATCAATTTATAGGCTATACTCATAATCTTTCTATATCTTCATTAGATAAATAGTTAGAAAAAAAAGTAAGGATGGAAACCTATGATAAATGATGGTTTTATGATGGAGTTGTATGGTTTAATAAATAGAATATTCAAGAGTACATTCTTTATTCTAATCCTATCCAAGTTTGCAAATTGGTAAAACAAGTAGTATTTTAAAAACTTTAGGAAAATATATAAGGAAGAAACATTTCTATTTGAATAGTATGAGAGAAAAGTTGCTATTCCTCATCATTTATAATGCACAAGTAGATGGTTCAAAATTTATCGTGAAGAATGAATCTGCCAATTATGCAACACACTAATATTTTATGAGCTTACTAGTTGAATTTCCAATTATATTCAAAATTTAGAATTGAACACATGACCTTATAACTAGAGGCACTTCTTTGATGAGCTTATAACCAACTCAACCACACTTATGTTCATTTTATAAAAAAGGCTCTTTTGCTAATAAAAAATAGATTTAGAGTACATCACATGCTAAATATTGAGTAGAAAACTTCAAAATATAATGTAAAAAGAACAAAAATTTTGATTTTAGTTATTTCTATTCTAGTGTACATTCCTGCAATTGATATTGAAAAATTAAGAGAAGAAAATACCCTAGCAATCTTTATCATATCAATTTTGACATCTATGCTTAAACTTAAAATAATAAAAGAATTTTAGGTAGCAATAGAAAGTAATGGCTAAAAAACTAACATTTATAGAAAAGCTAGATACATAAGGAATGTAGCACATATGCTACATTACTATTACTTTATCATTTAATGTAAATTTATATCAAGAATCTTTACTATTAGCTATAAGTTTTTAATCAACATTATTATTGATTTCTGAGTTAATATTATTCTTATTATGTTAGGAAAAATTTTCCTTATGATTTATTTATCATGACTAATCATGATTCATGTAGTACATATAAAAACATACATTGAAGCTTCTATCTTCTTTGGTTTTTCAACTATCACTTGATTATGCATATTATTGGCAATAATTTTATTTTTCATAGCCACAACTTTAAATTGTATTTTCTTACCCTCAACTTTAACATGTTTTTTCTTTTCTTCACTATTTTTTTAAGAAAAAAGAATATGTATAAAATGATTTTTTTCTACAATGATAGAAGTTGTAAGAGTTAAGAAAATTATAATATTTAATTGGCTAAATCTAAGTCTTCCTATTTGCTTACAATACCAATTCCATTTTATAATTAAGAATACTAATTTTAACATACAAAAATGAAAAAAAAAAAGATCTACGAAACCAAGTGTCATGGATTTAGATTTCATGTGCTTAATATGATTAAGAAGAATAACAATTTGTTGATTAACTTTCTAAAATATATACATAAGTTTAAAAAGCTCAATAAAATATTAAAATTTAAAATATTATTCAAATTGGACATCAAAATCTAAGTCCACTTAAGAATGATCATCACTACTTGCTTATATATAAATGACCCTATATCTAAGACATGTTACATACTAATGATAGATGTCTCAAGTGGTTATCTCATTGGTTCATTAGATAAGAAATTAATAGTTCAAGTCATACTTCAGGCATTAGTACTCTTTTGCTTTTGTACTTTGAATTGTTATTATATATATATAGGGATCCAACACCCATACTTGAGGTATCATTATGTTTTTTCTATAATTCTTTTAAAGTATAATGTTGGCAATATGTCTTGGGATGTACTTATAGTCATTCTTTCAAGTTTAGATGCCCTTCCTTCCCCTTTTAATACATGCTACACTATGAAAGCATTATCGAACTTAGCCAATAGAAAAATGATAATAATACATGGCATGAGTGACTTGACTATTATGCTTTTACATCACATCATTTAGTTGTGAAGTAAATCTTTAATTACAAGGTAAATAACTTTATCAATGTTAGCCTCAAGCTTGGATAAGCAAAAAGGAGGGTTAGTGTTAAGTTGGTAGTTGACTGTAAAACCATGTCAAATCTTATAAATAAGTTCTTCATTTCCTTTTTTGTTATTTTGTAAATGCTAGGGCACTCTTCCAATGCAATGCATAATAATTACAAGGCCCTATTGCTATGGAAATGGGCAAGAACTTACTAAGGCATCTTCTAGAAACAATGTAGAACATTGGCACTTGACTATTGTGGAAAGTGAACAAGGGTCTCCACATCAGAGATTGGTTTAGGTGAAGAAGTAATTCAAATGATAAAAACTTTAGATAACAACCTAGAACATTGACATTCTTCCTAGAAAGATCTTTGAAATTATTGACATCATAAATAAATAGTAAAGCTAGTTTTATAAATGAATTAACAAAAGAAATATAGGATGAAACTCATTAGTGTATGCTATTTAAAATGAGATTTTGTTGGTAGATACAACTCAAGAAAATATTGCTTCTAAAATGGAAAATTAGAGACATGCTCTATAATAAAAAAGCTTAAAAATTAGTAGAAATAAAATTAAATGCATTTAATGTAATTTCAATAAAAGAATAAACAATGGTGAAGTAGAATTAATAATTTAAGGCTAACATATCTCTTTTTGTAAATACTACCACTATCTTGGATCAATCCTCCAATCATATGGAGAAATTAACAAAGATATAATAAATATTACAGTAATTGACCATGCTATCTTATATAGTATTGAATGTTGGGTAGTACAAAAGAGACATGAACAATAAATTAGTGTGAAAAAAATTTGAGACAAAATAGGTATGAACAATAAAGCATTTTTACTTACATTTTATTAGAGAAGGCTTGCTATTTAGTACTCAAAGTATGTATTCTTAGCTATTCTTATTTATTTAAGGAATTAAATTGCTAGAGCAAGAACAAGCTCTCATCATCTCCTAATTAAGATATGTCATTAGATCAATTTACCAAGAGAAAAGCGTATTTGTAGACTATGTAAATAAAGCATAGAAGATGAAGAACATATTTTTTTATTTTTCCCATGTTTGATTCACATTCAAATGAATTATACTATTAATTGTAAATTGTTGATTATTTTCTTTCAACTTGACCTTATGATGACTAGTGAGGTACCCCTATGCCCAACCATATAAATCACAAGCGTTTACATGCGATCTGGTTGAATTATGTGGACTTTGTAGTTTCTGGTGCACTAGTCTTCTAGGAAGTGAATCTTTGGCTTAAGGTCAATCATTGTCTTCCCAATTACACTTGTGAAGTATGGTTAAGTGTAATTGAGGCATTTGGATTTTATCATTTTTTGTTTTATGGTTTGATGTTAAAATGAAGATAAAAGTAATTGGATTAACTAATTTAAATTAACTAATTAACTAGTGTCTAACTAGTCCTAACATAACATTTGGTCCCACTTTTTGTACACATCCTAAACCCACGTATCCATTACTAGGTTACCAAATACTATGCTACTAGGCATACCAAATGATAATGCTGTTGGGATTACCAAGCGAATACACATTACACTCGAAGTGGTCATACTTATGTGTTTAATCTATCTTGCTTAATTTCCTCATTAACTTAATTACTAAAAAATATTTAATAAATAATTTAAAACCTTTAATAAATAATTGAGAACATTAAATAAATAATTGAAAACATTAAATGCATAAATAGAATATTTAATCTATCCAAAGTGCTGCAAGGTTTATCAGAAAGCTCATCTTTATTGCCACACACACTGTCATGCTTAGGTACAACAATGCTCGAATAAAGATCCATACACTCAATGACTCCTGTTGTGGGCACTTGGGAGAAAAATTCTAACTCTCAAATGAACAAACTGCAAGAGCTTCGCTGCTACTAAATCTTTGTTGCCATAAATGTAATTGGTGGACATGTATTTATAGTTGAATATAGACACTATGTCGATGGGGCCTCATTAATGAGGCCTAGTTGATGAGGCCGCATTGGCGAGGCCTTGTCGACATAGCCAATAGAACTACAACTCATCATACCCCCATGATTAAATGAAAACTCATCCTCAAGTTCTTTACAAAATTGGGAAGGTATGGAATTATTGACTGACCTTTCATAAACAAAAAAAATTGACTAACTTGACAAAAAATGGAGTGCCTAGGTCTACAAATCAACACATTACAGAAATGACAGTGTTCAAGACACAAAATTGAACACAATGACATAACTCTTCAAAATTGGATAGCATGTTCCTTGATGGCATGAAGTTTGATGGAGAAGATCAGACAGTCCTAGGTGGTGGTGGCTCTTGAGATTCTGAGGGACCTTCTTTGAATTCATGTACATGCATTGATTAAGGAAACTATGGTTGTTCTACTATTACTATAAATTTTGGTGGGAGGTGGAAAGCATCTAATAGTGCTTTCATTTTCTCCTCCTTACTTCTAGGATCATGCACCATCCATATAGATTTGCCGATGTGGGTTGGAATGGGCACATCTTAGGGACATGGTGTTGCTAGAAACAAATCCTTCGCATTGATGAACTAGGTAGCAAATTGTTTGCATTTAATGTCGAATGCTCTGATTGTATCCTTTAGCTCCTAGTAGTCACTCACCCTTTTGGCTATCGTTGATCTATGAAGCATGCTCTGAAACTTCGAGTTTAGCATTTACAGTCTCAAGCTTTTGCTTGGTGTCTTTATGGTGCTTGAACTCTACCTCATATAACAAATATGAGCTAGCCACTTGTTTCTCCAACTTTGATCATCGCTGTCTGATAGTTAGCATAGTTAGGTTCACATATCAAAGATTGGTCAACTTCATATATTCTGTCATTTCTTCTATTTGCAACTCCTTTAAGTGAATCTCTACTTTATTGTAGGTATTAATCCCATCAATGATGGGTTGCTAAAATTCTCTTCCTTGTTGGAGTTGTTAAAGGGCTTCTTTTATATTTGCCTTTGCCATTTGGATATGTTTCTTGTTGACTTCTTTCTGTAGGCCAACCTAGTCTCTGTAGTGATCTTTAACTTTTTCAAACTTTAAGGCTTCATTCTTCCAGGTGGAAATTTCAATAGTAGACTTCTAGTACAAGGAATGAACTTCCTTAATTGATAGATTTTGATTCTCTATGGCCAATCTCCTTAACTTAGTGTTCACCCTGGCAAGATGCTCCTACTGTTGATGAATAAATTCTTGCATTTGTTCCTTCTAGACATCAACATTATTTAGGTGATGATTTTGGGTAGTCAGAGTTTCATTCTCTTGGTGCATTTGAGCCAAGTTCTTCTGAATTGAGTATGTCTTTGCTTTTGCTATGGATTGGTTAAAGATGGCTGTTACTACCTTCTCCTTAGCCTTTCTAAATCTTTCTTAAAGCTATTGGAAAGCTTCATCTCTATTTTTTGTTGGGCTAAGGATCATAGGGTCTGCAAGGTGGGCAAGTAATTTAGCAACCTCTGTGGTCAAGTGTTGATTTTGTGCTTGAGCCGTTTTGAGTTGCCCCTTTAGAATGATGCGCTTGCCTTTTATGTCTAGCAGCTCTAACTAGGTTGTGGTGATGTTTTCTGGAAAATCAAAGATATTCAAAATCGATTGTTTGGTTCCCACTAGTTGATCTAGCAATTCTTTATGCTGGGCTATGTTTAGTTTTCCACTAACCATGCCTACGAATGTCTACACATCTCAAAGTGTAGATACATTTGGTACATACACCATAGGTGCATTGAGTGCTTCAGCTACATAGTCAACAACCACTTCAACCACTATCTCCTACCCTTGGTGCTACATCACCAAGAAAGTTGCTTCTTCACCTTCCTCTAATTGCACTAAGAAGGGGGTGACATTCCTAGAGATTTCTAGGAATAAATGGTGTTGTGATAAGGACATCGTTACCTCTCAAGCATTGGGATTTGACCTCGCGAGCAACTACATTCTTTGGATAGAGAATATTGGCCAACCCCTCTCCATCTAACTGATTGTTCAAGCCATCTCATTAAGGTGATTCATTGCTGGTCTATACATAGATGGATCACTTGTTCCTACATGTTGCTCTTGCTCGCTCAAGAGCTACTCTTGGATTTTGAGTAGGTACTCAATGGCTGTGTGGGTCTTCGGTGTTGTTTCTTGAGTGGGTGGTCGTGGCAGCGGTTGCTCCTCTTCTTGAGTTGTTGTTGGCATATTTTCCTTAATAATTTTAGATCATTAGGCCAAAGGAGCATGCCTAATTATGTCGTTTGAATAGTAGATGATTCTTGCCCTTTTGCAAAGTTTTCAGATAAGGCATGGAAAGGGTAGGGTTTTCCTTCCACATTCATTTTCCTTGAAATGCTTCTCTATTTCCAAGTAGATGAGTTGTGGAGGGTTCACAGAAAAATTCTCTTTTAGATTAGTGCATGCTCAGGTTGAGAAGGCAGTCGCCTTGCTGGGCCTCACCATTGGATTGAGGTGATAGGTTGCAATTTTAAAATAGATACACTTTGTTGGTGTGAGTGTGTCATACTCCTTACAGTTAACCTTGTAGCACTATTGAGTCCACTCCTTCTTGGACTCAGGATTACCTTTTGTTGAAAGTTCTACTAATTATGTCCCAGTGTCAGGAAACCCCAGTGCCTATGTAATAGCTTTGGCCAAGTAGGGTACTTGAATATCCTTGATCTTGACTGTGGACCCCAGCCTTCGATTGTTCCAAAATCGGTATGTCTCTTCCATGTATCATTCCCCACTGGATGTGATGATTGGCCACATGGTAGAGGTTTTTAGTTGTGTTTTAACTTCTATTGGAGCTTTATCTAGGAATGGCCCAAAGTTCATTTCTTGAAGAACCAATCATTGAATCTCTCAGGACCTAATGATGTCAAGACAGGCTAGGTACTTCTCCTCGCTCTGATTGCTTAGTAGACACTTCTTCTTCTAAAATCTATCAAACAGATTCCACTTTAGGCTCCTCACAAAGAGGTCCCGTTGCATGGGTTGCCTTTGATGGTTCTTGGGCTTATTCTTGTTGGCCCCTTCTAGCTTTGGGCCACTTCTCCCTTGGTTGAGAGGGTTCTCCTTCCTATGAGCATTTTGGTTTTCGTGCCATCTATAATCACAATGATACCATGGGTTAGCAATCATTGTGTAACTTAAAAGCAATTAGGATACCTTTATCTCTTAAGGATAGTTACACTTGGCTAAGTTGTGATTATGGTTGATTTAATTATTTTAATTATTATTTATTTATGTGCTATTGATAATAATTCATCCTAGAGGTTTTTTAAAAGGGATAACCTTTCAAAAAAAAATAATTTCTGTTTGTATATTGTTAAGGTTATTAACCCTTTGGGGAAGTTAGAAAAATTTTCAAATATTTTCATTGATTTTTCATTAGAAACCTTAAGGTTTGCAGCCCCCATGATAAAGAGCTTACCTTTGGTAAGTGTAGGATCAAAAAATGGAGTGATTTGGGAACATGGTTGGGAAATTATGGGCTTTGGAAGGTTTTGGGCTCTAAAAAATTGCAAAAACTCCATGTGTGTTATGAGGCAAATGTCAAAAATTCCTAAGTGCATGGTGGTATATATAGGATTTATGCACTATGTCAATAAGGCCTCGTCGATGCGATCAACTGCATTGATGAGGCCTTATCGATGCAACTATTGATCATTGTAGACAACTGTTGACTTTCGTCAAACTTGCAAAAAATTCCTAAGTGTTGAATGAAATTGAGATTAAATGAAAGCTCAAAAGACCAAGAATAGTATGAAAATATGAGAAGAGGGTGTTGGAGATCATAAATTTGGAAAAATGGAGAAAAAATGATTTGAGGAATGAATGAAATAAAAGGTTAAGGAGCACTGAGTGGAATACACAATGGAATATGCAAAAGATAGGATTGTGGCAATGTCAAAGGTAAGGAACCTTAACTAATCACACTATGAGCTATGCAAGTGGGTCCTCCCCATAGCAGGCTCATGCCCTTGTTGTTGTTACATAACCTCAACTAAGGAGTCTATGGGCTTCATAGTTGATTAATGGTCATGAAAAGTGAAGGACTAATCAAAAAGAATCTATCTAAGGATTTCAACACATTAGACTAAGGCATAGATAATAACATAGAACCTGACAGCGATGTGAGTTATGGTAGCATGGATGGATGATGGAGAAAGTGGAATGGAATTTCGAATTGAGGTCATATTGAGTCCCTTGTGAAATTTATGTTTAAAATGACCTAGAAAGATCCATCTTCAGTCCAGACCAAAACCATCCACTTTTAGTGACTTTGCATCACCACCCTAAGACCGATCCACCCACATGAGACATGAGAGTGCTTCCACAAGACAACCACAATTCCATAAGGAGAAGAAAAGAGAGAAGTAGGAAGTGAGAGAGGGCCTTAGTTAGAGGGGACTTTCAGACATAGGTGTATGTCTTTCTAGTTTCATAACCAGTGCTTGTAGCCTATTTATTTGTTCGAGGGGTGTGCTTTGAATTCCCATCATTTTTTTGAAATCGAAACCACACCATGCAAGGAATTATTTGTTTATTGTGTCTAAGGAATGTGCTTTGAATTCTCATCATTTTTGTTGTTGTTTTTGAATTGGAACCACACCATGTAAAGACTTATTTGACTTCCTACTAGTGGTTGAAATGGAACAGTAAGAAGTTCGTGAAAAACACTCAAGCACTCAAGTAAGTACAAGAGTACGAAGAGTATTGAGTCCCTATGAAGTCACACCCTTTACAAACCTTTTAAATCCTTCCTAATTCTGGAACTATCAAGGTCACTGATTGATTACAAATTTCTTTAATGGAAGGGACCTCAAATTCCCAAAATAAAGAAACTCATAGAGTTTATTAGATGGATGGATGTTGTGGACTCACTACTTGTTCCATGAAAAATAAACCATGTCAAAGTCATTAGACATCATAATTCAAAAATAGAAACCAGACATCGATAATCACAACATTAAGCACAAACCATCATTAGTAGACAACAATAGTAGCATTGTGTCCTATGACAATAAAAAAATTTTATTAGCAAATATAAGGAAATATCACACTTGAACAAAATAAAAAAAAGTAAAATATATAAAAAAGTGTAAAATAATCAAGAAAGGTTCAAAGGTACTAACAATGGTATAAAAATAGAAAAATCTAAAAATCAAAAATTTGTAAAATAAATACTTATAAGATCAGAAAAATGTGGAAAAAAAAGTATAAAAACTGAGAAGCCATATAGACTGTTAGCATGGATGGCCATCTCCCCCATGACTAAGTTAGAAGCAGGAGATCCAAAAAATGGAATGTGTTTGTCCATTTGTTGAGGTGGTAATTGCACTGGCCTATCTTGGGTCTAGGAAAGGTTTTACTTATTGGATGTTGATCACCTACTTTTTATTTGGGCTTTCAAGCTTATAGATCAACATGTCCCCAGAGGGAAAGGTTTGATTAATTATATAAGGTCCCTTCCACAATGTTTATAATTTTTTCTTCTAAGGTACATGTGTGGGGTTCCAATAGAGAACCTTATCTCCTAGTTGAAGTTTTACCTTCCTGATTCTGAGGTCATGAAATTACTTGCCAAATGCCTTGTGCACCTCATTCAAAGATAGGACCACTAATTGATTTTCATCTAGTACATTTAGGTTTATCAATCCTTCTTTCTATGCTAGACTTAGGTCAAGATTTAGATCATAGGTTGTTGAGAGTGTATGAAGTTTAGATTGAATTGAGAGCATTGAAATTTTTTCATACACCAACTCATAGGAAGAATAGCCAATAGGAAGTTTCCACATTGCGCGGTTAGCCCAGAGGGCATCGTTAAGTTTTGTACTCCAATCTTTCCTATATTTGCTAATGGTCCTTGTTAGAATTTTTGTGATCTCCCAGTTGGTTACCTTTGCTTGAAAATTAGCTTGGGGGTGGTAGGGTGTTGTTAATTTATGTTCAACCCCCAATTGTTTCATTAATTTTCTAAAAGTGGCACCTGTGAAATGAGTTCCATTGTTAGAAATTAGTGAACATGACATCCCAAACCTATTTACAATATTTTATTGTATAAATCTAGTAGTAGTAGATGATGTACAATTAGTAACAGTTGTTGCCTCTACCCATTTTGTGCAATATTTGACTACTACAGTAATATATGCCTTTCCATTGGACATGGGTGTGATGGAACCCATGAAGTCAATGCCCCATATGTCAAAAGGTTCTAGTGGTTGAATCCATTGTTGAGGACCTTCCATGTGAGTGGTGATCCCCTCGTCTTGTTGACAATGTTCACAAGATCGGATAAACTGGTGGACATCCCTAAAGATTGTAGGCCAATAATATCCTACCATTAGGATTTTTATAGCTGTGCATCTCCCTACATAGTGGCCTTCACAAGGCCCTTTGTGAGAATCTTAGAGAACTCACAGTTGATCTTCATTAGGGACACACCAACAAATCAAGCCATTTGCACACACCTTGTAGAGGTGTCCATTGATTTCCTTAAAGTATTTAGCCTAATGAAGAAATTGTTGCTTTTGTCTAAAGTCAAGATCTTATGGCATCTCTTGAGTAAGAAGATAGATGCGGATGCCATCATACCATGTTGTTTTTTTGTGCATTTGTTCATTTATTGCTCCTATAAAGAGGAGTTTGTTTGGAAATTGATTAGAGAGCAAGCTCTCCTTCTCTTTATTATCCCATCTTAAGCAAGAGAGGTGGTCAATGACCACATTCTCGGCCCCTTTTTGATCTACCATTGTGAGATTGAATTCCTGCAAGATCACGAGCCACTGTATGATGCAATGGATCACCATTGGCTTGTTCATGAGGAAGCAGATTGCACTATGGTCTGTGTGCACAAATACTTTGTAGCCAAGCACATAGTGCCTAAACTTTTCCAAAGCATACACCACGACCATTAGTTATTTCTTCATGGTGGTATAAGTTAATTGTGCTCCCACAATGGTTTAGCTCATGTAGTGGATGTAGTATGGATGTTTCTTATCGTCCATCTATGTGAGCACTATTTCCAAGGCATAGTTAGATGCATCCATCATGATATGGAAGGGTTTAGACCAGTTTGGTACTTGTAGGATTGGAATTTCTATGAGTTTCTCTTTTAACTATTAGAATACATGTTCACATTCTTTGGTCTAAATGAAAGGTTCATCTTTCTTTGTTAGTTCTACCAATGGTTTTGCAATCTTAAAGAAATTCTCTATGAATCATCAGTAGTAGCTAGTGTATCCAAGGAATGACCAAACATCTTTAATTATCTTTGGTTAGCATGTTATTCCTTGGATGACCCTTATCTTTTCTAAGTCTACCTCAATACCTTTTTGTGAAGTTCAATGCCCTAGCACTATGCCTTCTTGGACCATAAGATGGATCTTTTGCCAGTTGAGCCACAAGTTTGTTTAAACACATCTCTTTAATACTTGCTCGAGGCTGTTTAGGGCTTGCTCAAATGTAGCTCCATAGGTGGAAAAGTTATCCATGAAGACTTCTACACCACTACTGATCTATTGTTGGAAAATGCTAAGGGCTAGGCATTGAAATGTTGTAGTGACATTGCACAAACTGAATGACATCTTACAATATGCAAAATTTCCCTAGGGACTCATGAATGTTGTCTTGGCTTGATCTTCTGGCGCAATTTGGATTTGGTTATAGCCACTATAACCATCCAAGAAGCTATAATAACCATGCTTAGATATGGTGTCCAACACTTGATTCAAAAATGACAATGGAAAATGATTTTTGAATGTTGCCATATTCAACAGCTTGAAGTTGATGCAGATCCACCAGTTGCCACCTTTCTTTAGCACAATTATGAGTGGGCTAACCCACTCACTATCCGTAATGGAATAGATGAACCCTACCTTTAGGAGTTGAATTTTCTCCTTGAAGATCTATTTCAATTTAGGATTTAGTTGCCTTTGCAACTTCCTTCTAGGCTTCGTAGTTAGGTCATTGTAAATGCGATGTTGGAATATCCTCAAATCGATTCTTGTTATCTTAGGATATGACTAAGAAAAAGCTATTGGCCATTTTTAACCACCCTTAATAGCTTTTCTTTTTGTTCAAGAGTAAGTTTAGCATTAATTATGACTACTTTACCATTATTTAAAAATGCATATTCCATGCTAGCTAGTAAAGGTTTTAGTTCTAGGGGCTATGCTTGAAGTTATTAGGGATTTCCAACTCTCTCCAATAGGTATCATCATCTTCATCAAAGAGTTGGAAATAAACTTGTTTAAGTTTGTCCATGCCTTCAACATAAGCACATGTTAGGCTCTTATTTGGTTTCATGTATAATGTGTTGCTATCAGAGTTAGCTATCAACCATTGGGTGTCCTCTTGTCTTATGGTTGCTGCATACAAACACCTTTGAATATTGATTTCTTATGCACAATGATTGCATGCTTTAATGTATGTACTTTTGATGGACCAAATATTTTTCACGTAATTACATCCCTTATTTTTGTACACAATGCATGGAATACACTTCTTCTCTATCTTGTCTAATTCATTTTCTTTGGATATTTCTAGAGAGAGATCCTGATGTCCATACATGCGTTGACCATGCTTAACCAAGCTCTTCCCATAATGATGGGGAAGTTACTTTTGCAGTTTTCAACCTTGATTACCAGAAAATCAACATGATAGGATCACCCACAAACTATGGTCATAATGTCCTCTACTAATCCTAGAGGGATAGTAATTGACTAATTTGACAATTCTAGATGGATGTTGCTCTTCTTGAGAGGTGGTAGGTTCTAGGCCTTGTACATGTCATGGGAGATGAGATTAACTCTAGAACTAGAGTTAAGAAGAGCCTTGCATGGCTCATGTCTAGTGATATGTAGGTGAGTGAGTGGACTTCCTAGGTCAAATCTTTTCATGGGAAGATTTTCAGCCTTGATCCAGTTAGAAAGAACATGAGTTAGCATTATAGTGCAAATCCGAGGTAGCACTTGGTTTGAAGGATACTTGAAGGTATTTGATGCAAAGGATGAGGATATTGGAGATGCAAGATGATCAAACACACTAGGTTGTGAGGGTTGGAGAGGACTGCTAGGTTAGAAGAAGGGTGTTTTTTGGATCGATTGTCCAAACCACTAGGCTGGAAAGCTAATTGTGAATGTACAACCCTCGTAGCATTTTGTTGTTGCGGCTGTGGAGGAATTTCATTGTGCATGGATGGAGTAGAAGGTAACTAGGTTAAAGGTGGAGGTGTGTGTGCAGATGGATGTGGAGAGTGGTATAGATATGGGTTTTTCCATGGAGTAGATGGTGAATGTGTTTAGTGGTACTCCAGAGGGTAATAATGATGCTAAAATGAGGTATGACTTGTAGAACTTCTTGGAGAGATGGATTGCTAAATATAGTACCTGTATGGATTTGGTTGCCTATAAGGGTACCACTACCTTGGCTGTGGAATTCCCCATAATTGTGGTTGGTACCATTGTTGATATTGTTCATAAGGCTATGAAGGAGCTCCACTTGGGTAGTAAGCTTGTTGTTGGTGGTGGAATTACCTTGGATTGCATGGAGGATAAGACAATCGTCTAGGTCCTTACCTATGTGCTAGTTGAGGATTCAATGCATACATCCCAGACTCTTGTAAGTGTGACACCATAGAGCAACAACCATTTTGATGTTTATATTGACAAATGTCATTTCAGCATCATCCTTGGAGTCTATCTCCACAACCTCCTCTATGGTAGCAACTTTGCCGTCACCTCTTTGGTAGTCATGTTCAACTTCTTTTTGCCTACTATGGTTGTGATCACTATTTTGCTCTTTGGATTTTTTAGCAATCTTCATAGCAGTTTGAAATTTTTCATCCAAAGAGATCCATAATTTATCAACCTTTGCCAAAATATTAGAAATATATTTTTGGATGGGCAAGGTTTTATTATTCACCACTTCATCGAGTGGTGACTCCTCATCATCACAAAATTGGACCTTCCATTTTCTAATGGAAGGGTCCCTATTATACTCTTCCACACTTTCCCTTTTTCATAGCTCACCTTTTTCTTTTACTACTTGCTCAATTATCCTTTGGATTTGATGAGCTCTTAGTTTAGAAAATCTTCCTTGGGCATACACCCCAAGGGTTCTTCTAGTTTTTGCTCTAAGCCCATCTATAATGTGGCAAAGTTGTTCCCTCTAAGAATAACCATGGTTAGGGCATCGGTGTAAGAGTGAATAGTATCTACCCATGGTGGCATCCAAGGTTTCATGTGTTCCCTGTTTCCAGCCTTGGATTTGCCTTCTTAGATTAGACACTCTAGAGTACATTTGGTATTTATCATTAAATAGCTCTAACATGGTGCTGCATCAACAAATGGATTTTGGCTCCAAAGACTAGTACCAACTTTCAGCTTCCTTGATGAGTGTCCTAGGGAAGAGTTTGATTTCCTGCCATTAATTTTCTATATTCTATAGGGCATAGGCATCATGGAAATCTTGTAGATGTGTCTGTGGATCAGAGTTGTATCTCCCCTCAAATCTTGGAATATTATTCATGTCTAAGTGCTTGATCTAGCTATCTTTCTTATGCCTGGTTGGAATTCTAATTGCCTCTACAATGTTGAGCATACTTTGAGTTGCCAATAGAGGTTCATCATCATCATTGCATTGATGATGCCAATGATGGCTTCGGCCATCCCTTTAGTCTTGTTGGCCTTCACAATTATTGTTGTCTCATTGATCACCTTCATCATAATTATTTTGACGATGACTTCTATGAGAATTGATAGATGAAGAAAAATGTTCAAAATTAGATGGAGAGGAAGGTGGACCACCATTGCCACCACGGTGTTCACCAACACTTTTTCACTCATTACGACCACCATCCTTAGATCCCTTGCTATTGTGATGTTTTCCTGAGTCCCTACCTTGGCTATCACTTTTTTTAAACCTAATTTTGGAATAGTGGATCAAAAGTTCAGGGTTGCATGCTCATCATCAATAATAGGGGATGGAGAATCTTCATGTTGAGAACCTTCAAAGGGAGGATTCTCATTGTCATCTTGATTTAGTAGGAATAAGGGATTAGTGTAATGTTTCCCCTTTGTAGCTTCATGGAGCTTCTATTGATGTTGATCTTGCTTGCGTTGTGTTTCAACGGGGTAGTAGTTTCAAGTATCATAACCATCCACAACATATTCTTCATGAAGATTTGGAATGCCCAATTTTTAAAGAGTTTTAAGCTGCATCCCTGGCACATATCGATCAAGGGGCAAGATAATTTTGCCCTCCATATCATGCCATCGTAGCTGTTCATCCTAATGTAGGATGAAGGTGAAGCCTAGCACATACTCATTTGGATGAGTATATATCACTTTGCACTCTTGTGGGACCAGTAGTTTGACATCTTCATGTCTGTGGAAAGAAGAAGACATTTTGCAAAACAAATAAAATTATCAGTGTGCTTGGTAGTTTATATGTTGTTGAGAGTGATGTTGATCTTGAGTTTATCCAATGATATGAATAATATTCACTAATCCTAGATAGTGCACATTTCAACAAACAAAGTGCCCGANTTCACTAATCCTAGATAGTGCACATTTCAACAAACAAAGTGCCCGATAATGATGCCAATGATGAGTAGTGAGGTACCCCTATGCCCAACCATATGAATCACAAGCGTTTGACATGCGATTTAGTTGAATTTTGTGGACTTTGTAGTTTCCGGTGCACTAGTCTTTTAGGAAGTGAATCTTTGCCTTAAGGTTAATCGTTGTCTTCCCAATTACACTTGTGAAGTACACTGGTATGGTTAAGTGTAATTGAGACATATGATTTTTATCATTTTGTATTTTATGGTTTGGTGCTCAAATAAAAATAAAAGTACTTAGATTAACTAATTTAAATTAACTAATTAACTAGCGTCTAACTAGTCCTAATATAAGCATTCGGTCCCAATTTCCATACATGTCTTGAACCCACATATCCACTGCTAGGTTACTAAGCACTACGCTACTGGGTGTACTAAGCAATAATGTTGCTGGGATTGCCAAGCGAATACGCTTTATGCTTGAAGCAGTTGTACTTTTGTGTTTAATCTATCTTGCTTAATTGCTTCATTAACTTAATTACTAAAAAAATATTTAATAAATAATTGAAAACATTAAATGCATAAATAGAATATTTAATCTATCTAAAGTGTTGCAAGGTTTATCAAAAAGCTTGTCTTTATTGCCACACATACTGTCATGCTAACATACAACAATGCTCGAATAAATATCTGTACACTTAATGAGTCCTATTGTGGGCACTTGGAAGAAACATTCTAACTCTCAAATGAACAAATTGCAAGAGCTTCATTGCTACTAAATATTCATTGCCATAAATGTGGCTAGTGGATGCTTATTTATAGCTGAATATAGAAACTACATTGATAGGTTCTCGTTGATGCATGATATGATGCATCGACGAGGCCACGTCGACAAGGCCTCCTCGACGTAGCCAACAAAACTAAAACTCATCACCTTATCTACTTAGGACATTACACCAATGATTCTTTCAAATTTCTTTAAAAATATGTTGAGGCTTTGTAACTATCCAAAAAATCCTTTGTAATTTCATAAATGTAATAAATTTTTCGAGTTTCTAGTTTTAGATGAATGTTGAATGTCATATGTAGAGATAAATTGGACAATATAGATATTAAAGAGAGGCTTAAAGTATCTTCTATTTCAAATATGCTACATAAGTTATATCTTAAATGGTTTAGGTATGTTTTAAAAAGATTAGATAATGAGCCTATTAGAAAAGATTATTACATCATTGTTACAAGACAGTCAATAAAAGAAAGATGAGAAAGGATAGGGGAAGAATGATTAATAATGATTTGAGGTAACTAAAAATAAACAAAGATCTAATTTTTCATAAAGATGAATGATAAAAGAGGAGTCATGTAGCTATTCCTATTTTGTTAAGATAAGGCTAGGATGATGATGCCGATGATGTAAGATTAGTAACCAATGACTCATATACATCATTAGGAAGAACAAAATCAAGTATCTTATTTTTAGTAAGATCATTAGATAAAGATGTCAAAAATTTCTACTTGCTAGTGTATGAATCTACATTTTGAGAATTAGTAAAAATATTAGTATATGTAGAAAAAGTTGGAAGTAATTCAAAATATCTCATAAAAGAAAGATATAGAGAAAATATTTCTTCTAACAAAATTCTAGTACTAAATAGAGAGAGAATGGAAAAAGTTTTTAGAAAGACATTATGACATTATCATAGGGTAAATATTGTGAGAGGGATGTCTTAAAACCAAAACTATTTAATTATATATAACCACAATCTATAGCCAACATAATAATTTGGTAGAAGTCATATAGAATATTAAAGTACCTTAAGTATGACTCAAATTAGCAACCTCTCATTTGCAAATCCTTGTAATTGGGTACATATTATTTGTAGCTTATGACTTTATAAATTATGCTCAAAATTTATAGTTTAACCTATTAACTCTTTTCTTAATTAATGAAATCCCTCTTCTTATTTAGCATCAGTAAATGCTGTATTGATATGTCCAATTAGTTATAATTCCTACTTTAAATTGATTATGATATGCTTTTAGAATAATATTTCTTATATACTAGATTTTAAAACTTCACTTATGCAACTTATTTGAGTTTAAATTTAAAAAAATTATTTATATAATCATATTTTTGAATCTTTAAAATTAAGTTTAAAAAGTTTGTGAAAAGTAAAATATAAGTTTGCATTACCAAATGATGGGCAGTTGGTAGTCCCTACGCCCAACCATACACATCATAAGAGTTTATGTGCAATTCAATCAAATTTCATAGATGGAACTAGTGGGGTATCTAGATCATTAAGTGTTGATCGTAGGTTGTTGTCTTTCTACTTAGACTAGTAGTAGCTTTATCACATATGATTTAGTACAAAGTAAGACATATAATTATTGTGTTTTTGGGACCTTGTACTAAATTAATTAATAACATAGAAATTAACTATTTAATCTAATTGACAATAAAATTGAGTCCTAAACTATCTTAAGGATGATGAGTGTCCATTCTCAGCTTGCTGTACATGTTCTAAACTCATGTATCCATCACTAGGATTACCAAGTGTTATGCTATTGAGCAAACCAAGCAATAATGCTACTAATATTACAAAGGAAATATGTGTTTATGCTCAAACCTGGTCATGCTCATTCTACCAATTGATTATTGTGCATGGAAATGTAAATATTAACTAAGTACATAAAAAGTAAATTGCATTGAAAGTAGATCTATTCTAAGTCAAAGTGCTGTAATCAATATAAATCTATCTCTATTTTATTACTATTCATAGAATGTATTCAGGTACAATGCCACTTAAATAAGATGTTATACAACTAACTTAAATTCACACTTCAGGCACTCATTGACTATTTGCTAAGACTACAAAATAAAACTATAAGATTTTGGCTATACTAATGACTAAACGGTGCCAAATATGTGGCAGTGCTCACATATTTATAGGCAAATACAAACTTTATGTTGATGGTGATATGTTAATGCATTTTGCTATGTCAATGAGGATGTTTCGATGAGTATCTGTTGGCATAACTAAGTTATAGTAGATTTGATATCACATCTATGATATAGCAAATATGATGTAGCATTTACGATGTATCAAGCATATACGACGCATTGATGACAATGCTACAACATAGATGCGACATAGCATCTACAATATTTCAATTGACTAATACACTTGACAAAATGATGCTTCATCATGTCCTCATGAATCAACTACCTAACATATAAGGTCTCATCATATCTCCATGACTGACAAAAAGCTCATCCTCAAGTTATATATATAAATGGCCAAAGTTCCATTACAAAAATTATGGGGTAACCAATACTAGATTAGCTACTATTACAAAATTAGAGTGCCACATTACAAAATTTTATTTGAGTGGATGTATGATGAAGCATAGTTGATTGGCTACGTCGATGAACATGCATTGACATAGTGTCATCGATGTATCCCCATCGACATAGATGCATCAATGCCGACATAGTCAAGCCTATATAAATGCAAGTACCAATCACATTTATGGCACATTAAGTTAGTAAAGTAGCAAAGCCCTTATAGTTTGTTAATTCTAGAGCTAGAATATTTTTCTCTTTGAGTGCCCATAATGTGAATGAAAGAGATTGTATGGAACTTTATTCGAGTGCTATGTATCTAAACTAATTAGCATAATCAAATAATAAAGTAGAGATTTCCTACATTCATTGTAGTACTTGGATTAGATTAAACCTTTCTTAATTAGCACTTTACTTTACTTAAACACATTTTACATTCCATGTTATAGTAATTAAAATAATTAATATAATCAATAATAAACACATAAGTATGAACACTTTGACATATAATGGTTGGTAATCCCAACAATGACCATTTGGCACAACCAGTAATTGCCACTTGGTAACCTAGCAGCATTAATACAAGTTTAGGATGTGTATGGCAAGTGGGCATGGATACTTATGTTAGGATAGTTAGCCCTTAGAGACATTAGATAGTTAAAATAATTAATCATCCATCATTCATTGTTTCACCTAGTAGTTAGAATAAAAAATGTATAAAAATATAAACAAAAATAAATATCATATACTTTAACTCACACTTAACCATATGTAAGAGCATACAAAAGTGAAAGTTAGGAAGAAAATGATCACATGAACTTTAGGTTCATAGTCTTTGTCTATAGGAATACTTAGGAGCTAAGTCCATGGAATTTGACCAGACTGCTAGTCCATGCTTGTGATTCATATAGTTGGGTGTAGGGTGCACTTGCTTCTTATCATTGGCACCATTGCTAGGGATTTAGTTTAGCTAAGTATGCTAAGTAGAAAAAGACCATGATATTATACAAGAATGTTGTATGGACCAATCAATGATAAATCATTAAGGAAATAAAAGAAAATACATTGTTTCTACCAAAAGCTAACATGGATTCTTCTCATAGGGATGAGTCTCCACCATTTACAAAAGGATCCAATCAATGATAGGAGGTCCAAAAAATATCCCAGAAACTTCATGTTATCTACAACTATCTAGACCCTTATAATTTGGATTTCACTTTCATCTTGCATGAAGATGAGTAGCTACGATGGAGGATTATGGAAGGTAACATTTTGTTGCCTCTTGACTGATCTATTCTTTTCATGTTGATGAGAAATATCATTAGGCTAGGCATCACTAAGCTTAACATAGAGTATGAGGTCTAGGACCATACTTACTGGGATTATCACTCCATCGATGCTCGACAAAAGAAGGATCAATAGATGGAAGCATGATATGAGGCCTCTAAGAGTAAGAGGATCCCAACCCAATTATTTTTACAGTAGCATAAGGAAGGTAAGGAATTTTTTTAGGCTAATCCCAATACACAAACTCTCCTCCTTTCTATAATGTGGATACCCTTAACTAAAGTTTGTAGTCAACTCTAGATAACCTAGGTGAGAAAAAGAATGGTTCTCAAGATTAGGGGGCCTTTAAAGGCAATAACCATAGCCACTTATTCAAGGAAAAAGATAATGACAAACATAAGGATAAAGAAAAGTAAGTTTATGGGGGTAGGGACTAAAGAAGAAGAACTAGTAGACATCATTCTACTAGTTCTTCTTCTTCTTCACCCTCATCATCCTTTTTATCTTCATCCTTAAACTTTGATAGGGGAAAGAGAAGTCAAGATGGAAAGAGAGATAGATAAGATAAGGAAAAAGATGTACTATGGGATAGGGATGAATGTAGATCCCACTGGGATGATTAAGAATAGGGGTAAGGATAACAATAAAGGGAGGAGCATCATCAAGAAAGAAGGCATAGTAGGACTCATCATAGACATCATGACCATGACAGAGATAATTGAGATCATTGTGACTATGATGAGCCTCTGCTGGCTACCTAAAACATGTTGAACATTCCAAAGGTAGTCAAAATTTTAACAAGGCACTTGAAAGATAGCCGAATCAAAAGGTTGAATATGAACGATATCCCTAGGTTTGAAGGGGGATACAATTTAGGTCCATAGAGTCATCTTCAAGCCTTTCGTAATGGACATGCCTTACAGAACATAGAGAATAAATGATAAAAGCTAAAGCTATTCCTAAGGACACTCATTAAGGAAGTAAAAAGTTGGTACCAATTCTTAGAATTTGAATCCATTCATCAATGCAGTACAATGTTAGAGCTTTTCAATGATAAATACCAAACATACTCCAAAGTGTCCAACTTGTGAAGACATGCCCAAGGATGGAAGTAAGTCAATCATGAGTCCTTGTATGTAACCTAGGGTTGGTACTACTCTTTTGCATTGATGTTGAGGCCATGGATACTCCTAAAGGGACCAGCTCCACCATAGTGTAAATGGGCTTAGGAATAGAATAAGGAAAACTCTTGGCATCTATGCCCAAGTGAGACTTTTTGAGCTACTAGCCCATTAGATTCAAAGGCTAATTGATCAAGTGGCTAAAGAAGAAAGAGAACTCAAAAAGCATGAGAGTTTAGAAGAGTATAATAGGAACCCCTCCATTTGCAAAAGGGAGATGCATTTTTGTGATATTAAGGAGGATACATCGCTTGATGAAGCGATGTAGCAAAAATCCTTGTCGATACAAAAATTTTCATCAAAATATTGGCTAAGGTAAATAAGATATGGGACTCCTTCAATTAGAAATTCTAAATAGTGCTAAAAATTTTAGAGGAATGAAGAGACTAAGGAAGTAGTTGTCAAGAAAGAAGGAAGAAAAAGGATGCAAAACAAGGATATTATAAGAATAAGGGTAAATTTGTAGTAGTAGAGGAGGTTATAGATTTAGAAATAGATGATGATGATTGTGACATTTTCTAATATTAACATCCTAAAGGTTGTTTTCTAGTGGTGTCACATCTACAAGAATTTGGGATATATGTATTAAATCCTAGATTGGAAAAATGGAAACCACCTAGGTAGTTACCTTATCCAAAAGGTACCTATAGGTAGTAGTTCCACCAATAAACGTAGTATTAGAGTGGAGTTCCTCCTAAAGCTTAGGAGTAGTATTAGAAGTGGCAACATCGATGGTCATGGGGGTATGCCAACACCATGGTAGTAATATCCTTATCGGAAATTTGATCCCTATGGATACTATGTCTAGCAACCTATATCCCTATGTGACATCTTTAGCCATGCCTCCTTCCCTTACTACTACTACCCTCCAAAATACTATAGAGAACCTTTTCCAAGGGGGAAGTCTCCTTCTCCCTTTTATCCTCCTCAACACCCATTGACTCTTGCACCATAACCAACTAAAACTTTGGCACCTACTTCATCCATGCAAGGTAAAATTTCCACAAAGCCACAACAAAGAAATGCCACATGAGTAGTGAATCTATAGCTAGATATTCATTCGAGTGATCCCAAATCCAAGACTTGTAAAAGGCCATTATTTAGAATTAGTAGTTCCATGAAACTGTCATAAACATTTATGGCTGCCAACCCTACTGCTCTTACCTCTAAAAATCCTACTAAGCCACCTTCAAACGAAACATCTTCCCAAATCCACACTATGATGTTGATCCATGTAATCATAGATTGGATATACATTGCTCATCTTTTTAGGAAATGATTTGATCCTCAGAATTCCCTCATATACTTACAAATTGTAGGAAATGAACCATGCAAGGCTCTCTTGGATTTAGTTTCTAGAGTCAACTTGATATCCCAAGAAATGTACAAGGCTTAGAACTTGCCTCCTTTGAAAAAGAGCAACATCAGATTAGAGCTAGTAGATCAATTCATCATTGTCCCTCTTGGGTTGGTGAAGGACATTGTGACCACCATTTATGGATGATCCTATCTTGCCTATTTCCTTATGATTCATGTGGAAAATTATAATGGGGACTTTCCTATTATTATGAGAAGGGCATGGGTAAGCACAATAGATGCTAGGATGGAGATCTAAGAATGTTTTTTGAAAAATTCCAAGGAAAATAAATTTAGTAATGTTGAGAAGAAGAAAGTTTCATGCATCACATATAGTAACCCAGGGTGACATTGTGTGCAAAAGCTATGAACCATTAGAGATACATCACTCCAAGCATGTAATCATTGTGTTGAAATAATAGTGATTCAAAGGTTCTTGTAAGTAGTAGCTACAAAATAAAAAGGTACCCAGTGGTTGATAATAAGTGATTAAATAGAATCAACCATGTGCATGGCACTAGTTGAGAGTCGTACTGACACCTATGTTGAAAGCATGGACAAAATGGAGCAACTCCATCATCAACTCTTTAACACCTAAAGATAAATAGATTGGAAAGAGTTGAAAATCCCTAATAAATTCAAGTAGGAGCCCCTTGAACTAAAGGCTTTACTGACAAACATGGTATATACTTTTCTCAATAATGGTAAGTCGGTGATCATTAATGCTAGAGTTGCTCTTGAACAAAAACAAAAATTTTTGGAAGTGGAGAAAAAATGGCCATCAGAATTTTCTTGTTCATATCATGATCTTATAGGAATAGATCTATGGATATGCTAGCATTGAATCTATACAGACTCCTCCATCAAGCCAAAGAGGTAGTTGCAACAATGATTGAACCCTAAGCTCAAGTAGATTGTTAAGGGGAAGATTGAACAACTTCTTAAGGCTAGGTTATTCTACTTGATTGTAGATAGTGAATGGGTTAGATCACTCATTATTGTTCCAAAGAAAGGAAGAAAATGAACAGTCTACATAGACTTTTGACTATTAAACATGACAACTTACAAAGATCATTATTTGCTATCATTTGTGGACCAAGTTTTGAATATCATAGTAGGGCATTGCTACTATAGCTTCCTAAATGGTTATAGTGCCTATAACCAAATTTAGATAGCACTAGAGGACAGGAAAAAACTACATTCACAAGTCCCTAGGGAACTTTTGCATATAGGAAGATGCCCTTTGGCCTGTGCAATGCCCTTATTACATTCTAATAGTTTTTCCTTAACATCTTTCAATAAAAAGTTGGTAGTGGAGTAGAAGTCTTCATGGATAACTTCTATACCTATGAGTCTACATTTAAATAAGCCTTGGACCATCTTGAGTAAGTAATTCAAAGATGTGTGGAGACCAACTTGAAGCTCAATTGACAAAAGAGCGACTTGATGGTCCAAGAAGGCATTATCTTGAGGCACATAATTTCTACCAAAGGGATTGAGGTGGACTCAAGAAAAGTTCAGGTCATTCAAGAAATCATCATACAACCTAAAATGGTAAAAGATAGGTCATTCCTTGGCCACACTAGTTATTACAGGTGATTCATAAAGAAATTCTTGAAAATTGCTAAACCATTGGTGGAACTAACTAAGAAGGATGTATCTTTTACCTAGACTAAGGAATGTGAGAGTGCATTTCAATAGTTAAAATAGAAGCTCATAGAAATCCTAATTCTATAGGTACTTGATTGGTCCAGGCTATTGCACATTATGATTGATGCATCCAATTATGCTTTGGGGGTCATGCTTATAGAATTGGATGATCAAAAACTTTCCTACTATATCCATTGTGTAAGTTGAAGCATTGCAGGTGCACGATTGAACTACACCACCAATGAAAAGGAGCTCATGGTAGTGGTATATGCTTTAGAAAAATTTAGGTACTATGTGCTTAGGTATCCAACTTTTGTGCACACATACCATAATGCTATTTGGTTCCTCATAAACAAACCAATAGTGAGCCCCCATGTCATACGATGGTTGGTGATTCTTCAGGAGTTTGACCTTACTATGATGGATAGAAAGGGAACTAAGAATGTGGTTTTTGACTACTTGCCTCATTTATGATGGGATAACAAGGAGGATGAAGGATCATTATTTGATCAATTTTTAGATGAACTCATCTTTGCTAGAGTTGTTGATCAAAATCCAAAAGACTCCAACTCGTATGATCATATCCTCTCCTACCTACTTACTCAAGAGATACTAGAGGAATGGGATAGCAAGAAGAAATAATAGTTTATTCACTAGGCCAAACACTACATGGAAACCAAGGGTAACTTGTACAAGAGTTATGGCCTAGTATGATGGTGTGTACCTAATGCTAATTAACTTTAAGTCCTACAGGATGCTCATAAAGGGCCTTGTGAGGATCACTATGCTAAGAGGAGGATGATTTTTAAAATCCTCATGGTAAGATATTACTAGCCAATGATATTTAAGGATGCTCATTAGTTCTTTATTTTGTGTAATAGATGTCAAAGAGATGGAGGGATGATTGCATGGATGAAAGCATCCCAATAATGGATCCAAACATTAGATCCTTTCAATCTTTGAGGCATGGATTTCATGGTTCCCATCAACCCCATGTCAAATGGAATGATGTACATCATTGTCATAGTTGACTAATGTACTAAGTGAGCTAAAGCCACCACCATCATTGACTGTTCATCCTGTACAATAGCATGATTTGTATAACAAAATATGGTAAACAAGTTTGATATGCTAAGGACACTAATTTTTGATAATGGAACATACTTTACAAGTGCAACATTTTGGAAACTAATGCAACACTTGGGGGTAGAATACAAAATTATAACTCCATATCACCCCCAAGCTAAAGGTCAAGCAGAAGTCACCAATAGAGAAATAACTTGGATACTAACTCATATAGCTAGTAAATATAGGAGATATTGGAGCACAAAACTTAATGATGCTCTTTAGGCTTATTGGTCAACTTGGAAACTTTCTAGAAGTTATTCCCTATATGAGTTAGTATATGAAAAAATTCTAACTCTTCCTATCTAAGAAGAGCTTCATACATTTTCAATAGCTTTTGAACTTGACAGAAATTTGAGTTTAGCCCAAGGAGAAAGATTAATGGATTTAAACATGCTAAAAAAAACTAATTAGTAGCCCTGTCCTTGAACGAAGTATACAAGGCACACACCAAATAACGTCACAACTTAAAAATAAGGAAAGTCAAATTTTAACTAGGAGATAAGGTTTTCTACTAAAATTCCAAGCACTATGAAAGGAACCTTATATTATCCATGCAACGTTTCCATATAGGACCATGAAAATTTACCATCCTTCTAGCCCCAATAAACAATTGCTAGACAATATTCAACAAGTGAAACCTTTCTTAGAATCAAGGGCACCTAGTGGCAAGAACACCTCAACTGATGGCCAAGCATGTTCTATCTTTCAGGTCTCCCCATTCCCACTCAATAGTGGTAGAGATGGCCATCCATGCTAAGATCTTGTAATGACGCAGTTTTTTTACTTTTTTGTCTTACACTATTCTTTATATGTTTTCTATTTTCTTGCATATTTTGCAACTTATTTTATATATTTTTCTTATTTAATTTTCTTTACATGTGTTTTCTTCTTTATTTACCATCAAAGCTTTGGTGCTTAATATAGCTACTAATTACTGGAAGGTTAATTGAACTATACTTCATGTCTAGATTGATTACTCAATAACTAGATTTCATCTTTGGATTATGACATTGATCAATGAAACATTCATTTTCGTATGGTAGTAGGCAATGAGCTCATGTCATCGACCCATTCCATCAAACTTCATGGAGTTCTTTCATTTAGGAAGCATGAGGTCCTTTCCTATTTACACCTTATAAAATAATCAATGACCTTAATACTTAATAGACTTAGAATGAATCAAGTGAAATAGATAAGGGTGTGACTTCAAGGGAACTTGTCACCTTTTATACCTAACTACCTTATGTTTTATGAGTATTCTCATTGATCTCTCACCATTCCTATTGTTAACCACTAACAAGAAGAATGTCTTTGCATGGTGTGGTTCCCATGAAAAAAAAAAACAACAACATGGGAATTCAAAGCACATCCCTTAAACACAATAATGGACTACAAGCACTGGTTATGGGGTTGGAAAGACATGTTACCAATGCTTGAAAGCATCCCTTTAACTAAGACCCTTCTTAACTTCCTCCTTATCTTTTCTTCTCTATTTGGAATGGTGGATGCTCTTTGGGAGTGGTCATGAACTATGGAGGGTTGAACAGTCTTAATGTACTAATGCAAAGTCACTAGAAGTAAATGGACTTGGTTCTTACTAAGGATGGGACAATATCAAGTCACACTAACCACCTATTCCATAAGGAGTTCATGTGATCAAGATACAAGGCTCCATTCCCATTTTTTCTCTCTCCCATTGCTTAATCTTATCATCCATCACCTCATTACCTCCTATCATGGTTAATTAATGTGTCTCTTGTTGTATGTCCTAATCCTTTGATGATTTCTCATGTGGATTTCATTTTTGATATACCATTATCATTAATCATCCTCAATGCCTATGGACTGCTAGGTATGAGGGCATGTTAGGGCATTACTAGCATGAGCTTGCAATGGGGAGGACCCACTTGTATATTCTTTAGTCTAGTTTCATTAAACTTCTTATTCCTTAGTTATTTTTCATTCAATTCCATAATTTTGCATAATAAACATCCAATTTTACAACCCTTGGCATATCTAACTCTCTTTAAATATTCTTTTCTAGCTAATATCATGTCCTCTTTAATGGTTTTTTCATCATTCTGGGCTTTTTTGGCTTCCTTTGAACTCTAATTTCATCTTGAAACTCTTCTGGAATACCTAGTTATTATATGTGAAAAATTGTTGCAAATAGCTGCACCAACATAGCTAGATGCATTAACATAGTAGAAAAATACTATATATATGTGTTGATACTTAGCCATTTTTTCACATTTGCATTCCAATGCAAGAGGATTTTTTTGCCATTTTCAAAGTGCAAAGACCTTCCAAGTGCCATAAGTTTCAAGGCTCTTGTCTAATTAACCTTGTTTTTTGATTCCCTAGCTACTATAGGTAAGATTTACGTCACAGGGGCTACAAATCTATATTTTATGATGGAAAATGTTTTGGAGATTTTTCTAAGTTCCCAAGGTTTAAGCATTAGAATAATATTAAAAATCCTACTTACACCAAGTTAAACCTTACAAATAAACTTTGGTAGATGATAAATAAAATAATAATAAACTAATGGACTTGCCAAGATCACAGACGAACCTAAGTGTAACCTAACAAAATGAGAAAGGTATTAAAAAGGAACTAAAGGTTATAAATTAATTGCTAATCCTTAATTATGTTTGTGATGATAGGTGGCACCAAAGAAGGAAGCATTACTAGGGGGATCTTCCCAACCAAGGGAGAAGTAGCCATGATGAGGAAGGGGCCAATAGTAGTCACAACAACCCTAAGAGCAAGAAGGTAAAGCAAATCATATGATGGGACCTCTTTAGGAGAATCCCAAAGTGGAATATGTTTAATATATTTTCACTACTAAAACTGGCCAGTCTAGGTAAGATGAGGTACCAAGGCTAAGGTTCAACCTGGAGATGACATTAATAGAGGTTGGCCTTGAAAAGATCCAAACTAAGAAGGATCAGAGTTTAGTTTTCTAAGAACTTAACTTTGGACCCTTCTTAAAACTAGTACTTGAGGAAGTCCACACACAATTATAGGGGTCTCCTATGTGGCCCATTCTCTCCTCTAGTGGAGAATGGTACATGGGGAAAACCTACCTATTTTAAAAAAACTAGTAGGAAGACACATCAGTTAAAATCAAAGACATCATTGTATCCTACTTGATTGAGGCCATAATAGAGGCCCTTGGTTTGCCTAACATAAGTGATGAATCACATTTTTCGTGTGCTTTGATGTTGGATACCCAACATCAAAGCCTCGAAATTAGATATCTGATGTCAAAGCCAAGATGCAATGTTAGGTATTCAATGTCATGGGGTATACACTAGCCTATAAATATAGTGCTTGGGCTCACAATTTCTAGTCAGTTTTGCAAGTAGTTTTCATAGTTTTGTTAATAGAGTGGTTGAAATCTTGCAATTCTATTCCATAATCTTAGAGAATAGTTAGTGAGTACACATAGAGTGGATCTGAGTCAACTATATGAAGTCTTATTTGGCAGGCAATGTACCTAGACATATTCCATGAGCAGCAATAAGATTGAGATTGATTCTTATTCATTATAGCACTTTGACTTAGATTAGATTTACTTTCCATGCAATTTACTTTTCATGTACTTAGTTAATATTTACATTTTCATGCATGTTAATTAATTAAGCACATAAGTACGATCACTTCACGCATGCATATGACTCTTGGTAATCCTAGCAATGCTTAATTTTTGGTAACCTAGTAGCATTATATGTGTTTAGGATGTGCATGGGAAGTGGGATAAGATATGTATGTCAGGGTAGTTGATTATTAATTAGTAATTAGATTAGTTGAATTGATTATAAATTTAGTTTCAACCTATTGTTAATCATAGAACAATAAAATATAAAATCATATGCCTCACTCTGGACTAAACCATACGTGACAAAGCTACCACTAGTCCAAGTGGGAAGACAATGAACTGTGATTAAGGCATAGTGATCTAGATGCCACAACTAGTCCCATTCACGAATTTGACTAGATCGTGTGTAAACATTTGTGATTTTTATGGTTGGACGTAGGGGTACCTTGCCGCTCATCATTGGTGCAGTTGTCAAGGATGGTGCTAGTTATCGAGATTAGTTATATTATACATGATCACTGTAAAAGGTATTAATGATATATATTTCAAAAAATATTAGCTCACACACACCATAAACCAAAAACAATGTCTCTCTTACATGGAAGTGACAATGCATTGTATAGTGAACACATTCATTGGAGAACTAACAAGATATATGATGAAGAAAACTAGAGTGACCAAACTTATGTAGGGGTTTCTTATGATCATGACCATCTTGATGACACTCAAAGACTACATTCACCTAAGGAAAAAAATCTTGGAGGAGATAACATAAGTCTTGAACTAGGGGAGGCCTCAAGGCCTAATACCTCCTCAAAACCAAGAAACGATAAATCAAAGGACCCTCAAGAACACCATAGAAACCATGGCAATTCTTCCAGTTCCTCATCATCCTCTTTCCCTTCAACATCTAGTTCTGACAAAGATGAATATAGGTATAGAGATAGAGCTACATTAATTAGTTGAATTAAAATTCGAAATTAAACCCACAAGAAGGATCAAAGATGTTACCATGAATAGAGAAAGCATCATCATGATCAAACATGTAGAGATAGAAATTTCCTTCACAACCTATTTGATGATGATGAACCCTTACTAGCCACAAAGAGCCTAATGCAGATCACAGAGGTAGTAAAGATATCTCATAGGCATCATAGAAGGATTTGCCTACCTAAGCTTGACATGAATAATATTCCTAAATTTCTAGGAGGCTATGATTCAAATCCACAACATCATTTACAAGCCTTCCATGATGCCTATGCTTTCTACAACATTGAAAGTGGGTGGCAAAAGATTAAGATCTTTCCTAGGATACTACTTGATAGAGCTGAAGTGTGATATATATCGTTGAGACAAAATTCAATTTGACATGATCCATAATGTTGGAACTTTTCAATGAAAAATACCAAACCTATGCAAGAGTGTTTAACCTGAGGAGATAGATCTAAGAGTGGAAGTAAGAACAACATGAACCTTTGGACATGGCCTTAGATAGATATGATGCATTCTTGAATAGATTCCTAGGCCATGATTTCTTTGAGGAAAGGTAACTTTTCCACATCATAGATGGACTTCATAATGAAATAAGCGAGAACCTTGGGATATATGCCCCAAGGAAATTATACGAGCTCCAAGCCCATCAGATCAAAGAGCTAATAGAGCACGTGGCAAAAGAAGAAGGAAAGATATGAAAATGGAAGAATGTCAAAAAATATCAATGGAACCCAACTCTTCAACAAAAGGAGGTCCATGTCTATGGTAAGGAGAACGAAACCACTCTTGATAAGGTGATTCCACAACAAACCTTGCCAATACAGGAGTCTATTGACAAACTTGAAGCAAAGGTTAATAGGATGTCCACATGGATATATGAAAATGTTTCAACTCTTACTGAGATGATCAAGGAGAGGATCATGTGAAACATGCTAGGTGAGCATAATAAGCAAAGGATACAGAATCCAAAAATAGCCAGGAACACTTTTTGGAAAACAAGAAAAATGACTAAAGAAAGTAAGGGTATAGACTCAACCACAAATGAAGATAATGGATGTGACATTTGCATATATGACCATCCAAAGGGCCATTGCATATTCTTGTTGCATCTATAGGAGTATTTGGTAGGTGCCTTAAATATGAAGTTTGTGCAAAAGCACATGCTTGGGAGATTTCCTCTTCCACAAGGTAATTATAGATAGTCCCAAAACTAATTTTAGCATCCCTAGGGGACTTAATACCAACTTCAACATGATCATCAACTATAGTGGCAACAACCATAGTCATGGGGGAGGCCACCACCAAATCTACACTATCCACCCTATCCATTGAAACCACATAGATATTATATTCAACACCCCGTTTCCCCAATTAGTTCTACATCCTCTACTTATAATCATCACTACCACTCTCTTGAGTATCATCAACCCATGACATCCCCTAAAGGATCAGCATCTCATGCCTCTTATCATCCATCCTACCCCAGATATCCTCCCACTCCACCACATTACAGATCACCGCAAATGACATAAGAAGGTTCAGCATCCCAATATCAACAAATGAACGACTCTTGTGCTACACATGTGCATAGACATGCTAACATTGGTGGGTCTCAACTGCAACGTAGGAAACATTCCTTCTAGAGGAAAGGTCATAAGCTGAAGCAAACCACGCATGGATCCACCACATCATAGCACAATGCTAATTTGGTGCACCACCTTCTTTGTCTCAACCAATGTCCTTTGATCATACACAAGGGACATGATCCATCATTACTCCAAACAATGAATTTAACAATGTGGGGAGACAAATAAATCCATGCATACCATATCATGATCAAGGGTGCAAGCGTGGGCCAGACATCCATAATGTTAACACATCTCATACCCTAACCCACGATACATTTAACCATCAAGTGTGTGACCAACAATTTTTCTACCTAGCCATCACACCACCAATAGACACCCAGTGGCTAGGGTAGGGATGGTTACCAATGTTTGATACATGCATGGATCCTATTTATCCACTTATTAATCCTTGTCATAGCCAAATGTTTAGCCATGGGGGTCAACCCCCATTCTAGTCTTCAAGATCCTTAAGTGTTTTTTATCTTTTTATTTTACAACTTTTTATTTTACACATTCTTTATTTTACATCTTCTTGTTTTCATGTTATTAATCTTTTCTAATTTTTCTTTTACACCATTGTTAGTACATTTGCTATTTCTTGAATGTTTTACACTTTCTTTTATATTTTCTTTTATTTTGCTGTGATTTTTTAACTTTTTATTAATAAGTGCTAGGTACAATGGTAATGTGTTGATTGATGGTGGTATGTACTATTTTTCTTATTTAATTGTTGCTATTTGGATTTTGGCTTTGAAATTCATTATGGATGATTAGGACATGGTTTCTTTTTCATGAAACAAGCAGTGAGTCCACAACATCCACCCATCCACAAATCTATGGTTTTCCTTATTTTGGAAACGTGTAGTTCCTTTTTCGTTAACAAAACTTTAAAAAATTTGTGACTTTGGTAGTTTCAAAAATTGGAAAGGATTCAAAGGTTTGAACAAGGTGTGACTTTAAGGGGACTCGGTATTCTTTGTGCCTTTTTTTTTTTCCTAGGTGCATGTGTGTTTTCATGGATTTCTTACCATTCTATGTTGACCAATAAAAGGAAGTTGAATAAGTCTTTGCATGGTGTTGTTCTCATAAGAAAAAAAAAGGGAATTCAAAGCACACCCCTTTGACAAAATCAATGCATACATCTTTGCAAGGTGTGGTTTCCATTTCAAAAATATAAAAAAGAATGGAAATTCAAAGCACATCCCTTAGACAAAATAAATGGGCTACAAGCACTGGTTATGGGACTAGAAAGAAATGTTACCCATGCCTAAAAGTCCTCTCTAACTAAGGCCCTTCCTCACTTCCTACTTCTTTTTTCTTCTTTAATAAAGAATAATGGTTGTTCTATGGGAGCACTCTTGTGTCTCACGGGGATGGACTGGTCTTAGAATGGTAATGCGAAGTCACCGAATGAGGTTAGTTTTGGTTTGGACTAATGATGGATCTTATCAAAGTCATTTAACCATAAAATCCACAAGGGACTTCATATGACCTTAATTAGGAACTTCATTCCACTCTCTCTCATCCACCTATGCTTTCCATCTTTCACCTCACTACTAGTTTCATGTTCTTGTTCAATGTCCTAGTTTGATGTGTTAGAATTCTTAGGTAGTTTCTTTTGGATTTTTGCACTTAACCTTCTGTAACCATTAATCATCCATGGAGCCCATGGACTCTTTGGTTTGAAGTTATGCAAGGGCATAAAAGGCATTTGCCTACTTTGGGAAGGATCCACTTGCATATCTTTTGGTTGGGTTAGTTATGTTTTTTATCCTTAGACACTTTTACAATCAAATCCTTTTGTTTACCCCATTAATGACATCCAATTGTGCACATCTTCACAACATTTTCAGTAAACTTTCCTTTTTTATTATTGTGAATTCTTATACCCTCTTAAAATATTTTCTTGTGTCAATATTTTTTAACTTTAGTGGACTGCTTATCTATTTTACCCTATTTGTTAGCCTTCCCACTAACATTACTAAAGGAATTAATCTACCACAATCACAACCTAGCCAAGTGTAACCACTGATGAGACAAGGCATTTAATAGCTGTGTTACAAATCACATACTAATTCACGATTCTGTTGTGATTGCAGTGGGAAGCATAGACTAGAAGTGGGACTATCTTCACCAAGGATGATGTGGTAGTACCATACGATGCCAATCGTTCATGATCATTGGATCTTCTCTCTCACTCTTCAACTCCCAAGAGGTGTTGGATGTTAATTTTATCTAGGGTATTCACTTCTCTTATCACGAACACCCACTTTTGTAAAGATTGTAACTCCATAGACTTGGGCACTTAGAGTTTGTCTATTCCATCTGAGTTAGTTTGTATGTTAGTCAATAATCCCATACCTACCCAATATTTTATAAGGAAATTTTTTCGCTTCTTCTTCACTCAAGGATGAGTTTTCATTTAGGCATGGGGGTATGATGAAGCATGTTTTTCACATGCTTTAATGTCAGGTACCTGATGTTGGAGCCTCAACATTGGGTATTCAATGTCAAAGCCAAGATGTGATGTTGGGTATCCGATGTCATGGGGTATACACCAGCCTATAAATATAGTGCTTGGGCTCACAATTTCTAGTTAGTTTTGCAAGTAGTTTTTCATAGTTTTGTCAATAGAGTGATTGAACTCTTGAAGTTTTATTTCATAATCTTAGAGAATAGTCAGTGAGTACCCATAGAGTGGATCTGAGTTAGTTGTATGAAGTCTTATGCAACTTGCAATGTCCCTAGACATATTCCATGAGCAGAAATAAGATCGAGAATGATTCTTATTCATTATAGCACTTTGACTTAGATTAGATTTACTTTCCATATAATTTAGTTTTCATGTACTTAGTTAATATTTACATTTTCATGCATGTTAATTAATTAAGCACATATGTATGATCACTTCGAGCATGCTTATGACTCTTGGTAATCCCAAAAATGCTTAATGTTCGGTAACACAACAGTGTTGTATGTGTTCAAGATGTGCATAGGAAGTGGGATAAGACACTTATGTTAGGGTAGTTGATTATTAATTAGCAATTAGATTAGTTGGATTGATTATGAATTGAGCTTCAAGCTATTGTTAATCATAGAATAATAAAATATAAAATAATAAAATCATATGCCTCACTATGGACTAAACCATACATGACAAAGCTATCGCTAGTCCAAGTGGGAAGATAGTGAACTACGATTAAGGCATAGTGATCTAGATGCCACAACTAGTCCCATCCACGGAATTCAACCAAATTGTGTGTGAATTATTGTGATTCATATGGTTGGGCATAGGGGTATGTCACTACTCATCAATAGGGTAACTTTGGTAGAGATATCCATCCAAGTGAACCCTAAATCCAAGAAAGGGTGGGTTCACGACTGCTATAGGATGGACTACAAGGAATGTAGTACACCCGTCAAGGTTGAGCATGCATATTTCAAGATTGCAACCTATTCTTGAACCCCATGGTGAGGTCCAGCAAGGTCACAACCTTATTCGCCCATACATGCATTGCTCTAAGTGGCAAATTCCCTATCAAAATTTCTTAACTCATCTATCTAAAGATACAAAATTGGTTTAAAGAAAATGAGAGAGGAAGGAAGACACTCCCCTTTCTGTGTCTCATATGCAAACTCTAGAAGAAGGAAGGCATAGCGTTTTATTCAAATGACACACTTTGCCATGATCTTGTTGCATCTTAGCATGAGATGATGAGAGATAAAGCAGCTGCAAAGTTGTAGGAAGAGAAGCAACCACCACCACTACCTATGGAGTAGATCATGCTAGAAGCACATGCAACTATAGAGAGGCTTGAAAAGCTTTTTGAGTAGTAGCTATAGCAACAACATGTTTAGGTAGTAGATGGAGAGCCATTGGTTTACCATTCAGAGTTGAGCCATCTAAATGAGGTCATAGGGACCATCAACTACTTGGAGGAAATTGCTCCATTGTTCTCAACACAATGAACTTAGGTATTCACAAGAATGAATTCTAATGTCCAAGTGGTTATGGTGTTCATCCTTGGATAAGAAGTTTTTGAAATCTCTAGGAATGTTGCAACTTTCTCGGTGTGGCTAGAGGAAGGTAAAAGGGTGATTGTCCTAGGGATGAAACATTGTGAAAGGGAGATAGTGATGGAAATGGTGGCCAATAAGGTGGCCAAGGCCATAAATGCTCCTATGGTAGTAGTACTAGACATTGCTATCATTGTAGATGTTCAAAAGTTCATAGTAGTGGAAAGTGATTGGTTGAGTGTATCCCAACAATTAATAAATTCCATACCTTTCTAATTTTATAAGAAGCTCAATCCTACATCTATTTACTTGATGACAAGTTCTCATTTAGTCATGGGGATATGATGAAGCATAGTTGACTAGCCGTATCGACGAGCATGCATCAACACAACCTCATCAATGTAGCCCCATCGACACATGGTCACATGGGTTGACATAGATGCATCGACATTGATGCAGTCAAGCTTATATAAATGCAAGCACCAACCAGATTTATGACACACTAAGTTAGTAGAGTAGTGAAGTCCTTGCAGCTTTTTATTTCTAGAGTTGGAATATTTTTTTCCTCTGAGTGCCCATAGTGTGAATGAAAGAGATTGTACAAAACTTTACTTGAGCATTATGTATCTAAACGCATTACAATAAAGTCAAGATTTCTTGCATTCATTAAAGCACTTGTATTAGATTAAACCTTTCTTAATTAGCACTTTATTGTACTTTACTTTACTTAAACACATTTTACATTTCATGTTATAGTAATTAATATAATCAATAATCAATACATAGGTATGACTGCTTCAAGAATAATGTATAATGCTTGGTAATCCTAGCAATGGCCATTTGGTACACTTAATAATTGCGACTTGGTAACCTAGCAATGTTAATAAAAGTTCATGATGTGTACGACAAGTGGGTACAAATACTTATGTTAGGATAGTTAGCCCTTAGAGACGTTAGATAGTTAAAATAATTAACCATCCATCATTCATTATTTCACCTAGAACTTAGGATGAAATTTCATAAAAATACAAAAAAAAATAATTATCATATGCCTTAAATCACACTTAATTATACATAAGAGCATACATAAGTGAGAGTTAGAAATACAATGATCACATGGCCCTTAGGTTTACAATCTTTATCTGAAAGCACACTTAGGAGCTAAGTCCATGGAATTTGACCAAATCACTAGTACACACTTGTGATTTGTATGGTTTGGCATAGGGTATACTTTCTACTCATCAATGTATTACAAAATGACAAAAAAACTAGGCAAACATTAAAGTTTACAAAAGTGCAGAGGTTTTCAAAAATCCATCAAAGATAAATCTTCTTATTATTGCTAGTGGTGGCAGACTTTCCAATCTTGATTATTATGTTGATGCTTCTCTTTGTATGTAGAAATTGTTTTTCAAGGATGGACTGAAATTTCTCCTCATCATTCCATGGATTCAACAATCATGTGATGTTTTAGCTTTTATCATTATATATGCTATTTGTCTATGGGTATATCCTCCTTTGTTCTCCTATTGGCCTCTTTTCCTTTCCTTGAAAAAGACCTTTGACCTTAAGTATTTTGTTTGGTATCATCTAGAATCACCAAAGGATGAACATTAGTTTTGATAATTTTTCCTTAATGATTAACCCTTTTTGAATCCTTAGTTAGCTCAAAATTCAAAAAAAATTTAGCTTTTAGGCTCAAGGTGATTTCATAATAATGTTTCTGAACACTCTATGATAACTAAAATCATTAAGTTGTTCAATTTAATTTGATTATTTTTTTACTATTACTTAATATAATGTTCAAAAATAAGATGTTAGAAAAATTTCAATATTGAATTCTTAGCCTCCTACAATAAATGAGCTCAACTCTGGAAGCTTACAAGTTTTTGAATAACTAAAAATAAAGGTCCAGTTCACAAGATGGCTAAGGAATATTGAATTTGAAGGATATTTTAATATAGAAGAAGCAAAAATTAATCAAAATTGATGAGAAGTACTCCCAAATCATGCATAAAGTTTGAGAAGTATCCCATGATATCTGAAAAGATGTGATGTTTCAATTTAGAGCCATGATTAACAAAAGTCATGTATGTGGGTCCTCCCCAAAGAAATCTCCTATCATAATGCCCTTGCATAACCACTCCTACAAACGTTTGTGAGCATTTTAGAAGTTAAATGTGAATCATGCCTTTTGGCAAACAATACACAACAATCTTAGTTGGAATCTTGCATTATACTATACAAGACCATTAGGTACATACTTACATGAAGAAATGAGGTGAATAATGGGATGAAAAGGGATTGTGGAGATTAGGATGTGAGATACTTAACCATGTTTGTAATAAGTTCTTATGTTAATTGTGATTAATATGACCATCATACCTATCCATGCAAGTTTCAGACTAGGTCCAAATCATTAACACTAACCTCACATTAATGTATCCCTTCTTGCCTACCACCATGAGTCCACAACAATCACAGAGAATGAACATTATTCCAAAAGGAGAAGGAAAGGGAAGAAGGATGTAGTTTTAGATATTACTGAGGAAGAAATTTTGGCCTTAATTAGAGGGATGTCTTGAGGCATGGGTAACATGTTTTTCTAGCTCCATAACCAATGCTTGTATCCCAAAAGATCTTTAGAAAGATGTCTTTATTTCCTTTTTTTTCTGCTAAATAAAGACACACTTCCTTTTATGGGCTACAAGAGGAGTGATGATACATTCTATGAGGATTCATAGTCCTTAAGAAGGAAGTCAAGAAAAGAACTAAACAAATGTCCTTGAGGTTACATCCTTTTTGATTTCCACTTGATCTTTCCCTTTTTCTTCAAGGCATAATGATCATTAGTTAATTTTAGTTTTGTATAAGAAGAACCATATTACTTTCATGATAAAGAGCTTTTAGTTAGAGAAACTGGAGGGATGGATGATGTGGTCTGACTACATTACACAATTATTTACATAATTTTCTTGATAGCATAAGACAAAGACTGAACACATGGTGTTGACTTTTGCATTAGTCTTGGCAACATTGTTATTAACAAAAACATAGTAGAAATCCATAAAACATAAAAGAAATGAATCTAGAAAATAGAAAATTATAAAGAAAAGAAAAATAACCAAAAAATGGAAAACATACTAAGAAATGAAAAATTTTAAAGAAAAAGAAAAATGATAAAAATTATAAAACAAAAAGTGAAAATGCACTTATTAGTTCTTGATTCAAGATGAGGCATAACCCCCATGACTAAACTCATGGGTGAGTATTCGAAAAATGGACCACACACTTAGTTATACACCGTAAAGTTTCTATTTATCATCCTTAGTAATTTAAGTTTTGTCTTGTTAGCATATTTAACATTGATGATAATCAAGTTTCGATCATTTGGAAATATATATTTAGCTAGACTAGAAGGTATTTTCTTTCTAGAGGATCTAGATTTGTTTTCTTTTTGATTTTCTATTTTAGTTCCTGGGCCTCCTTATTTAACATATTGTTTTGATATATAGTCACAGTGTAAGATGTCCTTCTCTAAGTTCTCTATTTGGTTCATTTTTTTAAGATAAGAAGTGATAAGTATGTTGGGTGTTTCAATGCATCTTTTGAACGGTTTGGTATTCTCATTCTCAAACCACTGGGTGTCTTCTAGTTTAATGACTATTGTGTAGGCTTGGTTTTGCATACACACCTATTCCTCACATTGGTTATGGGTTGGTATAAGGACCATGTTAACATTTTGCACTTTCAACCTGTAGTTGCACCCTTTATTATTATTAGTAATGTGTAGAATTTTTTGTCTCTTCATAGTGAGAGGTTCATCTTTTATGTTTTGTGTTGGAGTGATAATATTATTGACATTTTCATAGGATTAGGAGACATTGTTTTTTGAGGAAGGATGTTGCAGTAGATTTTCCTTATGCTAGTTTTGATAAGCTAATAGGTCAACTAGTTTTATCTACATGTGTGGAAACTGTCCTAAAGAAAGAAAAATTTTGAGAACTTTGTTGAGATCTACTAATATTATAATTCACTTGTATGTTCATGATGCAATTTGCATTCTTCTATTGAGCTTGTGATGATAATCATTCCTTCATTATTTGGGTTGAAATATGTTGGAGGAAAGTATGAGAGTATTAAGGAGGTAACAAATGATAAGAGGCATGAGATGGTGATCCCATAGGAGATGTTGTTGGTTGATGATATTCAAGAGGGTAATAGTAATGAGTTAAGGCATGGCAAGTATAACCATTATGAGAAATAGATTATTAAACATAATATTCATAAGGATCTAGCTAGTGATAGGGGTATTGCTAGTTTGTTAATATCATCCCTCATGACGGTGGATTTTTCCACTGTGGTTGATAGTAGTTTTGAGATTGATAAAAAGTCCCATTGGGATAGTATTTTTGGTTGTAGGACTATCTATGATTACCTTGTGAATAAGGAATTCTCCTAGATATTTTCTTTTCTATGAAAGTAAGATTCAAAGTAGAAGCCTCAAACTCTTGTAGATGTACCATAATTGGGCAATAGCCCTTTGGATGTTCATATTGACAGATGTTGCATCCATCTTCCTTCTCTGAATATGAGTTTGTAACCTCATATACTAAATCTATTTTTCCTTTTTCCAATAAGTCTATGTTCCTATTTCCTTGTTCTTTTTCCTCTTCTTATTTTTAACACTTGATCCTATTTCACTTACCTTCTCTATGATTTTCAAGTTGGTTGGAGCTTTTTTATTCATCAACTCCCACATCTTATCTACTCTTACTTTAATCTTAGCAATAGACTTTTCTATCGTTAAGGTTTTGTTTGAAATCAACTCATCAAGAGGTACCTCTTTTTCTTGATCATGAATATGGATCTCATTTTTGTGAAGAGTTGGATCCTAGCTGTATTCCTTTATGCTCTCCCTTTTATACAATTCTCAATCTTCTATTACCATCCATTCAATTGGCCTTTATATTCAATGGACTTTCAACACTAATAATTTTTCTTAGGCATAGATCCCAACGGTCTCCCTTATTTTGTTACAAAGCCCATCTTTGATGTGATGAAGCTTCTCTTTTTGAGAAAAACCATGGCTTGGGCATGTATGTAGTAAAACATAGTATCTAATTAAGCCTACATCTAGGGATTCATGGTTTTTTTGCTTTCACCCTTCGATTTTTTTTCTTAAATTGGTCATTTTTGAATAGGTTTGATATCTTTTGTTGAAGAGCTCAAGAATTATGAATCACTAGTGGCTTGAATTTGATTCCATTGATCTATACCAACTTTCAACTTCTTATATTATCCTAGGAAAGAGCTTAACCTATTGCCACTTACCTTTGATATTTTTCAAGGCACAGGCATCATGGAAGGCTTGTAAATGATGTTGTGGATTAAAATTATAGCCTACATGAAATTTAGGTATGTTATTCATATCAAGATATTTGATGTGGCTTTCCAGTTGATGCCTATGGGTTACTCTAACTACTTTCATGATCTATATCATGCTTCTGATAGCCAACAAGGATTCATCATCATCAGACATGTCATGGTGATAATCCATATTTCTATTTATTTGATTATAATGATCTTTTCTATGCTCTATTTGATACCTTGTATCTTGTCTTTGATTACCATTTCTATCTCTATCATGATCCCTTAGTGGAGCTCTATCTTCATACCTATGTTCATCTTTGTCAGAACTAGATGTTGAAGAGGTAGAGGAAGATGGTAAACTAGGAGACTTGCCATGGCTTCCTATGATCTCTTGGTTCATATATTATAGGTTTAGAGGAGGTCATATTCCTTGAGGCTAGTGTAGGACCACATCTTCCAATTCCCTTATGCTTGTCCTACAAGTTGTTTTTGCAAGTTTCATGCTTAGAGAAGATCTACACGTGTGTGTCCAGTTTTTGTGTGTGTTTTTGTGTTGAATTTTTATGATGAAGATTTTTGGATTTTTTGGCATGTTTAGAGGTGTTTTTGGCTTATGTTGATAAGTTTATGAGGTTCCATGCTCTCTGGTGACTTGTTGGAAGGCATTTGGAGGCTCTTAGTATCAAAACAAGCATTTTTATTTTTGGCACCTTTAGGATAGACGTCTCCTCAAAAAGATAGATGTCTTTCTAGAGATATATTTCCTAAATTGTATAAGTCTCTAGTCCATAGGTAACGTCTACCAAAAATAGTAGACATCTCTCTTGAGAGTAGGGCTTTCACAGAAGGCACCCCTTAGAAAGATAGATGTCTCCTCAAAGACATTTTCCCTGAAGTGTAGATGTCTCTAGTTCAGAGAAGATGTGTCCCAAAAATAGTATATGTCTCTCTTGAGAATAGAGCTCTTATAGGAGATGTCTACATGAAACAAGAAATGTCTATGTTGATGAAGAAGAAAAGCTCTAATGTGGTGTATTGATTGAGAAACATCCAAAATAATCCAGATCTATGTGGGACACATCTAGGAAGGCAAATAAAAAGGTTCCTAGGATTTTGGATCTTTGTAATTATGTATGTCTTTAGAAGAGCTTGTATGCAAGGAGAACTAGGTAAGAGAGATTAGGTTAGTACATTGGACGAGTGCAATATGTGATTGTAGCTCCAAGATCAACTTGTGGTGTGTTGATCTATGTGTTTTATTATCTTGTATCTAACTTGTGAGTTGAGATCTCAATCCTAGGTTGTGTGAGATATTTCTCTTGGTTGTGTCTTGCATTAAGAATAATTATTGTGTGATTGTACGGCCTCATTCTATGCAATATTGTTTGAGTGTGATAGGTTTTTGGATGTTTGTGGGTTGTGTGAACCCTATTGTAATCTTAGAATAATTTAATTGAAGATTGCTAATTTTCTTGTTTTTCTAGCATGTAAATTTATCTTTGCATAATATCTGGATTTAGTGCATTGAAGGTGATTTAATTGTGGAGTGAACCTACTCCAAAATTATTGATATCAAAGGCTAGTTTTATTGTTTCTTGGATTTTGGTTAGGATTTTTTCAATTTTAGATGGCACATAAGAAGAAATAGGTGCAAGATTTGAATTGTGACATGGAGAGCATGAAGCCAACCTTCTAGGTGATGGTTTCTCAATTGGATGAAATCAATGTGAAGGTGGACAAGAAAGCTATTCCTAGCCATATTCAAACATGTGGAGGTGATAAGCATGTACGTTTAGATGAAGAAGTTTCATAGCCAGATGGAGATGAAATAGATGAAGAGGAAGGTCAATCCAACTATGGGAGTATAGAAAATCATTAGCCAAGGATTCCAATGGGAGGGAATCCTATTCCTCAAATAATAACTCCAAGGGTTTCGGTGGTGCTCAATTCTTCTTCAAGCAAGCTTTAGGATGAAGATGAGGTAAGACTTGCTAAAGCATTCATAAATACTTCAAGACTTCCATATGTAGATTTGAAGACTCTTAATGGTGTAGATGATACCAATGCTTTTGCAAGTTTTCTAAAGGTACTTGAGAGGAATTTTCTATTGGAAGAGGTACCAAATAACTTGAGGGTACCTATTGCTAAATTTAGATTAGAAGGTATGACTTCTACATGATGGGAAGAGGGTTCCCAGGGTTATGAAAGATGAAATGGTTAGCCTATTATAGATTGGGATTTGATGAAATACAATTGAAAATGAAATTTGAAAAATCTTGTTAGAGATAAGAAACCATTATGATGTTGAAATTCCTAAGGCAAGGTGACAAGGATGTCAAATAATTTTACATCAAATTTTATAATCTATTCCAACAAGCTATGGTGGATTGGGAGGAGTATGAGAAAGCTTTAATCTTTTTGGGAGATCTCAAAATGACATATTAGCAAGATTTGTCCTTTCATGAGCCACAAACCCTTGATGAGGCTTATGATTTAACACTCAAAGGTGAGAAGAAATTAGGTAGATTTGGAAATAGGAATAAACAAACTTCTAAGGATAGGGAGAAGGGATCTAGATCCAATAAGGGATCCAAATCAAAATCTAAATACAAGGAGGACATCCAAGATAAGAAGACTAAAGGAGATGATTAGAAGAGTAAAACTAGGAAGGACCTAAGCAAGGGAGGCAAGGGTCAAGGTAGAAACTCATCAAATTTTAGTGCTTCTAGTGTGGAGAATGGGGAAATAAGCAATGGGAATGTCTACTTCATGAGGCAACCAAGGGTAAAGACGTATAAACCATAGAGGTGGAGGGGACATCAAGACAAACTCTTCAAAGAGGTAATCCTAATGCTTCAAAAATTGAGGATGTTTCTAAATTAAATTCTTATGCATTCATGGGAAATGTGAATAGAGGAGATCATCCTGATAGGAAATTGTTATTTTGGATTGGGGCTAATTGTTTGCTTAGTTGGGAATGGATTCATATATTGATTTAAGGGGGAGCCCAAGAAAATGTTATTTCTTCTAAGGTAGTTAGTAAATTATATTTGGTAACTCATCCTCATCTAAGACCTTATAAGGTGCATTGGTTATCTAAAAATGTTTCTCAAGAGGTAAGGGAACAATGTACTTTAAAATTTTAAATTAGAAGTTTTCATGATGTTGTGAGGTGTGATGTGCTTTCAATAAATTATGCTATTGTAATTCTTGATAGAACTTGGAATTTTGACAATGGTGCTTAGTTTGATGGAGCAAGAAATGTGTGGAGTGTTGTTAGACTTGTTAGAGTCCATGATTTGATTCCTATGATAGCTAAACAAGTGAGGCAACAAAAAGATCACTTAATGCTTCATTAATCATTCTAGGAGAGAGGGAATATATTAAGGAACATGATGAAACTAGTTTTGATTTTTTTTTGTTATGAAAATAGTTGCTANGATTTGTTGTTATGACAATAGTTGCTACTAACCATGATGATGTGTAGGTTGAACTTCTTATAGGTGTGCTATGCTTGAAG